>OX457048.1:887500-1187500 GCA_949752735.1 Lumbricus terrestris | reverse complement strand
CCAACTTATGTTATCTGGAGAAAGAGGCATGCACCACGGGAAAAAATGTCACAATGGTGCGGAAAGGTCAATGCAGAAACGGTAAAACTCTTAATCTGTGTTGTCTTTTATATTCTTCAACCACTTGTAGTCTATTTGCTCTATGTCCTGCTGAACCTTTTAATAGGCCTACAACTCATTCGCATTGCAATTCTTTATCTGTGTAAAAGTTCACCTAGAAGCATTAATTGCAGAATTATTATGAAAATAATTCGACTCATTTAGTGGATGGGTCTGATGAACAATATTTAAAGGAGCATCTGAGCTCTGACGAAAATGAAATTATCATATATAATTTTATATAGACGTTTACATGTAAAGGAGAAAGATTGATGAATGCAATAGATTTAGATGATGATGACGGTGCTCTGCCCGAAGGCAGGTTCATTGACTTACGCCCCTGGGGATGAGATGAGTGAGGTGGTTTCCCGTTGCCTTCCCCACAGACAATGATGGGTAAGCAACTTGCCCAAGGTAGCTCCACAAGAGCTTGCGCCCCTGCGTCCCACACGTGCTAGCCCGAGATATCTAAATTATCTGAATGTCAACTCCCAGCCCGGGGCTTGAACCGCAGTCCGTTGCAACCAACAGACGAATGCAGCTCCCGCTTACCGGTGTAGCTAACTAGGCCAGACGCCAGAGTCCATATATAATTTTATGCAGACATTTACATGCAAAGGAGAAAGATTGATGAATGCAATAGATTTAGACTGATTGATAAACTGACAGACAGACTGAAAAATATACAACTGGAGCTAGTTACAGAAGGGCTAAAATGATACGTTGGAGTTAAAATGTCACGATTTATGTTTGTATAAATGTAGATCCGTTCTGTGAAGGAGTCTTCTGTCCCTATCCGAAGACCTGTGTAGTTAACGCGAAGAATCAGACATCTTGTGTGTGCAACAACAACAACTGCGACACTGTCTATTATCCCGTTTGTGGCTCTGATAACAAGTCGTACGACAACTACTGTTGGTTTAACTACGCCGCCTGTCAGGGAAACCTCAGCACGGACTATCACTCCGGCGTCTGCTCTGTAGGTAAGTCTGAATCAGCGTGTGTGTGTGTGTGTGTGTGTGTGTGTGTGTGTGTGTGTGTGTGTGTGTGTGTGTGTGTGTGTGTGGGTGTGTGTGTGTGTGGGTGGGTAGGTGTGGGTGGGTGTTTGTTTGCGCGTTTGAAGGAACTTCATAATGGCATTAAATTTTCGTTGGCTTTCAACGTTGCTGATCCATCTTGCTGAGTTGATGATGATGGTTTTCTTTAAGTTTATCTGAAAATAATAATATTATACTAGATTAATCGGAATTGATGTTCACAGTGAAATAGCTTCGGACATGTGTCTGTTTATGTAATACTTACATTGTTGTATAATTGCGATTTCAGTAGGTCAACGCATGTATTAATGTGAGTAGTAATACGTAAGCTTATGTCTCTGAATATTTTAAGGCGCATCTTTAGCTGACCAGACAGACCTTTGACATGGTTATTAAGCGTCTAATATTTCGGTGAGTCAGATCTAGTTTACTGTTTTTTAAGGATCTGGCTGTCGAGGAATCTCTTGTCCTTTTGGACAGCACTGTGACTCCCAGAGTCAATCACAGCCAAAGTGCGTCTGTAACACGGTCTGTTCCAAAATGTCAAGTCCAATATGCGGCAGCAACAACAAGACGTACAACAATCCCTGCGAACTCCAGAAGGACGCTTGCCTTACCAACACATCCATCTTGACTAATTTCAACGGAAGATGCGAGGATGGTAACTAAGTACACCATTTAGTTTGAGGCCCAACAGAAATAGCAGGCCTACTGTGAGGGGGGAAGGATGCAATGAAGGTTAGCCTCTGCTCCGTGGATTTAGAATGGGTGACGCAACTTGATTCAATCTGTGGGTAATGGAGGGTAAAGGGACGAAAGGAATTCCGGTTCGTTGAGTAGAGCGTCACGGACCTAAAACTTTCTTAAGGCTTTATGAAAAAATAATTTGCAAACATTTAAATAACAAAAGAGCATAATTATATGATTTCATATTTATGCATACAATATGATTTTGCACAATTGTTAATTTAAAGTTAAAATTGATTATAGTTAACTCTCAGTAATATTATATTAAAAGGGTATTGCCTAAAACATATTTTTTATATGTCATAATTGCCTAACCCGGTGTAAAGGTTTCAAATTACCCCCCCCCCCGGTTTCAGATAACCCTCTGGACACTAGATTTGCATCAATCATCGCATTTATTGCGCTAAAAAATCAGAAAAATGATCCCGCTTCTTGTTTTGGTCCAAAGAGTTTTATCCGTCATCCCACTTCATGGTTTGTTATCAATATGTTGATCGGGGGAAAATATAATAGCCTCGAAGCCATTTCTCCATGACATACTTCTGCGGCGATTAGTATTTTAGTTATTTTTGTGAGGCGCGGTGGTGTAGTGGTGGCGTCGCTGCCTTGAAGCCGGAAGGTTCGAGGTTCGAATCCACCTCACGTCACCGCGTAGGGACCTTGGGCAAGTCCTTCACTCGCAATTGCTCAGCGCTTCGGCGTGAAACTCCGATGCAGTGTCCGCTCTGTAGTCGGGAGCGCCTCTGAGTAGGGAGCTTGAAGGGGCGCTATAACAAGTGCGCATACATACAGATAAAAATATTGATAACAAACCACGAAGTGGGATGACGGATGAAAATCTTCAGACCAAAACAAGATGATTTTTCTGATATTTTTAGTGCAATAAATGCGATCATTGATGCAAATTACAGTTGGCAGGGGGGTAATGTTTAGGAGGGGTAATTTGAAACCTTTACACCGGACCCCTTAAAGTCGCCGGTCCTCTGGAAACATGCCATTCCCGCACCTCTGCACCTAAGAAGGGAGGATGTCATGAAAATATTTGAGTCATCAATCGAATTGGTTAGAAATTCTAACCAATGCGATTGATGATTCTAATAATTTAGAACCGTAAGATACAGTGAAGTTCAAACCGGGAATTAATTTCTTGTGACTGACAGGAGATGGTGCTTGAGCTGCGATATTGACAGTCTCTGCAGGAAGTTAATAGGTTAGACGCAAAGAGAAAAACAGTCAGGATGCACTAAGATATTGGACTCCAAAAATGAATTTCTACGTAATCTGAGATAAGTGTTGTCGTTGTTCTTGAAGGTCCAGGATGTCGATACACCGATTGTCCAGTCGGCCGCGTCTGTGTAGTGGATGGGCGCAATCGACCAATGTGCGTCTGTTCTTTATACTGCGGCGCCGTATCATACGAGGTGTGTGGTACGGATAACAAGACTTACAGCAACGTATGCTTCCTCACAGTTGCTGCTTGTATGACCAACAAAACCATCGCAGTGCAGCGCTATGAACCGTGTGAAAAAGGTGAATTGCCCAGAACAGTTTTGTATAACACTATTTCATAAATAGATAAAGCTTTGTAATTTTGAGAGAAATCTTCAGTTTCGGATCCATCATGCTATGGAGGTATCAAGTAGGCAAGTGCATGTATGTTCCATATTGAACCACGTACAAATGCATTGCGGAAACATCAGATAGGAACAGTCTTAGAGTTTAAGAGTCACGTGATGAGCTTACTCTTTATGCAAACTGCAATCTTAAAAGACGTCTGCGGAGCTATGACAAAATAACGAAGAAGATAGGCAATAAAGTCATTTTAGTAACAGCCGGGTGATAAAACCATACCGGTTAATACTTATCACGATCGGAGTGAGTAGGTAGCATTCTCCATAGGAAGTAGATGGCAAGGGAGGACTCATGAGAAGCCAGAAAGGAAGCATATACCCGAATCCCAAGCCGTATATAGCATCGTAAAATTATTTAAAACATGTTTTAGTCATTTTTTCGTCGCTCATCCAGCTTCTAATTCAACTATATCACAGTTCCGTTATTCATCCAACTTCTACTTCAACTAAAAATATTTTGATCGTTCATCCAGCCTCTAGTTTTACGGTTACAATTTAGCATAAAACCATTATATCGTCGCTCATCCAACTTCTACTTCTGTTAATTAATATGCTCATCCAGCTTCTAATGACACTGAAATAGTCAGCAGTGATATCATGTTTTCATCGTTCATCCAACTTCCAGTTTACGGAAATAAAATATCTCTGTAGTGCTATAAGGCTTGGGATTCGGATATATGCAGCCAGGAATGACTTCTAAGCGACAGGCAGAATAGTTAACCGTCCCACTTATCGTATTTTTTGCGTCAATACGCACCCACTGACCAGCCGAAGCAATGTCTTCTTTAGGTTCTCTGCATGCCAAGTGGCAGGTTCAAACGTCCAGTGTCTCCACCTCTCATGCCCGTTGATACGTTTTTCTTGGGAGCTGTAGAGAGGTGGTTTCCCGCTGCCTTTCTCTCGGTGTTTTTAAAGAGACACCATCTCCTGGCGTCGATATCTTCTATCATCCGTCCTTCGGTTTCTTCGTCATGGATGGGGCATCGCATAAACCGGCTCGGTCGTCCAGGCCTAGCAATGTAAGACATCGCAATCTGCGGAGGAAGCATTGAGTAGACATGCCTACTTCCAGCTAAGACGTCTCAGGGCTGTTCGCAAATCTGTCTCATCTTCCATCTTTACCTCAATTGTTCACGCTTTTGTATGTTCTCGGATTGACTATTGCATTTTCTGTCCTTATTGGCCTGCCTAAGGTTCGCCTATAGCTCCTCTGCAATCTGTACTCAATGCTGCTGCTAGGCTCATTGCCCGTCTTCCTCGATTCTCCCACATTTCTACATTCATGACTGAACAACTTCACTGGAAGCCTCTCTCGGTCCGCATACAATTTAAAGTCCTGATTTGGTCCTTAAGTCTCAAATCGGTCTTGCTCCGAGGAATCTGTGCGATCAGATACTTCGCCCCCTTTCTGCCACCTCGCTGCGTCCTCTTAGGTACTCTGATCGGCTTGACCTCTTTGTCCCTCGAGTCAGGGCCTCCATGGCTGAATCCAGATCATTTGCCTGCATTGGTCCCTCCCTATAGAATCGGCTTCCCCCATCAGTTTGCTCTGCCATCCTTTCTGGTAGTTTATCATCGTCTTTCTCTCGTCTAAAAACTTGCCCTTTTTCTTGGGGTTGAGCGCAATGGGAAAGGAAGACTTGTTGTGAGAAGCGCTTTATAAATGGTCAGATAAGATAAGATAAAATAAGATAAGATAGGATACGATGTGGTCCGAGACTTCGTATAAGCGCGTCGCGTCCCCGAGAAACAAGCATGGGTAGGGCCTACGAGGTCGCATAACGGATAGAGCGATTCGTTAACCTTATTATTGATCCGGTCAATGTGGTGTCGAAGATTGACCTATGCATGATGTGCTATCCATAGAATAACAGACTCAGGCTTTCTAGTCATTCTTGGTGTTGACCGGGACATTGAATAACTTGGACCGCGGAAGAATACTATAGGCTACAATCTCTTCTGATTTATTTCTATTGAGTGTACGATTGAGAGAAAGTGCATTCTATTGACAACATTTTCAAGTAACGGAAGAGGTTGCAAGCCTATTATTAGGGGACGATGGAATCAGAATGAAACTACATCCGGGCGTTGAAGCAGGCTATTGCTGTAGTGTTACACTTGTGCATGTAAGACCGGAGATAGCTATCACAAAGTCAACAGGATCACGTTCAGAGCCTTGAATAATACGGGTAATTATATAACATGAGCCCAGGACTTCGCCGTAAAGTTTGGTGCAATTCTGACTGTTTAAAAATTGGAAAGGATAAGTCGCTTCTTGGGAGAGAAATGACATCTGCTGTTGTGGCCTGACCACGTTAGATACATTGGTAGGAGAGCTGGCGCCCGCGCGTCTGTGGAAGAGAGCGTGCGGGCCGCGGTTCGAATCCCGAGTGTGGCTATTTCAGAGATTCAAAATCTCGGGCTAACACGGTCCATCCACGGGGACCTAAATGGCGTGGCGTCCATTCAAACGGGCGAGCGGTGGTGAAGGATCTCACCCTCAGGGTCGAGGCCATAAGACAGTCGCTGTATAAAAATCCGACTACATTTACATTTTACATTTACATTTTACATTTTGTTCTTTCTCCAGCGCTATTTGTTTTTTCTTCGTGTCATATAAATATTTTTCTTTGTGTGTCTTTTTCCTTCGCAGTTGGTTCTTGCGACGGTGTTGTTTGCTCATCTGACAGACGTTGCGAGATTGGTCAGAATGGTAAACCGATTTGTGTCTGTAACGATAAGTGCAGCAGCTTCGGATCTCCAGTCTGTGGCAGCGACAACAAAACGTACAGTAGCTTATGTGAACTTCAGAAGAAGGCTTGCATGACCAGCGCCAGCATCCGTTGGCAATACTATGGCATATGCGTCGAAGGTCGGTATAGGACTGCGGTGATTAACGACCACAACTTGTGTCGCTATAGAATCTACTGCATGAAATTTCATCTCAATTGATAGGCTTACATGACATATCAGGGCTTTTTTAACGTGCAGTTGTACACAAAATGTGCAGTTCTAAATGGATTTGTATAAGCACTTCTGTACAGTTAAAACTAGCAAAAAAGGTCCGATTGGAAGTAATTGACCATGGAAGATGGGAAAGGAAAGAAGGAGGTGTGCAGTTCTAAAAATTCCTTAAAAACAGCCCTGTGACATTTGGAACTATCGGGGTTCGTAGGATGCGGTTTATGAGCACCGTTCGTAGCTATTTTCTTCCAATATTATGTCTACGCTTGAATCCCTTTAGACAATCTGTCTGTTTTTTAGCCTCCATTTGCGACAAAATCTCCTGTCCACCAGACAAAAGATGTGCCATCGATGATCGGAAACGACCAACGTGTGTCTGCATTGATGAGTGTCTCAGCGTTGAAGATCCAGTCTGTGGAAGCGATGGTCGAACTTACCGCAACGAATGCGAAATGCAGAGAGCTGCTTGTTTTTCAAACAGGAATGTTACGATGAAGTACAGAGGAAAATGCGATAAAGGTTGGTAGCAGCAATGCACCACTATCCATGATTGCGAAAGATATGCTGTCACGAGCAATATTTGTCTGACTGATACTTCACAGTAATCTCCCGTTTCGCATACTGACATAGATTATAATTGTCCAACCAACTTAGATCATGTGGAATTGATCTAATGACATCTCTTGGTCCATGGCCTTGCGTGAAGCTTTCATGGTGATATTATTATTATTACTACATAAATTTATTACGCGCGCAAGGTCACATCAAAGCGTGAAACTGAGGCGCGGAATATCATGGCAGCTTGATTGTATTTTGCCCATTGCCCATCTATCTAGGGCACCTACCTATCGATATCTTCCCTCCAGGAGCACATAAATTGTTTCCGCACTTCCGACTCTCTGTACATCTGATCACTCACTCATCTATAATCTTAATCAATTTGTAGAAATTGTACAATGCAGAACGTGTAATTGCTTTTCTGGGAGCATTAAATTTCATTCGATTTGATATGAATATTATTATCCATGGGCGCCCGCACATAGGGGCAAGGGGGGGCACTTGCCCCCCCCTGGAAAATTGACACCTATTTTTCCAACTACTACTTTTGGGGTTAAAGAAATTTCTTCCCATTGAAATACTAATGTTATTAATGATACACTTCAGTTAAAGTCAGAAATGTAAGTATAGATATCTCTGTAGAAGTAAAAAAGCTCTTCATTCGCTGCCTTGGATTTTTTCAAGCTCTTGCTGAAAACGGTAGCAATGACTTTTAACCCTCCTGCGGGTGCCCATTCAAATAGTATTCCTGTCGATTATGGCCTACTTGTCTGGAATCTCGCTGTAGGCCAATGCAATTTCACAACTGCAAAAAAATTAATTATCAATAAATTACACTAATGTAAAAATTTGAAATTGATCAACAGCCCATTGAAATTAGGTCAGAGAGATCTACATTTGTACATATTCACCAGCGTTATGGAATCAAGTCTGCTTTAAGTCTGGCTGCATTTTGTCCATTTTACATGCTGCCAGCAGAGAATTTAGGTAGGTCAAGCAGCAGAGAAACTTGGATAATTGGCTCTGGTTATCATGCATCGAAATTTTCTCCCAAAACTAACGTCTCGTCTGTTCAAAAGAATTGATACCCCATTCTTCTGATCCTCGGGATCCTCCACCTTCCTAAACGACACCTGCATTAATATTTAACCCACTGGCTACAAGACTCGGACCATTTACTTGACTTCCCTTTGAACAGCCTGCTGATTCGATGCAGCGCTTCTGAATAAGCTGGTGCCCTACAATTGACTTTGGAGTGGCACTTTAGAAGTTTAGAAATTATGATTAAAATATAAAAGTAACTTGATGGAGCACTTGCCCCTTTAAAACTGATACCTGTTTTTCGTTCATTTATTCATTCATTCATTATACAGTGCCCCTTCAAAAACCTACTTTTTAACATTCTACTTTTGATTTTTAATAAATTTCTTCACACTATTCATATTAAAAATGATAGGCCTACACACGAGAAATATGAATTAAGAAACTTCTTTGAAAAATACCCGTGTTCTCACTACCCAGCTTGCAATTTTTAAGCTCTTGCGACTAAGAAATTTAACCGTGACCATCTTAAAAATTTTGCCCCCCCTGCAAAAATTTCTGCGGGCGCCCATGTTATTATCTTTACCTGAATTATTATTTCCGTCTTAGGTCTAACCTGCAGCGACATCTCCTGTGCAACTGGTCGAGTGTGCGCCCTGAAAGAGAAGAATAAGCCGACTTGTGTCTGCAACACGGTGTGCTACTCCTACTTTTTCTACTATCCAGTCTGTGGTACTGATGGGAAGACATACGCCAGCAATTGCCATCTCCTGAGGGAAGCATGCACGAAAAACAAAAACATTCAAGTGGACTACTCTGGTTCATGCACAAACGGTAAAGTCACTTCAATTTATTTTTTAACAGGAATGATGGAAATACAGGCGTAATAATGCCTCTTGTCGGTATTTAATACATTCAATAATAATTATTGCACGATTCTCTTTCTGGGACATGTATGCTGCCCTTTTTAGGAGGAGACAATCCGTCAGTTGAGACGATTACCCTGTTGCTTGGGGATAAAGCTTCCCGTCAGGCTCACTTTGAAAATACGATATTTATAGATGTTTTAAATCCCAAACCGTTTCAATCCTGACAGATTCAGACAATACTAATCAATATGTAAAGTCCTTGTCAATCAAATTTCTCAGCTGTAGGTTCTTCTGTCTGAAATAGTCTCAGGTTGTAGATACGTCTCTCACTTAGGGTTGACTCATCAGTGTTTCAAGACCTATTTGTATCACCATGGTTGGACCACTGGGAGCACCTCTGAGTGCTGACGTTTTTAAGGAGCGCTATAGATAAATTCTTGAAATGAATGATTGAGCCAAAATCGAGTCATAATATTATTAAGTCTTATATGAGCCCATCGTTACTACTGTGAGAAACTTTGTCAGATGTTTATCGATGCTGCTATGTGACAATGGCAACCGCATGTTGAGACCGAGGCTTAAGTGTAGACACTCTTAGACTTAATTGATAAATGCGTTTAAAAATAATATTGTTTTTAACATTGCTCTTGTGAATAATTTCAGCCGCCGTGAATGAGTTGCATCTAGATTTAGTGTAGGCTAGCTGGTTAGGAATGTCGAGTTTCTTGCGATTACAGTTTATTATAAAGCGATTCTGAGATTTCATCTATAACGATAAGTTCAGAGTTCTGAGGCAGGTAGGTCTATAATGAGGAACGAGGTTGGGCGATCATTGGCAATGGACATTGACTCTGATGTCTCACGTTAGTCTCATCGTCGAGTTGTTTCTCATTGGTGAATTCCCATATGGAGCCGTGAAATCTCTATGCCTTAAATGACTGAGAAACAAGTCTCCGACGCCCGCTTAAAATGTGGACTACATGAATTATTGTTGCTCTAGTTGCTGATGTGTAAGACCAAATTTTTCTTAAAATAGCGCGATATTCCAATCGGAACAGATTATGGCAGCATTGCTGAAAGTTTATTAAATGCGTCATCGCTAAAGATCTTTATTGGTGAACTTGGTGAACGAGAAGTCTGAAGTGCTGCCTTTAGATGCTTTTGAATTATTTCCAGGACCGATACAGAATAAATCGCATGTGGTCGAGTGATCAATCTGGAGTCGGTGTATTACGAGGGAATTTAGATTGTTTTGACTGGTCTGTGTCTTTTAATTTGGTTGGTTCAGATGCAAATTCAACGAGTACCACATCGAAGAGACCGTGCATCGGTCCATCCTGCACAACTACAACAACAAAAACAACAACAACAACTCTGACACCATGAAATCTTCCAGGTACTCAATTTGACGTCATCGTATTCGGAGAGAACACTAATCGAATTTGGATCAGTTAAAATATTTTTCTCAACTAAAATAAAAAAAGTTTATCTAAAAGTCGGCAACTAATAATTGTAAATCAGTTAGCTAAACTAAAAATACTTTGGCCCAAGGTTAAACTAATCACAAAATTTCCAAACTTTTAAATACACTTTTTGACAAAGTTGAAACATATTCACAATAGCACAGGTTAAGCATCCTGTACTGATAATAATGCAGAGATGGTCAAAATCATTCTCACTTTCAAGCTCAATAACACGCACAGTAATACGTACAGGAATAACAATATAGTATTACACATTTTATGAAGAAATAATGAAGATATTTTGCAAATGCAAGCAGTGATACATCATGCAAAACAATGTAGTCGAATTGCATTTGTAATAAAACCAGTTGCTCGGATTAGTCATGAGTTTTGATTATCAGCATCGGCGAGACCGCAGTGATTGTCAAGTTTTTATCTGGATCGCAAAAGATGAAGGTGATCACAGTTTCATCAGACATTAAAAGCCGTTTAAGTCTATCGAACACCGAGCGACTCCAAAGATTTACAAAATAATATTATTTTTGCTGTTTGATGTTTTGCCGACTTAAATTTACTTGACTTGGAAAATCCCATGCTTAACATCCTCGCAAACATAAATTATGTAGGCTACAAAAGTGTTTTTCTCTTTTATTCAGGTATGCACGGCAGATCGAAAAGCAGCTAAGAATTGCTTCAATATGTTACTTTAACCGGATATTATGGCTGTTGTTGTTCGTCAATCTCGGAACGTTCTTCTTGCAATATAACTTCTGCTGTTTGACATTTTTGCAACTTAAATTGCAGTGACTCACTGATAGCATTTATATAGCGCTTACTATCTGCATGTCGAATTTGAATCGATCCGCATGACAATAATTATGGCACCACGATATTTTGAATAGCCGATATTCAGCCTACAACATATTTTTAGAACCGATCTTCGAAAATTTGTCTCCTTTACATTTTAATCTCTACATTGTTATAATCTCTACTATGGAATATCTTTTACATTGGTCTAATCGTGACATGACAAGCGTTAAGATATGTTTTTCTTTTCGTTGACGTAATTATGTCTATTAATGTGTTTTTATCATAATTCTAACTTTTGCATATGTTGATATCTCGTGCTCTAACTAGCGCTTGCTTGTAGTAGATACAAAGACTTGTAGTAGCCTATATTTAACTAACAGTGGGAATCAATTTGCTTGTATGTATGCGTACGTATAATATTTCGCGATTAATAAAAACAACATGGTAGAATTGATTTTGGATTTAATTCACATCAATCACTCGCCATCATAGCAATAGGTACCGTGCCAGTCATCACAACAATTTTTCAGACTGACGTTTTGTTATCTGGAATTATTTATTACGGAGTGAACTCGTAGAATCCCTTACGCGTTTTCCTCTGATCGCAACTACGTGCCAAATGTCATTTTGTACAATCTGGTTTTCCCAGAGAGCCGGATACCACATTGTATACGTAGTCCGGTACTTGTCGGTTAATTCACCTGCAGAATTTTCGTCTGTGTACCTTGTCGGTTAGTTCACCTGCGGAATCTGTCGTATTTTTACTCAATGTTTTTTAGTGACGTAATGTAATGGCGAACGCGTGTCTATATAATTTCTGACGCCATGAACGTCGTGAATTTATTTTAAAAAATTAATCCAGCTTCCATTTCTCAAGTGTATTATCATTAATCCGGCTTCCCTTTAGCATACAATAGAAGTTGGATTGATGAAAATGTCCTTGCTTAAATTGGAACTGGATTGGTGAAAGTGTCCTTGCTTAAATTGGAACTGGATTGGTGAAAGTGTCATTGCTTAAATTGGAGCTGGATTGGTGAAAATGCCAATGCTTAAATTGGAGCTGGATTGGTGAAAACATTCTCGTTTAAATTGGAGCCTGGTTGATGAAAATGTTTTTGCTTATATTGGAGCTGGATGGATGAAAATATCGCTTGATAAATGGAAGCTAGATTAAGGTATTTTTGTATGTTAAAAAGAAGCTGGATTAATGATAAAATGCTTGAGAAAATGGAAGCTGGATTAAGATATTTTTATAAAGGCTGGACGAAGGTATTTCTCTATCTGAAATGGAAGCTGGATTAAGATATTTTTATATGTGAAGTGGAAGCTGGACCAAGGTCAATGTTCCTAATTTGAACAGTTCCTTTCAATGTCAATGTTAAATGTGCACGGCGAATCTATTAAATTTGCGATGTAACCAACAGGTGAATTAATTTTTGCATGTAAGATTGCGTATAATGGGTTTCGGTGTCTGCAGGTGAATTAACCGACAAGTACCCGTAGTCCTTCTGAGTTTGTCTGCAGTAACAATCACAATCATATCTATAGATCTAACGCCTCTGATTCAGTGGACCATGCTATTCTGTTACTACGCCTGGAGCTATTATCCTTTGGCCTCTACATCGGCGCCATGCAGGGCGACCGATCTTCCTTTCATTATGAACACAACCATACTTTGTTGTCCTTTGGACATGGTCCCGATGGGCTAAAGTCCATTTTGGTATGCCTCACGCATGAATAGCCTAGTTGGTCCTCCTTAGTGCATTTTTTTAAATCTTTGAAACTAGAAAGTTGTTGTCTTCTTGAGTGAGTCAGTAAGCCAGTCAGTATGAACGTTAATTAATTCACTGTTTAAAGCCGAATTCTGTGAACAATAACATTTGAGTAACGATGGATAACTCTATTATGCGCCTTTGGTCGAAAGGAGCGCTCCGATTGTCACATTGGGGCAAGTAACGAAGCGGCGCTTCCTCAGGGTTTTGCACAATAGAAATGAACAGTATCTTATGTGCAGTTTAGCAAAGTTGCTCAAAAGATAGCCATAAGGGGTATCCTTGAGGAACACATCGCAGCCCAGCTGGTTTAAGCCTTCTTTGATCACAGCACCAACGAATACCCACCATGAGAACCATGGGCGGAGTTTATCAGGGACTGGGGCGGTTAAGCCCCAAAAGAAGACCCAGATTCAGGTTTTTTTTACCGTGTAAACGGTATCTTTTCTCGGGCTTAGCCCCCCAAAGACAGTGGCGGCGCTAGGAAGGGTTAGGGGCTAAGCTCCCCTATAAAAGGGCCATACGATTTTTTTACATTGAAATATCCACGATTTTCGGTCGACGATTAAAAATTTCGGCGGATAAAATTGGGAAATTTCCACCGCGAGGCTTCAGCCCCCCGAAACTGAAATCCTGGCGCCGCCACTGTCCCAAGAAGGTGCACACTCATCAATTTATTCTGGGGAAGAAGGTTCTGTTCACGAACGCGAAACTTTCGAATGACTAAAAAAGGTCATCAACTTAGCTCGTTCTGGAACGAGTATCAGCCCAACAAAGCCCAAGTTCTTCCCATTTTTTAGCCCCTCCTAGAACGAAGACCAAACCCCGCCCATGACGAGGACGAAGATTTGGCCTTAATGAAACCCTGAGCAGATGACTGACATCATTATACAAAGTAACTGGATGTAAATTGACGAAAGGTGGGCTACAAATCATGGGTAGGCCCCTATGGGGTAGCCTGATGGTCTTGCGCCAGAATCACTTGGCCAGTCACTGAGAACCACAACAAGAGTCAGAATGTGTATGCAATACATGTAGTCATATGTATGTATAATATTGCATAAAAGTATGCAAGTAGGCTATTTGTGCCTATGATGTATGTAGGCCTATGTCCCCGTGCATGTAGAACCGTATGTATGGCTATGGGTGTATGTTGCTAGTTTGTTGATCAACATGGAAAATTTTCTCGTAATATTGCCAGAATTAACCAATGCGGTCGTTGTCTCTGGTCTCCGACCCTCAGAAATGAGGATGGACAGAATCATCATCATCAACCAACTTACCACTGTCAAAATTTACGATGCTATCTAGGAATATTTATTTTCTTAAGTGTTGAGGGGACATGACCATGGACGGTTCCCCACCACAAACATTGGGGGACCGTCCCCTCTGTTCCCCTAGTCTCCGCCCATGATCATCTCCACTTGCAATAAATATGACTAATAATTGGTAAGAGCACTCGTCCCGAAGACAGAGAGTTGACCTGACAATTTTAGACTATCTATATCTATAAGAAAGGATGTACGTATATTTATTTATTTATTTATTTATTTATTTGGGACCGATGCACGCTTGCAGTTTTACAGCTACTGATCTGAAACATTGCATATAGATAAACGGTCACCAAAACCATCAAAGTACGCTATTTTCAGCTTTTTATTCACTTTAGATTTCGAAAAATAGACATTAATTCAATTTTCCTGTGTTAATCTATGCGCTAGCGGCTATAGCCTACCGCTGCAAAGCCTGCAGTATTTCAAATCCTGTTGCCGTTGACGTCATATTTTGACGTCATTTTTTGACAAGCTTAATTAGCATGAAAATCATACGCTGTCGTACAGCCCTGTGAAAATATACATGCCATCGGCCAAGGAGTATATAAGCTTAGAGGAGCCTCAAATATATTTTTCTTCAATAAAATAAATGCTTGGTATGATAGGATTATTTATAAAGAAACAGAGTACCAGCGTGACCGCACGTTGTCATGCATATTTTAACACTTATATCTGAAACGTTACAGCTTGACAGATGTTCACACGGGCCACCTCGCCTCCACACACCTCGGCCCGCAGGGTCGAGGTGTGTGGAGGACGTGGAAATTTTCCCGAAAACTCAAATTTCACGGGTGGCGTACAAGTGGAGGTCGGAGCGTACACGTGGAGGTCGGAGTGTTGTGGAGTGCAGTGGGGTGGTTGTGGAGTGCAGTGGGTCGTGGCCGGGAGCGGGTCGAATCCTAAATTTCCCGGGCAACGCCGGGTACCCCAGCAAGTGCTTTATATTAGTGGTTCCCAACCCGTGGATCGAGGGCCAGAAGTGGCCCGCCAGGTCTAAAAAATGGCTCTCAAGGCACCTCGTCTCTCAAAGAATTAACCAAAATATATGAAAAAAATACAATTTGTACAGGATAGAACACATAATTATGTTCTATTTTATTTTGATGTCTATAAGTAACATAAAAATTCTATTTTGATTCAATTATAACAATTTTATTTTCTTTTAGTTAAATAAATTTTAGCCTTGTGGCTCCCTAATGTCCTTCAACTAAGGTAAAGTGGCCATCGCGTCCTCTAACTTAGAAAAAGTCGCCCTAAAGTCAAAAAAGGTTGAGAACCACTGCTTTATATGGACTTCGATCAAGTCCTTCACTCACAACTGATGTAGTGCCAACAATGTTCTGTCACACTGCCACTGTCGTGTCTGCATTTCTGAACTTTGGATGGAGAGCCATAATAATTATATCAAATTTTGTTGCATTGTATTATTCGTCTTCGCACTGAAGCCAACCGGTTTATAATATAGTCTCTAGTCATCTTTCTTGGCCAGCCACTAATGTCTTCTAAAACTCTTTTGTGCCTTAGTTGGACGAAGTTCACTGTGGAAACTTTCTTGGCTACTGAACAAAGGTGTGGAAAGAATGATGACTGAGATGAGGATCCATTACAAATGACTGATTCATTGTATACCTGTTGTTAGACATGTAGGCTACGTATCGCACGATTGTTGATGTTAATTTGGGATTTCCAATTTGACGGTAATGCCAAAAGCAGTCGGCCACAAAATTTCTTGAAATTCCTATTCAATCTTCGTGACTTATTCTGCATAAACATGGTCCGGCCTACACAATTTTTCTTATTCTCAACTGCACTCAGGTCTAGAATGTTGCGTCATAGCGTACCTGTTGATTTCCCACCGATGACAAAGACGAGCGGAGACGCCAAAACAGACGCCATGTTTGTTCCGTGTTTTGCATATAAGCGACCTTCTCTCGGACCTGCTCTAATAAGTAGATGAAGTTGTTTCTAAGCGGTCGTCCAACAGCCGACATGAACGGGATCATCTTCCAAATCGTCTGCTATGTCGCAGTTCTTGTCAGCTTTTCTCCGTGGCCAGGTACGTAGATTCTGGAAGAGGTCATTGGTATAATAATTTGGCTTAGGGGAAGGTAAGGGGAAATCAGCATGACCTGTTACGGTGAGACATGCAAGATAATGCAAAGACGATGCTTTGTAAGATAAGCCAATGCAAAGGACTTGTGTTTCCTGATACCGACTGAATCCTCTATGCACACAATCATACTGCATCACTTCTTGTGGTAAGAGCTGAAGGCAGTTAGGGTTATGGTCGCTTCAGCTCTAGGCCATTCCTTCCTCCCAGGGGCGCAACTAGAACATTTTCCTTAGGATGCTCATATTGTAAGCGCCGAAAGCCCGAAGCTGCGAAGGCACGAAGCCCATAACGACTAGATCGTCTGGGGTGGAGCCCCAAAACCAAGGCAATTTTAACTGCTTTGTTTGCCAGCAGTTTAGAAATGATAAAGTCATGAAAACTGCAAGAAGTTGTTTCGCAGAGTCGCAGATAACAGGATAACAAATTCTAAATTTTATGTTAGAAGAAACGGACTTGTCTTTGCCATAAGTTCCTAACCATAAAATTTAAAAGTTTCTAGCAAGAGTAGGGCCTAGCCTACTCTAAGTCTATAGGTATGCAGTCAGATGGGAATAGGAGACCTAGAAGGGCATTGGCGTAGTTAGGGGTTTCACTGGTTAAAGTCACTCGAAGCGTGCAATTTCCGAATAATATAATTATAGAAAACCACTTCTGTGGAGATTTTGTGTATTTTTCGACGATTGGTTCAAGTTTAAGCCTAATGCTGGACATTGCGAAAAGACAGTCCTCTGTCCCTCTCGCAGAATTTTTCAACCACCTTTTCCCAAACCAAGGATCATAGGCGCCGAGTTGACCCGAAGAGTGTGGGTGCCCAAACGAGTGTGAAAGAAATCCGCGCGTGAGCGCGGAAAATTTTTTTGAGCCTTTTTTATAGGAGAGTGAGCGAAATGACCTCTGTTCATAGGCGGAGACTTGTTCATGGTTTTAGGACACGAACTCGCGGTCAAAGGACGATCGCCGAGCGGGGAAGGGCCGAAGGGGCTTGGAGAGGGGATGCATGTGCTCCAAACCATTTTCGAATTTTTTTCTTGCCACACTGCGATGGCAGCATCTTAGGCTGTCATTTTAACGAAATTGTCGTGGTTTAAGACTTGAAAAGCATCCTTTCCGTTGTCTAAAAAATTTCCGCACAACATGAAATAGTGACATTTTGAGCTGTTAGTCTATCTCATCAAAATTTCCCATTATTTCATTTTTAAAGATATGATTTAGTACTTCGATAAATTTCCGCACAACATGAAATAGTGACATTTTGAGCTGTTATCTCATCAAAATGTCCCATTATTTCATTTTTAAAGATGTGATTTAGACCTAATATCTCAATAAAATTAATGTTCTTCCCAATTGCTTAAAAAAAATTATAACTCTTGGCATGTACTTTTCTTGGAATCCACACAGAAGAAAAGCACAATCTTCGTTAGCATGGGCATCTTGGAGCACTCTCCCATAATTAGGTCAACACTCAACAGACTCAAATTTTGCACAAGAAATCCAAAATTTCTGTCTACATTAGCCACTATTAATTTTAGTGAGCCAATATTAACATTGGGGAAGACAGTTTTTAAAATAGTTTGTCGCTCAATTTAGTCAAGGCTGATTTGTTATAATTAACGCAGACAAAACAGTATCCAGCTTTTGTGATGCTGTAAGGTGATTTTCGAGCAGTGATGATCATTATATAACTTAGCATGTAGGCTAGACCTACAAAAAAAAGAAACAGTCATTCAAATTGTCGCCTTCGTCCGTAATAAAAAAAATGACTGAAGCGGATCGAATGAGCGAGATTTTGAGATTTTCCTCGTATTCGTATGGAGTTCATACTACCGGACGGAGTAAAACTGGAGTAATAGTAAGGAAGTGAGATAAAAGAAAATATGTCAAAAACGCAATGAATTTTATAGATAAGCAACGCCAACAGAGAAATAATATCATAAAAAGCACATCTTGTTGGCTGATTTCTGGTGGTGCCCAGCATAGGGCGGGCCTCGCATGGCCAATTTCTGGTGGTGCTGAGCACTCACGGGCCTCGCAGAGTCGGCGCCCATGCCAAGGATGATGTAATCGATAGCAACTCTTTTTCAATCGCTAATATTGAAATGTTGCGGAATCTATCTTGCGACATCGTGGATTGCATTTTGACAAATTTCATTACGAATATGGTCGCTTGCGTTCAGCGCTTGTTACAGCGAGAGCGATTTGAAGTAGGCCTAAGCGCAACTCTCTTAGAAACGCGCTCTAACACACGAGATCAGCTGCAGCAGATCTGCCACTATTTACAGCTTTTCTCTTTATCATAGTAGGCTACGATCTCCCGAATGCTTACCGCCAGAGCACGCATAGTATCATAGGCGTAGGAGGCGGGGGTTCAGAGGGGGACAAATGCCCCCCAAATTTCGGGCAAATGTGTTTTTCGGGCAAAACAGACACGGGCGAAAAGAAATTCGGTTAAACATTTTCGGGCAAACAGGTACGGGAATTTTTTCTCGGGCGCACAGGGGTAAAAGAGCAAATTTGGGGCGAACGACTAAAAAAAGGTCAGATTTTTCGGACGAGGAGATCGGAAAATTTTGGGCGGGTGAAAAAATTTGTGATGAAAGCTTTTCGGGCAAAAGTCTAAGTTTTGCCCCCCCCACTTCCGAAATGTCCCCTGCGCCTATGCATAGCATCAAGATTCATGGCATAGATTCGAGACATTGGCCGCAGAAGATCCACGTTCATGAAAGCGTCTTTACTCGGTTCGCACGCTTCAACATCGAGAAGTTATTTATCATATCCGAAATTACCGAGAAAATGCAAATATACAAAGATAGTGACTTGCAACTAGACGGTTTAGGAGATTTGTGTTCGTTAACTTACTTCCATTAGATCTTCAGTGACAGCCTAGTCTGCTGAGGCTGCCTGGGCCTCTTACTGGTGGCTTAGTTTTTCCTGCAAAAGCGTGCTGATGCTAATAAAGAATTTCATTTCCCAATGGAGTTGCATAGGCCGCACGGGATGCATAGAATCTCATTACAGACCGGTGGCATGTGTGACATATCTCAGTTCTGCGGTGTATTCTACTAGAAGAAACTTTTCAGGGGTTCTTCGCACTGGGAGCGCCTCTGATTAGGCTTAGTGTGAGTGGCGCTTTATAAATCAGAAAATATAATTGAATGAAACCTTCCGTGCTATGGCAATAAACTGTTAATTTCACTGAAGTTGGTCACTAGCTGACTTGCTTATTGACTTGTAGAGATTTCTCGCTTTTTCTTGAGGAGAGGGGGGGAATTGAGCGACATTTAGAGAAGGCTAAGCCTCCTGTAGCCCCTGGCGCTGCCACTGGTCAAATGTAGGTTTCGCACTGCAGTTGAGTTTCTCCTGATTTGTGCAAACATACATTCTGTGAAACCGATTCACTTGTAGAAGCGTCAGCGACCTCCGGTCTAAAGCCATCCACCCTTCCACCAAGCACCACATTCAACCCAGCAGGTATGTCTCTCCAATTATTGTCTTCGTCATCACCATCATCATCATCATCATCGTCATCGTCATCATCATCATCATCTGTCGTGGACGTCGTGGTTGTCATGATCATGATCATCATCATCATCATCATCATCATCACCATCATCATCGTCATCGTCATCGTCATCGTCATCGTCATCGTCGTCGTCGTCGTCGTAGTCGTCGTCGTCGTCGTTGTCGTCGTCATCATCATCATCATCATCATCATCAGTAATTACGACTGATCAACATTATTAATTCTCACGTTCGGTCTCATTTTGCTCAGCAAGTTTGCTTCCTGCAGAATTTTGAATTGCCTTAAGTGAATCATTGTTAAGCAAAAATAATAAATGCCCTTTTTTATGGATGAACATTCTGTTCAAAATTCACCTGCTTCGCGATCGTCAGTCAAGTATATATCAAAGGAGCGACAATCAGTAACATCTTATGAACAGCAATTGGGGAGAAAATAACAATAGCGGATCACGTTGAGAGGCTCCTCAGCTGCAGATGTTGCTCCTCATAATTCTCTGCCTTGAAAACTAAGACTTGCTCTCATGGGCGGAGACTTGCGGGGAGCGAAAAGGCGGCCGAAAATTTTGGGCGGACGAATGGCTGAGACACCGACAAAAGATTTTCACCGTTTTGCCGGTAAAAATTTCTTACGACCATTTTTGTTTTAACCATCCGTCCGAAATGGCGATGGAAATCCTAAATTTCAATATCTTGGAAAATCCCCTTAATGCTGGTTTTGGTGTGAGCTCGAGGGTACGTATGGTACGTATTTTATTGTTTGAAAGGTACGTACGTATTTTAACGTACCTTATTGAAGGGTACGTAAAAGGTGTAAAAGGTACGGTACAACACCTAACCGTGTCACATGCTATAAGTCATTGTGCATTTGTGCATGAAACATTAGCCTACATATGGTGCTACCACGAAGTTTTTATTAAAATGTAAAAAAAACTACTTAACACTACTTTGGTCACTTGTCAAGTACTCAACTTATTGGTGATATTCTGTGTCTTTGTATGCAATTATGCAAAAGTGAACAGTGCACAATAATAACAATAGAATAGTGACTCCGCGTTGTTAAGAGGTAATTTAATTTCGGTGAAGCGTCAAAACACCGACATAAAATAATACTCAGAAATAAAATACGCGTATGGTACGCGTATTTTATTCTATGAAAGGTACGCACGTATGATACGCGTACCTTATATAAGGTACGCGTACGCACACTCAACAGAAACGTGGCTGAAACAACAGTTACTACCACTCTTGTGTGTTTGTGTGCATATTATGTGTACGAATTAAAGACAAAGTATTATGCGTAGGAAATGTGGCGCCACACAGTCACTGTGTGGCGCCACATTTCCTACGCATAATACTTTGTCTTTTATTCGTACACATAATATGCACACAAACACACAAGAGTGGTAGTAACTGTTGTTTCAGCCACGTTTCTGTTGAGTGTAGGAACACCATGCGAAGGTGTTAGGTGTCCGCTGGGTAGACGTTGTGCACCGGACGAAAACAACAATGCTACGTGCGTCTGTGATGAAAACTGTTTCGATGCGTCATACTCTCTGGTCTGTGGTAGCGACAATAAAACTTACGAGAACAGCTGTGCGGTTACCCAAAAGACTTGCATGACCAACAGCAATCTGACGGTCAGCTACTACGGAGAGTGTAGATACGAAGGCAGGTATTGCTGATACTCAGTAGTGTAACCAGTATCTTATTAGAGGGGAGTGTGCCAGTTTATTGTAATGTGCAGACTACCTTTTGCGGGCTTCATATAATATGACCATCATATTGTGAGATCGATTTTACCGATAGGCCTGCTCCGTTATTATTTAAACATTACTGAAACATTCTTTATTAAACTCAAAACTGTCATTTTTGCTGTGCCAGAGTCGGGAGCGCTTCTGAGTAGTTCCCTTGAAGAAGCGCTATATAAACTATTGAATGAATGAATGAATGAATGAATTCTAACAACGTAGCTACGATTTTTTTTTAAAGAAAGAAGCAACGATGCTTGACAAAGTGAAGCAGGTTTCTTATAGGTTACTTTAAAGGCAAGTCACAACTTTTCTATCTAGGCCTATTATAGGCTATTAAGCGCATCTTTTGCATACTAAAGTTACAGTTAAATATGTGGGAACAAGTCTTTGATGAGCCGCCGTAATTTTTTGTGCCGCATGTCTGCAGCATGTCATAGGATAGTTCTTTGAAGAAATTGGAGCATGTGCGATGACGAAGGAGAAGTCTTTTCATTCATATTTACCGATTTCTTTCTCGCTGAATTAATCTGTTCTGCTGCTGATGCTATCATCTGTTAGGTTCCATATGCAACGGTTTCATCTGTCCATCAAACAGAGTCTGTGCGGTCGCTGGCAACCGTGCCATTTGCGTCTGCAATGATAATTGCCCCACTTACAGCGGGTCTAGGACTTTACCCCCCGGCCCATTACCTCCCTGCCATTACCCCCCGGAGACAATTACCCCCCTGCCATTACCCCCCTGCCATTACCCCCCGGAGACAATTACCAGCTTCCATTTAAGCAATAACATTTTCATCAATCCGCTTCCATTTAAGCAAGAACATTTTCATCAATCCAGCTTCCATTTAAGAAAAAGCATTTTCATCATTCCAGCTTCCATTTAAGCAAGAACATTTTCATCAATCCAGCTTCCATTTAAGCAAGAACGTTTTCATCAATCCAGCTTCCATTTAAGAAAAGAGCATTTTCATCATTCCAGCTTCCATTTAAGAAATTGTCATAGTTAGCTTCTTTATGTACAGCGGTCGTTGTTTTGTTTCAGACATTACTAAACTCCGTTTATATGATTTGTCTTCCATCTATGTGGGTAATTGCGGGGTCGGGGGGTAATGGCAGGGGGGTAATGGCAGGGGGGTAATGGCAGGGGGTAATTGTCTTCGGGGGGTAATGGCAGGGGGGTAATGGGCCGGGGGGTAATGTCCGGATACCCTTACAGCTACCCAGTTTGTGGAAGCGACAACCAGACATACATCAATGACTGTGAATTACGCAGGCAATCATGCTTGACCAATAAAACTGTCACGATCGACTCCTATGGCGAATGCAAACTAGGTAAAAAAAACAATTGTTTTGCATTAGTTTTTATATTTAGCAATTTGTTGACTAGAAACCGAAATAATAATAATAGATTTCTCAAACGCCTTTAACAGCCTCTGCAGAGATCAGATGCTGCTCTCTGTCTTCACAATAATTCCTGAACTGGGACCTTTCTGCTCACTGGCCTACTCGGAACCTTCAAACCTCAAATATGGCACTTTTACTCTGAGCTCTCAGGTTGGTCCTCAACATGGAGACCCACTTGGTCCACTGCTCTTCTGTCTCCCCCTGTAACCTATCTTAGCTGAGATGACGTCATCGCTCGTACTAGGATATTTGGACGACATCTCCTTGGGAGGGAGAGTGCAGACTGTGGCCGAGGATGTGACACTTCTAGAGCTCAAATACAAATCTTTGGGTCTACAACTCAATCTATCCAAATGCGAGGTCATCTCGCACGTTCAGGATCTGACTGCAGATCACCATCTCTTGGGTCGATTTACGCAAACCTTCCCCAGAAGGCATCGCTGCTGTGTGCACCTCTCTCTACTCTAGAAGCACTACAGGAGGCCATCGAGACACACACAGTGGACCTCGGTAACTCGGTAAAGCACTTGAGAAAATGGAGGACATTGCCAGACATGATGCCTTAACCATCCTGAGGTATTCACTTGGCGCCACAAAGATGCTCCACACCCTGCAATGCTGCCCCTGTGTGGAACGTCCGGGGATTGCACGATACGACATGGTTCTGCGCTCGGGTTTATCCAGAATTCTGAATCTGTCTTTAACAGTGGAGGCATGGCTTCAGGCCACGCTCCCCATCAAGATGGGCGGACTGGGTATTCGTTCGATGCCACAGCTGGCAATTTCCGCTTTTTTAGCTTCGACCGCGGGCACCGATCGCCTCCAATCCACCGTGCTGAACAACATGACCTCCTCTGATCCACATTGGGACGCGGCACGGGACCAGTGGCTGAAGATCAGCTCGATTCAATGCCCAGAAAAGGACTTCACCCACAGCCAGTCGGCCTGGGACAAACCCTTGCTCGACAAAACAATATCTGTTCTTCAGGCCAACCTCCCTGACCCGGAACACAGGTCAGCCCCGCATGCTGGCGATTGGTTACTGGCTTTGCCCATTGCCAACTGTGGCCTTAGGTTGGATGACGAGGCAGTCAGAGTGGCAGTCGACCTTCGGCTGGGTGTCCGTCTATGCGAACAACACAAATGCCCTTGCGGTGCCCCGGTGGCCGCTGATGGACTGCATGGGTTCTCCTGCGCCCTGTGACCTGGCAGACTCCCCAGACATGCATCCCTGAATGACTCGGTCCATCGAGGTTTGATCCGGGCGGGATTTCCGTCAAATAAGGAGCCAGCGGGTTTACTAAGATCTAACGGCAAAAGACCCGACGGCCATACCCTGGTTCCATGGCGGGTAGGCAGATGCCTAGTTTGGGACGTGACGGTGATCGACACCATGGCCACGTCTTAGGTGTCAGACACCTCTCAGACAGTCGGAGCAGCGGCCGAAAGAGCAGCGGCCCTCAAGCATGAGAAATACCATCAGCTCTCCACAACGCACTACTTTGTGCCCCTTGCCTTTGAGACCACGGGTCCGATTAATAGTGAAGGCCATGTCTTTCAATCTGACCTTGGACAAAAACTCAGCATGGTTACGGGGCACCCACGAGAGACCTTTTTCCTCTACCAAAGTATTTCTTTAACGATACAACGTTTTAACGCGATCGCATTCCGAGGCACGTTCGATGATCAAGACAACGAAGAGTATAGGGTCATTCTGGACTAGTTTAAAAAAAATCATCATCATCATCATCAACATCGTCTTCGTCATCGTCGTCGTTGTCGTCGTCATCGCTATTACCATCATCATCATAATAATAATAATAATAATAATAATAATAATAATAATAATAATAATAATAATAATAATAATAATAATAATAATAATAATAATAATAATAATAATGATTATGATGATGATGATGATGATGATGATGATGATGATGATGATGATTATTATTACATAAATTTCTTACGCGCGCAAGGTCACACGGAAGTATGAATCTGAGGCGCGGATAGTCAGCCGCCAGAGGAAGATGCAGTTAAAGGTCCGTGTACTTGAAAGCCAAAGAGAAAATAGTGAGTTTTGAGTCGTTTTTTGAAGGTAGGGAGTGAATTTGAACAACGAAGAGAGAGTGGAAGTAGATTCCATTCTTTGGGAGCAGAGGCATGGAATGCACGCGAACCCATAACAATTCTGCATCGAGGCTCAGCTAAAAGACCCATGCTTGATGATCGCAGGCAACGAGAAGGAATGTAGGGATTAAGCAGTGACTGAAGGTAGGAAGGTGTTCCGGTGGAGAAGGATTTGTAGGTTAAACAGGCCAGTTTAAATTTTATCCTGAACTCGACAGGAAGCCAATGCAGCTGATGAAGTAAAACTGAAGAACTTGATCGTAGTGGGAATCGCAGCACAACCCGAGCTAAGGAATTTTGGATGCGTTGCAGCCTATGTAGCTCATAGTCTGAAATGCCAACAAAAATGGCATTAGCATAATCAAGGCGAGAGGAAACAAGGGAGCAAGCTAAAGTCTTCGACATATCCTTAGTCAGAGCCGACCTAATGTGACGTATTGCCCTGATGTGATAAAAGCAAGATCTACAAAGGTTAGTTACATGCATACGAAAAGTAAGCATACTGTCCAGGGTAACCCCGAGAGTTTTAACAGAACCTGATAATGGTACCGCAGACCCTGCGAGGTCGATGCTGGAAAGTGAAGGAAAAGAACGCAGGCGTTGACGTGATCCGAACAATATTGCCTCAGACTTGTTTGGGTTTATAGCCAAACCGTTAAAACAGAACCAGGCATACAAAGATGAAAGGCATTCCTCAAGTGACTGATCAGTGTGTGACAGAGCAATATGGAGCTGAGTGTCATCAGCGTACTGCTGTAATTGGACACCAAAATGATCAGCTATGCGACTAATTGGGGAGGTAAAGACTGTAAATAATAGAGGACCAGGGACAGATCCCTGTGGAACTCCAGCAGTGCAAACAGTGGGTTCAGACCGAGCGGTACCGATGCCCACCTGCTGATTCCGGTCACCCAGATAAGACGCTAACCAGTTTAAGGCTGTACCAGAGACACCGAAGCTTTTCGTGAGTCTTGAAAGAAGTAGTTTATGGTCTACGGTATCGAAAGCTGCACTTAAGTCAAGACACACAGAAAGGTAGGCTTTTCCGTTGTCAATAGAAGATGTTGTCCAGAGTGGATGTAAGGGCAGTCTCAGTGGAATAGCCTTCACGATAAGCTGACTGAAAAGGACTGAAGTTGGGAGAGGAAGTGAGGTGTTTTTTGATGCGAGTAAGAAAGAGACGCTCAAGGATCTTGGAAATGTTATTTAGGTTCGAGATAGGTCTGAAGTTAGACAGATTATTGGAATCTAGGTCAGGTTTTTTAAGCAAAGTCGTAACTAAAGCAGACTTGAAGCATGACGGGAAACATCCTTCAGCAAAAGACAAGTTGGCCAGGTGTGCAATAAGGTGGGAGAAAACATCAGAACAAGAAACAATAAGAGGTGTAGGTATGAAATCCATAGGGGATGATTTAGGTACCAAGCTTCTGAGAAGATTGTATACTTCCAAGTAGGTAACAGGAGGAAGGTCATTAAAGGTAGTTTCAGAGAAGTCAGAATCAAGTAGTAGATCATTCCATACTAAATTAGTAGTGCATCTAGTAATTTTACATTAAAGGTCATCAATCTTGTTAACAAAATATTTAGCAAAACTAGAGCACAAAGATTGATTCTCAGAGCCTGAGCGTTGGCAGCTGGAAGTCTCCTTTGAGTGCAGAAGTCGTTGCGTGATGCGCCATCGGTCCATCGGATTTTCAGCATTTTCGAGTAGACTGAGGAAGTAAGAAGTTCGTGAATCGTTTATTAGCTTATTTGTTGTCCGAGCCCAGATTGTTTCGATTGGTTAGCAACTGGTTTCACCCTCTGGAACATTACAGAAGGAGATGATGTTGGACTAAACATGTGGCTAGATTTTTCGGCGAGGTCGCATAAATACAACGAATTCGAGTGTCATCAAATCTGGACCCGAATGAGAAAAAGCAACTATACTATAGCTACTCTGAAGTATTTCGCGAAACAAGACAACAAGGAGAAATACGACGAGTTTTACGGAACCAGAAACAAATCCAGAGTGGTTGGACAGCCCCCACTATGGATCACCGAGCTCATAATAGCCCCGTCCAAAGACTCAAACCATAATCGTCTCACAATGCCAACAAGTTATCGCTATCGACCCAGGAGTTGAACGAGTCCGGATACCCTAAACATTTAACAAACGATTTCTTCCCGCGTTTCTTGATAATCTTTTCGATTCTAAATATTTCTTGGCTTGTCTTCTGTAGCTCCTGTTCATAAAAACTCCCCTGTATTTCCTCACCATTACAATCGGTAATCTTATAAGTTGGTGGATCTGTGTATTGAATCTGGGATACTGTAAAAACTTCTTCCGTCCATCTAGGTGTATATCCCTTCTCAAAAATATTCTTCTTCTTAGTTATTCTGACTTTATCACCAACCGAGAATTTAGGCATAATAGGTTCTGAAAGATCTTTACCATATAAATTCATAAATACAGTCTTTTCATTCGCTTTCAAACTAGCCTTGGCAGGTGACATCTTAATGGAAGAATGTGTTGTATTATTATAATTGCTAACCATTTCGTCTAATATATCGATATATCTTCTCGTTGAATTAGCTGTAAAATATTTAAACATCTTGTCTTTCATAGTCCTATTCCACCTCTCAATGACGCAAGATTTTTCCTCGTTTTCGGTAGAGTACAAATCAACCCAATTCTTGACGTCTTTGTTATAAAATTCTTTTCCTTTGTCCACCCATAATTTCACAGGCTTTCGTCCACCCTCGAGTATCTTCATGAAGCCGCCGGCTGTAGATTTTCCACTCTTATCTTTCAATGGTACAATCCACCCGTATTTAGAAAACACATCTATTACGGTCAGCAGGTATTTCACACCATCGTTATCTTTGGCAAACGACTGCATGTCCACCAAATCGGCCGCCCATATCTCATCTATCCCATTAACAAACACCTTTCTCTTCCTAAAATGTCTGATGACTGGTTTGTGTAATTCATCGGCTAATTGATCAGTCCATTTCAGTTCAAGGTTTTTTTTAATCCCAAACCAAGGCTCGCTTTGGCTGACAAGATGGGTTTTACTATGGCTCTCTCTACGCGCTCCCGTAGGCTGGGATTAGGAATGTTGTTCAAAGTATTAATCATCGCTCGATCCGCAATATTCCTAGAAGCAGTATCGGTGTGCTGATCGTAAGCCAAATCGTGGATATACGCGGCGCTATCTACTCGATTAATAGGCCTGCTCCAATCTTTGGGAGTCCTGTCTGGATTCAGTCTCATGTCTAGCCTAGTACCTGGACCAAGAAACTGATGGCCTGGTAAATGCATCTCGCCGGGAAACTTGGCCCAAGGAATTTTAATGTTATTAGTGGCTGCGTTCAACGAACTGACTAGATCCCCACCCTGCACAACAGCAGACGCTTTTACGAATTGAGTTTTAGTTTTCCCACATACAACGCAAACACCCCGAAGCATTGATCTCCCGTTATTCGTCACTACGTTCTGTACTTCTCTCGTTTCGGTCTGTTTTTTACACTTTACGCAATACATCTCGTTTTTTTTATTATGTAAATAAAAAATGGAGATCAAAGATCTGAGTTGGGGTGCAGCGCTTTCGAAAAGATTGAATAATCCTTTGGTACCCAAAAGTATGCGTGGGCTGATAATCGGGAAATCCGGATCCGGCAAAACAACGCTTCTTCTGAATCTATTACTCAGGCCGGACTGGTTGGACTATAATAACCTCCAGGTATTCGGTACATCTCTGTTTCAACCGGAATATCGCATTCTTAAAAAGGCATTCGAAGAAAAATTGTCGAAAGAAGCGATCGTTTGGTTATTCGAGCATCGGGAGAAAATCGTAGAACAAAACGCGTCACCGGCCCTCATTATGGAAGAAATAGCAAAAAGCCTAGAAGCCGAGTCCGATATCAACGCCAAGTTCTTTGAAAGCGCCGAAGATGTGCCAGACCCGAGAGACTTGAGTAGCGAAAAGAAGAATCTGATGATTTTTGACGATTTACAATTGGAAAAACAAAACAAGTGCGAAACATATTACATTCGGGGGAGGCATAGTAATGTGGATTGTTTTTACCTCGCCCAGAATTATTTCAAACTGCCGCGACAAACGATCAGAGAGAATGCAAACTTTATTTGCCTGTTTGCGCAAGACCTGAAAAATATTAATCATATTTACAACGATCATGTTAGTACGGACATGTCGAAAGATGAATTTAGAAAACTGTGCAAAACGGCGTGGGAACAAAGGCACGGATTCGTTGTTATCGACCTAAGTAGCGAAAAGTACAATGGTAAATACCGTTGCGGATTAGACGCATTCTATGTAATAGAGAATCCGCTGTAGTAAAATTACTGTATAATAAAAAATGGATTCATCGCTTCTCAAAAAGATTGTCGATTATACGGAAAAGACGGCTCGTAATACGGAACCAAAAAGGTCGTTTTACATTTTGATAAGCGAAAAGAGCACACGAATCATAACGAGGTTTAATCCGCTACTTCAACTGGATAAAAATAAAAATTACGAAATGGCTCTTGTAGATCTCGAGACGTACTATTCTTTTCCCAATATCGACGCGACAAACAACAACTTTAGGTATTCGCCAAATTCCGCCACAGAGTGGATTACCATAGAAGTCCCCGAAGGCTGCTATGAAATTACGGATATAAACGAATACATACAAAGAACCATGAAGGAGAATGGACACTACGACGAGACAAATGGTGGTTACACTATCACGATAGAGCCAAACACGAATACCCTGAAGTCTGTGGTAAATATTGCAACGGGTTATAAGGTTGACTTTACGCCGGAAAATTCAATCGGAAGGGTTCTAGGTTGTAACAAATTCATCTATACGGAAGGATATAACGAATCGGAGGACTTGGTAAATATACTGAGTATAAGCAGCCTAAGAGTGACCAGCGATATTATCGGGTCTTCGTACTCTAACGGAACGACGGAAAATGTGATATATTCTTTTTTCCCCAACACGGGCCCAGGGTTCAAAATTATCGAAGAGCCGCATAATTTAATATATCTCCCCATTACGCTATCTACAATTTCAACGATGACAACGATGCTTACGGATCAAAATGGAAAACAGGTAAATCTTAGAGGCGAAGAATGAACGATTCGGTTTCACATCAGAGAAGTTTGATAGTTTTTTGTAATATATAAAATGAGTCGTTACAAGGGCGTAAAAGTAAATATTTCAGAAGCGCAACAAGACAAAATTAAAAAATCTCTTCAAGCGGGAACTGGCGTGAGTATCAAACTAGCGCACAACGATTTACGCGGAGATCACGATTTGTATTTCACGCAGGCACAGGTCAATAAATTAGTCAAAGCGTATCAAAACGGAACTGGCGGGATCATCAAAATGAGTAAAACGCAATTGGAGAACAATAAGAAAGTCGAAGAAGGATTTATAGGTGCTATACTTCCGTTTCTGGCAAAAGCGGCTACTTACCTTCTACCCAGCTTAGCGATGGGAGCTATGAGCGGTCTAGGTTCTGCCGCTACTACTAAGATTGTCGATAAAATCAGCGGATCGGGTGTAATGTACGTCAAGAAAGGTGATATGGCGTGCAAGATAAGATCGGCTGGATCTGGATTATACCTCTCCCTCTGGCAAAAGGGCGGCTCTATAACGGCATCCGGGTTGTATATGAAAACAGGGCAGGGGTACGCGAGAGGTGAAGGACTTTTGCTGGGCCCAAATTCACCGTTTGCAAACATTCCAATTCTCGGCATGATATTATAATCTTGCCTGTATAAAATGTCGAGACCATTATATAAATTTGGAACTAAACCGCCCAGGCGGGAAGAGGTGAGAACCCAACCCATTTCAGTCTTTTGGAAGGTGTTGAGCTACGTTACTCACCAACCAAGACGACTACTAGGTGGTATAAGATGGGAGATTTTTGCGCAAAATGTTATAACGATACTACCAAAGACGACAAATACGCTAAGGCTTGGTCTCGGTGTAGAAATGACTGCGGGAGTTTGCCTCATTTCTCTTAGGCAGAGCATCAAAGAACTAAAGTGCAGTCTTCAAGGTGGAGTGGTTTCAGACGATGTGGTTGATGATATCATAGTTTCAGTTTACAACAACTCTGATTCGGTAGTAATTATAAACGGAGGAGATTCGCTTTGTTATGTAAATTACCTACGATAAAAAAAATATCGCGTAATAAAAACGAATGGAATACGAAGGCATCAAACTCTACCCAAACCTAACAAATATAACACCATCCGCCCCAGAGGGTGAAATCAAGGCCGTAGCCAGGATTTTATTTCGGGGGGTGTTTCAGCAATTTCCCTTCCCAGAAACTAAATTTTTCCATTTCGGGGGGTGTTTTCATGGTTTTATTTCATGGTTTTTACGTCGTATGTCCGTAAATGCATTATATTATTTTTCACATTTTCCATTTCGGGGGGTGTTCAAACACCCAAAACACCCCCCTAGCTACGGCCTTGGGTGAAATACAAATCGTCGCGGGGTCGGCGCAAACGTATCGTCTTCAAAAGATTAGCGAAATTAAAAAGGAAATCGAACAAGAACGCGACAGGAGAGCGGCGTTGAGTAAAAAGTATCATAGAAGTGTAAGCGTAATCGGCGTAGTAGACGACCTACTCGTAGGGGTCGCGATAGGACTCGGAGTTTCGGGAATCGGAGTATTATGCACTATATTTGCAACCCCAATCGCAATTGCTATGGAAGGAACGGCAATAGGCATGGGGGTGCTAAATGTAATCGGCCGCCGAATCAGTAAAAAGCTTGCTCTGAAGGGCGAGAAGCATGAAAAGATCAAAACGCTAGCCGACGCGAAGCTCAACACGATCAGCGATCATATTTCACAAGCTCTCATGGATGATAACATTTCAAACGAGGAATATTATCTAATTCTAAGTGAGATTGAAAAATTCAATTGCATGAAAGAAGAAATTAAAAATAAGTCGAAAGTTGCGATAAAAGAGATCGATGAGGAAGCGAAACAATCACTCATCAATCGAGGAAGAGAAGAAGTCAGGCAATCCTTTCAAAGTATGTTTGAGAAAAAAACCGAGTCTGTTAGAATGACGACTAACGTGAACATGTATTGAAATCATGTTGACCTATGTCGCTATGTCTGAAAACACGTCTAACTTATGTTTTTAAACATGTCCAAAAACATGTCTGAAAACATTATATTTTTTAAAGTTTAAAAAATGTCGTTTCTAAAAATCAGCGATCCCGCGAAAAGAGATTTTATAGTCAAAGAGTTTCTGAAAACCAAGAAGAATATTCAACAAAACTTTTTATCGGAGAGATTGGGAGATTCGGGGCTACAACAAGAATTAACCAAGTTGTACAAACCTATCGTCGATTCACAATCTACAATTTCTAAGGAGCAAAATGTCTTACTATCCGCCATCAACGAAAACCCGGCAGCTACTTCAAACGCGCTTCAGACGATACAAACGCGAGTTCAATTTCCACAGTATCCTTCGATTGAGGCATATAGCGATGACCCGGTAGAGGATATCAGAACTTTAGAATTAGGGGATGTAGCAACCAAGTACCTTCACCAATACGCTTCCGACAAAAAACCGTAGACACAACGTTCGGGATAAACTCTAAAAATGGGAAATTCTACATCGGTGACACTCAGGTTTCAATCCAAGGAAACGATGTGACAGTCGGAAATAAGACTTACGTAGGAACACCGGGGCTTTGGGAGCTACTGACGATGAAACTGCCGAACGATTCGATTTACGACGGCAACGATCTGTCTGATTACGCAGATATTCTAGACGTGACGAATGCTACAAGGCAGCCAAATAATCCTAACAAACCTAAGGCATCTTCGAGCGTCAAATACAAAACAATTATCAAACCGATATGGGAAAAGATCAGGGCCCGCGGTACAGTAGGTAAAGGCGTCGGTGTAATCGTCATACCCGAAGATCCAAATGTATTAGCGAAACAGCTAGAGCTTAGATTTCATAGCTTCAAAGCAGGCAACACTGGAGTAAGGAACGAGATCGTGGCGATATGCGATGAGTTACTAAGGCAAGGAGTGGTGACAAAAGATGATTACAAAAATTTAATGTCGACTTTATAAAATGTTGATCGTTAATAGAAGGAAATATAGGAAACAATACGTTGTCGGAGGATCCGGAATATTCGATACAATCTCGGGATTTTTCAAACGACTTGTTTCGTCGAACGCCGCCAAACAGTTAGCAACCAGAACCCTCAGTGCGAGTAAAGACGTGGCGAAAGAAATTGGGGAAAAGGCGATCGATGTTGGGAAATCAGCCGCGACTGACGCCGGTAAACGATTAGTAGACAAAGCAGCGGCTAAAATGTTTGCTCCTCCGAAGAAACCAGAAATTACACCGGAAACTAAGGCCATTTTAGATCGACTAAGTAGCGTCGGGGTGGAACCGAATATCAATAATCTGATGATGGGAAATGGTTTGAAAAATGCTGTGTCGATCCAAGATTTAGTGCGCTCGCAAAACGGCGCAGGAATGAAGGTCGCGTAAAAAAAATATTATAGTTTAGTAAAAATGCAATCTAATATTCTAAATTTTACCGAACAATCACCGATCGACGAAAGCATCGAGCGTTACGAATTGCACGAGTATGAACCGATATCGGGGGCGAATCTAAACACCGCCCGGGGAGATTCGAATAAACATCGAACTTCAAGATCTATATAGTCACCCGACAGAATCTTACCTATTATTTGAGGGTAGATTGCTGAAGGCGGACAACACCTTCTACGTTAATGCCGATGTCGCAGCCCTTGCGAATAATGGACTTATGCATCTTTTCAGCCAAATTTCGTATTCTCTATCGAACCAAGAAATTGAATCGTTATTTCACCCAGGGCAGGCAACGACGATGCTCGGACTACTCAAATACCCGAATGATTTTCAACTGGCTCAAGGTTTGAATCAGCTGTGGTACAAGGACAGTGGAGCGACGGCTGTTCTCGCGGATAATATAGGCTTCAACGTTAGGCATTCGTATCTTATTCGGAAACCTACCGATAAGGGCACGTTTAGTTTTATCGTTCCATTAAAACATATTTTCGGATTTTGCGATGATTACGACAAGGTTATTTATGGTATGAAACAAACGCTAACTCTTGTTCGTAAAGCCGACGACGACGCAATTTTTCGACTCGCTGCCGCGGGTGCAGGAAAAGTCAGGTTAGATAAAATCTCGTGGTTTATGCCTCACATTTTACCCGCTGATATGGAGAAGCTGGAATTATACAAAACAATTCAATCGAAAGCGTCGCTGCCAGTTGCGTACAGAGCTCGTCAATGCGATACTACAAGCGTCGCACGGGCGACTACTTTTGACTGGAGACTTAGCGTCAGGGCATCGCCTGAGAAACCTAGGTACATCATCGTAGGTTTTCAAACCGATCGAAGCGGTGATCAAGAACATAACCCATCGATTTTCGATCATTGCAACCTCAAAAACATGTTCGTACTGATGAACAATGACCGATACCCAGCCGTGGATTATAACCTATCATTTCCGAATCAACAATTCTCGCGTGCGTACCTAGCCGCGGCCACGTTTAGTGAAAAATACTACGGGATGGACGAAATAATAACGCAGAGCAATATCACGCCGGCGGACTTTAAAGAGCTTTTCCCGATTATGGTGTTTGACGTGAGCAAGCAACCCGAGAGACTAAAGTCGGGAACTGTCGATGTTCGGATCAAAGCTACTTTTAATGCGGTGGTGCCGGCTAACACGGAAGCGTATGCAGTGGTGATTTCAGACAAGTTACTCAACTTTCAGTCGGATGGTCAGAAACTGAACGTGGTATATTAATGATAACAGATTTAGTACCAATTCAAAACTTAGTGACGAACTCGGTTTTGAATTTTAAGGACGTAAGTATGCGGCAGCAAATTCGCGAACTAATATGTTCGTAGCATTATTCGAAACAACTTTAATCTCGAGGTAATCCGTATTACTCAAGTAAACTATGCTGTTACCCGTTGCTCTATTATACGATCCGGATGTACCTCCACCGCCAGCGATCTGCACGTACAGCGTTCCATTTTTGTACAAAATAACATTACCGTAATTTGTAGTACTATTGTCTCGAAATTCCACATACGCCGAAACGGTATAATATCCGGCTTTCTGAGGAAAGAAACGATTTGAATTGACGAGGCAGCCATCTTCGTCGAATCTTATTCTCCCAAACGATACTTGTGTGGCGGCGCCAGCATTTATAGCCTGAGTATTGGTAGCGTAAGCACTAAACGCCGGGCCAAATGCAGCCGTATTGGTAGCGCGAGTACCATTCGCCGGGCCAGATGCGGCTGTATCTACGTACTTTTTCGTAGCAGCGTCACTATCTTCGGCGGGTTCGGCTAGATTGGTGATTCGATTTCTGCTCATATCGATGTTTCTTTGCATACCTATTCTCACTTGGTCGGCTTTCTGGATAATGATAACAGTTTCACCCCCTACCCCTATACGTAACCCATTCGCTGCTTGTAATGAAACAAGCCCGGTGATGTTGTTATTAGCAAAAGAAATCCTATTTTCAACATTACCGAGAAGCAAATGAAATCGCTGGTCTTGATGAAGATCGTTGCATCCCAAGTTCCTTTCCACAGTTGGATCGGAAGAAGATGAAAGAAACAAATCTCCACTCACGGTATCGCCACTCTTTGAAAGTTTATTGACATCGACGTAATTTTTTGTAGCCGCGTCTTGAAGATCGGTAGGATCCGCTACATTAATCAGCTTTTTTGAGCCCAAATTGATATTCCCTACCGCTGCGTTCGCTCCATCTCGTCTTAGAAAATTATTATTTACTTGAGTTGATGTGACGCCGCCCGATATTACTCGTTGCGCGGATGATCCGCCGTTCATTCGTCCAAATATATCGACTGACATTTTATTACGCGATAATATATTTTTAGTACAAATTATTTATGACTTCTTGAAATTTACAACCATCGACCGTAGTTTTTTTAAGACGTACAAACATAAATGTCCGCAAAACACTTCGTTATCTGGTTGAATTCGTTCGCTATTGTAGTACACGGGGCTCTGTAAATATTTTATCAGTTCCGTAGGAGGTGGTAGACCGTAGCTATCGAAATATATTTTATCCTTGCCGTTCTTTAAAAAACTGACCCAATGTGTCCCGGATCCCTTCGAGTCATCTAGATTCAGTATCCCACACTCGTTTCGTCTAGGTTTCTTTGGGAGCTCGTCTCGGACAAAAACGCCTATGAAGTTTGGAATATTTAGCTTCTTCGCGGCGTCGATCAACTGTATGTTCGATAGGGGGACATTTGGTAGTACGACGCCTTCAACATTTATGTTTTTGTATGTCACAAAGCTCATTTTCTAAATGTTTCAAAAAGTAATGAGATTTTGAGCTTCTATGCAGGCGAGATAATAATTATGTCTACAATTTTTGCATTGATTCGCCCTTCCGTCTTTTTGAAACCGATTTTTAACGAATTTCGATATGTTCTTATCAATCTTACATCGGCTGCAAACTTATTTTTCTTTTGTTTCCTTATTTTCCTGTCTCGCGTATTTGTGCGCAAGCTCTTTTACTTTGGCATTCTTACAAAATTTGCAGCTGGGGTAATACCCGCTCTTTTGTAATTTATCTTTGTGAAATTCATCCACGCTTTTTTCTATTTTGCATTTGGAACATACTTTTTGCACATCCATTTTATATTAGAATATTTATTCTTAAGTAGATTTCAGTAAATAATGTCCATATGCTAACGTGCTTATCCCATCGCTTATTATTACCCGCTTATCATCTGCAGCGGATAGCGCGACTTTGTTTACCTTTTCGGTGTAGATTTCGTGAAGATGCGATCTGATGACATTCATGGTTCTCGACTGTTCTCTCTTGGTGAATAAGCAATCTTTGTAATCTTCATGAGTGATAGATTTCTTGACAACATTCTTTTTCACACCCTTGCATTTCTTGTGGTCTACGCCCGCCATTTTGTAACTGTATAACTTCGATCTCAGCCCCACGAATTCTTCGATTTGTTTACCTGCAGCCTCATCCTTGAACATACCGATGACCTTTTTATTAACTCCAGGTTCAATACCAGAGGGTTGGTCCTTTGGATAATCGCTAGTGTCGAACATGCTTCTAATGTCGGGGACTATATCGGCATAGAAGTCTTCGGTTCTTATTTCATAAGCTAATGAGTCTGTATCGGTGAATAAAAGTTTAGCCCTATCCCCATACTTTTTCTTGATGTAATTGTAATGAAAATCAAACATCAAAGTTTTGCTCAAGTCTAGGATGCACATCCCCAGATATATAGGCTTGTTGTACAGCAAATTTGTTCGTTTCATGTGAATAGCAATTAAGTTTTCGTCAAAAATGGTTCGTCTATCATAACTCGTTTTCGCTACTAGTTTTATGACCTGCTTCTCGTTTGAAACCAGTTTTATATCTAAGTGAGACTCTATATTTTCGCAAGTCTTACCAAACACGCTATTGTTCATTAGTTTGAAAAAGTCTTTCTCGAAATCGTTTGCGGCTTTGGTTCTCAGGTCAGTATTTAGATCGATATATTTTTTCAACCAGGCGCTTTCTTCAAATTTAATTCCGCGATGAATTTTAGTAATCTTCAAACCTAGGCTTTCGTACTGCTTTAAATTTTCATAGTGCGTTATGTACTTTACTTTATCATTCAGGTTTGGGATGAGTTTAGGTACAGTTGAAGATTCGGGCGTGATATTCTCAGGGGCGAGAGGATAATCGTTATGAAGATCGTGCAAATCTTTCGAATATTTCAAGTCCACCTCCAATATACACGGTATTGTTCTCCAGTTGTTTAGCTCGTCATCATTCATCCACTCGAACCCGTGAGTTGGTGGTTTCTTACACATTGCCCATCCGTATAAATTGTTAGCGTCTAAATAAGTTATAAATGACGATGGCTTGCTATCATCGAACGACGGCATGTATTTATTGTTTGCTTGCCCATAACGATGTGAAATTGTGCTAACACCGCCTCTTGTACCGTGTTTAACCATTAGTAACATGTCATAATCGCTCAATAATTCCAACTCTACTCCAGTCAACTTTAATGCAGCGTCCCATGCTAGTCCCGGAGAAGTATAATACCAGGCAGGGTCAAGGCCATAGTTCGCGCAACAGACATCCCTGAAATTCTCAAAGACATCAGCTAGCAGGAGAACATCGCTCACATTATATAAATCATGATATTCTCTGAATGTTTTGAATCCGAATTCGTTCCATACCACCTGTGCATGGCTGTAGTCTTCATCGCTAATGTCCGAGTCGTAAAGTCTCGAATAAAAGGCCGACTTTGGTGGCAGTTCTGTTTCATTTAGCCGATCGATGGAACTAACGAAATCGTAGGGATAAACTCCTTTTCTAAGCAAGAGATCGAGCCGTTTGCCTGAATAGTACTTGCCGATATTTTTACACTGATCTTTACTAAGGTTCCTCGATAAAGCGTCGAGACTGGCTGGCATGAATCTAAAACTATCGATGAATCGTAATTCACGCTTGACCTTTACTTCCTTATTTTCTTTATTTTTAAACTTATCAACTACAACTTCTCTGCTAAACGAGATGTACTTCTCTTCATTGCAGGGAATGCACTTAATTTTTTCATTTTCACCACCTCGTAATTTCTTTACGAAAAGATGGCTATCGTACCCGGTTAAATTGTGAAGTATTACTGGGATAAACTTGGGGATCTGATAGCTTAGATTACATTTTTCATGAGCGGCGCCTCTATATTTTCCAGTAAGATGACAGTGGTCTCTTACTCGATCATCACCTAGTTCGCCTTCGCATATGTGACAAACAGTAGCCGAGTCGAACAGCTCCCTGTCTTTCTTTTCGAATATCATTTTCTTTGGAAATTTAAATCGATTATAAATATCTTTTACTTCCTCTACAAGACTGTCAATAAATATCTGCGCTACATCATCATCTTCGCTCTTCGCTGTGAACGTTACGGGGGCTTTCGAATATAAGTCATCATCGAAACATTTTATATAATAACAGAAAGAACTTGGAACGTGCTTTTGGTATTTGTTGGTGTAGGATTTGTCGGGGGCGGGTTGGCAGGTGTCTATAGGTTTAATTAGGCTCTCGAAATCTGCTAGCACAATAAATGGGACGCGCATTTTTCTATAGTAATTTTTAAAGCTCAACATTGTTCCCGGGTTTGGGAGTTCTATCTTTTGAGCGGCGTGTTGAGAACAGTATTCGGTGTGTTTGTGTAGCGAAGCTAGCTCTCTGTATCCCTGCAAACATCTTCTGCAATAGTGCATCGAATGAGTAGACTTGTCTGTTTGCTGCGCCATCAATCTGTTGAAATTTTTAATCCAACAATAATGTTTCTTTTCATCATCAGAAATAAGTAATAGATCAACGCACTTATCATTCTCTTGCTTTGATATATATATAGTGGGAATAGGTCTTTCTCATAACCAAAAACATTAATACTAATTTTATTATTTCTCTCAAACTTACTTATTATATTAGCGTCGGCTGCTACAGGAAATTCGATACCGGACCAATTAAGTTCCTCAGACTGTCTTTTTAATTTTTTCGTAATTTTTTCCGGATGGTCATCAACGGGGTTTAAGGCTCTTGTCACAGACCACTTGAAACATTCTGAATCTTTGTTATTCATATTAATAATTCCCTTTTTTTCGCTAACTCCGTCGGCAGTAGAATGTATGAACTACCTTTCAGCGGTTTATAAACATCCGTGTTGATTTCTAATTTTTGAACCGATCTGAGTCGCCAGTTACTACCTCGCATCTGGTAGGCTGCCATCGACTCAAGAATTTTATCTTTAGCGTTATTATAAATTTCGTTTACATCGGTAGAGTCTAGAATCACCTCATTCTTTGAACGAAATATAGCATCAGCGGCGACTACTGCTCCAGTCTTCATATCAACGCGCTCCATTGTGCAAATAAGAGCAAAGTGGACCTTAGTTTGACGATTTTTTGTTAGCAAGTCTACCACCTGTGTTTGAATGACGCCAAGAAAAGATGCGGCATCAATACCAGCAGCCCCATCTACCGTGTATTGTTTCGTGACGCCCTTGATAGCTGAAGCCGTCTCTTTGATTTTAAGCGTCTCCCCGCGAATTTTGGCGAATATAGAATTCACTTTGGCTTTCAATGCTTCTAATTTTTCACTCACCTTTTTCTTTGGTTCTTCAGGTATATACCCCTCGATCCACTCCGCGAATGTATTAATCGCCGATTTTGTTTTAACGAATATTTTCTGTACTGTCGAGGCTGGTATGGGTTTGAGTATTGGGGAATCGATGATGGGAACGGGGGCGTCGAGCAAAATAACGGCCTCAATTTTCCTAATCAACTCTGCCTTGCGTAGTCCAGTGTACCCGTGCAAGCCGCTCTGCTTGGCGATTTTTCTCAATTCAATAACAGTTTTCTTTGAGTAGTCCATTTTATATTGAGATATCTTATCTTTAAGTCGAGTTGTATGTTCCATTTTTCAGTTATTTTATATAGGCCTACACAAGAGAAAAAAATTGTTATGATTAAGCGACTCATCGATACCATAGGTAATTCCCAGCCACCCTATGACTCATCATCGAAACTACCGTGAACTCCCCGCATGATGAGTCATAGGCGCGTGTTGGGGTCAATTTATTTTTGGACCATGGTTTAGGTTTGTGCATGACAGATCGAAACTTGCGGAAATTCCCTAATTTTTTTGAACCAGTTTTATGGGTCAACTTATTTTTTAAACCAAGGTTATAGGTTGATTTATTATTTTGAACCAAGGTTATGGATTGATTTATTATTTTGAACCAAGGTTATGGGTTAACTTATTTTTGAACCATGGTTATAGGTTGATTTATAAAAGACCCCCAGAATAGCCACTTTATATCTACTTGCCTCGGTAGAAAGCCATCTTGTGACTGGTTTAGAAGGTCGACGAAGACAGTTGTTAATCGGAGCGACTTTATCCAATGTCAGAGTTAGCCTACAGTTTTACTAGATGCACTACTAATTTAGTAAACAATCCTCTCAGAAACTTGGTACCTAAATCATCATCATCATCATCATCATCATCATCATCATCATCATCATCATCATCATCATCATCATAATCATCATCATCATCATCATCATCATCATCATCATCATCGTCATCGTCATCGTCATCATAATCATCATCATCATCATCATCATCATCATCATCATCATCATCATCATCATCATCATCATCATCATCATCATCATCATCATCATAATCATCACCATCATCATCATCATCATCACTACCACCACCACCATTATCGTCATCATCATCATCATCATCATCGTCATCGTCATCATCATCATCATCATCATCATCATCATCATCATCATCATCATCATCATCATCATCATCATCATCATCATCATCATCGCCATCGTCATCGTCATCATCATCACCATCATCATTATGTGTTATGTCCTGTATAATTATCATAAATATATTTCCGAAAGTTTGTCCTTCTGTTTGTATGGATGTATTTTGACTTTTCGTCCCAGAAAACGCTCGGAAATGACAGTGTCGGTTTACCAAAATTTTGCAATTGGTTCTAACCCAAATGTTAAGGGCAACGCAACTATTTTTAGCTCTCAATTCACTTTAAAACCCGACTTATTAGCGTTTTAAGTCAGATTTAATCAGCCGTTCTGCCACATTAGTAAAGAGTCGACAGACCGCATGACGTCGTTCCGTTTATTCAACAATCCGGTTGGCAAACCGAAACTGGTTACAGTGTACAATTATGCAGTTGTAACAATAATACGCAGATCACAGAAATATCAACTATACTAACGGAACGGACAGCATGCAATAATTGTATTAGGCCACAGTCAGCACACACACCCGCGCCTCAGGGACGGGTCATGTTTGACTTTTTGGGGAAATGTGGTGGGTTGGGGCGTTGCCGAAAACCCGAAATTTTGCGGAAACCTTAAATTTCCCGGGCAACGCCTGGTAACACATCTAGTTATTATATAATTGTCCACTGCATTGGTTTTCATTTTTTCCAAAGTCCCCGAATTTCTGCAGCTGTTCTTAAACTGTGGAGAGTTCGTATGCACCAATTCCTGATGATTGTCATCAATCCATTGTCTGTTAGGCATTCGTCTCCGCCCATTCCCATTCATCATTGCCAACATCCCTGTTTTTGTCTTTCAATTATCCATCCTGCATTTTATTAATGCCTTCTGTGATTTCCAACCTTGAAAATTATTTCGTTTTTCTTTCTTTATAGCGACCGCGTGCGATGGATTTTCGTGTTCAAATGGATCTCAGTGCGCTATTGATGAGCGTAAAAGACCTATCTGTGTTTGTATTGATAAGTGTCCCTACGCAGCGGGAGAGGTCTGCGGGACTGATGGTCGGACATACGGCAACGAGTGCGAGCTCTACAGGCAGGCATGCAATTCTGCCACTAACATCCGAATAGCTTCTAAAGGCTACTGCTTACAGGGTAAGTTGGCTTATGGAGCATTGAAAGCAATGTCAGTTCTCGTTAAACCAAATTCAAAGAGTAGGATACAAGAGGATTTATGAAACAAAGGCAGACAGGGAACCCGCAATGGAAGAAGCAGTAAGAAATTGCGTGCAAAACCTTTCAGAAAACTTTTGTAAGCTATCCACACAGATATGCAAGCGATCAAATTGCAGTTTATATAATCTTGTCCTGAACTCATAATACCCACGGTGTTTTATGCATTATCAAGCAAATAGATATCACAAAAATTTCATGCATTTCAAGAATTTATACAGCGCTCCTTCAAGAAGCCCATTTAGAGGCGCTCAATCACTATGATACAAATAGGTTTTAAGAAGCCTGCAAAACAATCGTTTGTATGTGTAAGTCTTACCTGTTATAGCGCCCCTTCAATCTCTATACTCAGAGGCGCTCCCGACTACAGCACGGTCACTGCATCGGTGTTTCACGCTCGTGAGTCAATGCTAGCTTATATTGGCAGACAAACTATGTAGCCATACAACTATATGCACATTCACATGTAGCCTAGTATAAACGATGTACAAAAAACCAAAATGTAACGCTAGTGTCTGCCAACTACTCTACTGTCGCAGGGTCTGTTTGCTCTGGTTATCGTTGTCCAAAGAACAGGCAATGCAACGTCAATCAAGATAATAAACCAGTTTGCGTCTGTAGCCAATCATGTCCCTCTGGCTATGAACCGGTTTGTGGTTGCGACGGACTCACCTACCAAAACTTATGTTATCTGGAGAAAGAGGCATGCACCACGGGAAAAAACGTCACAATGGTGCAGAAAGGTGAATGCAGAAACGGTAAAACTCTTAAAATGTATCGTTTTTTTTATTCTTCAACCACTTGTAGTCTGTTTACTCTATGCCCTGTTGAACCTTTTAGGCCTACAACTCATTCGCATTGCAATTCTTTATCTGTGTAAAAAGTTCACCTAGAAGCATTAATTGCAGCATTATTATGAAAATAATTCGATTCTATTTAGTGGATGGATCTGATGAACAACCTGAGCTCTGACGATAATGAAATTATCATATATAAATTTTATATAGACATATACATGTAAAGGAGATAGATTGATGAATAATTAAAATAGATTTAGGCTGATTGATAAACTGACAGACAGACTGAAAAATATACAATTGCTGGTGTTAGTTACAGAAGGGCTAAAATGATATACGTTGGAGTTAAAATGTCACGATTTATGTTTGTATATATGTAGATCCGTTCTGTAACGGAGCCTTCTGTCTTTATCCGAAGACCTGTGTAGTTGACGCGATGAATCAGACATCTTGTGTGTGCACCAACAGCTGCGACACTGTCTATTCTCCCGTTTGTGGCTCTGATAACAAGACCTACGACAACTACTGTTGGTTTACCTACGCCGCCTGTCAGGGAAACCTCAGCACGGACTATTACTCTGGTGCCTGCTCGGAAGGTGAGTATGACAGAACGTGTGTGTGTGTGTGTGTGTGTGTGTGTGTGTGTGTGTGTGTGTGTGTGTGTGTGTGTGTGTGTGTGTGTGTGTGTGTGTGTGTGAAGGTATGTGTGTGCGTGTGTGCGCGTTTGAAGGAACTTGATCATAATGTGTCTGGCATTAAATTTTCGTTGGCTTTCAACGTTGCTGATCCATCGTGCTCAGTTGACGATGATGGTTTTATTTAGGTTTATCTGAAAATATACTAAATTAATCGGAATTGATGTTCACAGTGAAATAGCTTCGGACATGTGTCTGTTTATGTAATACTTACATTGTTGTATAATTGCGATTTCAGTATGTCAACGCATGTATTAATGTGAATTAGTAATACGTATGTCTCTCAATATTTTGAGGTGCATATTTAGCTGAGCAGACATGCCTTTGAACTGGTTATTAAGCGTCTAATAATATTTCGGTGAATCCAGTTTTTCTAGGGAGGGAACGCGATCCCTCACTATTTTGCAGCATTTCTGCTGAAATAAATGAACAAAGAAGACTTCAAGATTCACAGTTTCAACTGCTTACTTACTGGAGCCTTACAATATGTTACAAATAACAAATTCCTATGTATAAATTTACATAATTACATTTATTAATTTTTTTAATTTTTTTACATTCAACAGTTTCAAAAATGGCAGCGCTCACACTATGCAAAATTCCTGCAAGATTGTACTTTTTGCTACAGTTGCTACTTCAATTTCCAGGCGTTCCCCCACTTCATTTTTTAGGACTACACTACACCACTGCGTGAATCAGATCTAGTTTGCTGGTTTTTTTAGGATTTGGTTGTCAAGGAATCTATTGTCCTACTGGACAGCACTGTGACTCCCTGGATCAATCAGAACCAAAGTGCGTCTGTAACACGGTCTGTTCCAAAATGTCAAGTCCAGTCTGCGGCAGCAACAACAAGACCTACACCAATCCCTGCGAACTCCAGAAGGACGCTTGCATGACCAACACATCCATCTTCACTTATTTCAACCGAAGATGCGAGGATGGTAACTAAGTACACCAGTTAGTTTGAGGCCCAACAGAAATAGCAGGCCTATACTGTGGGGGGGGGGAAGAATGCAATGAAGGTTAGCCTCTGCTCCTTGGATTTAGAATGGGTGACGTAACTTGATTCAATCTGTGGGTAAATGGAGTGTAAAGGGGCGAAAGAAATTTCGGTTCGTTGAGTAGAGCCGTCACGGACCTTAAACTTTCTTAAGGTTTTATGAAAAAATAATTTGCAAAAATTTAAATAATAAAAGAGTATAATTATATGATTTCATATTTATACATACAATATGATAGTGTACAGTTGTTAATTTAAAGTTTAAAATGATTATAGTTAACTCTCAGTAGTATTAAATTAAAAGGGTATGTGCCTAAAACAATTTTTTTTATATGTCACAATTGCCTAGCCCGGGCCTCTTAAAGGCGCCGGTCCTCAGGAAACATGCAATCCCGCCCCCTCTGAATCTCAGAAGGGAGGATGTCGTGAAAATATTAGAATCATCAAATCGAATTGGTTAGAAGTTCTAACCAATTCGATTGATGATTCTAATAATTCAGAACCGTAAGATACAGTGAAGTTCAACCCGGGAATTAATTTCTTGTGACTGACAGGAGAAGGTGTTTGAGCTGCGATATTGACAGTCTCTGCAGAAAGTTTATAGGTTAGACGCAAAGAGAAAAAACAGTCAGGATGCACTAAGATATTGGACTCCAAAAACGAATTTCTACGTAATCTGAGATAAGTGTTGTCGTTGTTCTTGAAGGTCCAGGATGTCAATTATACACCGACTGTCCAAGCGTTTGCGTAGTGGATGAGCGCAATCGACCAATGTGCATCTGTTTTCTACACTGCGGCGCCGAATCAAACGAGGTCTGTGGTACGGATAACAAGACTTACAGCAACGAATGTATCCTCGGAGCTGCTGCTTGTCTGACCAACAAAACCATCGCAGTGCAGAGTAATGGACCGTGCAAAAGAGGTGAATTGCTCAGAACAGATTTGTATGACTCTATTTCATTGATAAATAAAGCTTCATAATTTTGAGAGAAATTGTCAGTTTATGTTGATTTCATCTCCTGATCCATCATCCTATGGACGTATCAAGTAGGCAGTGTTATTTCAGTTATGGTTTTTCAGTTACAGTTTCAGTTACAGTTATATATTTTTTTATTTTTCAGTTACAGTTTCAGTTACAGTTAACTGCAATGAGATTTTTCAGTTTCAGTTACAGTTATTTCCTATTTTTCAGTTACAGTTTCAGTTACAGTTATTACGTGTATATTCAAACGTCACAACTACTAAGACACTGATCACAGTCACACATATTGCGCAAAGTTCCCAGAAAGTTGAATAGGAGATCAATCTGATTTTACATATTGTCGGTTGACTTTAAGGAACACACGACGTTCCAGGTTTACACTTAATCTGTTTCGCTTTCTTGCACACAAGTCCCCACAAACTGAGAAAACGCGCTCAACGTATGCTTGTGAAGCAGGCGCGGATACGAAGTCTTCTGCAATCAGGGCCAGAAATGGATAGGAGCTCTGTCGATCCACCCAGAAGGACAGTCCATTATCTAGGTCACCGCTGAAGATGGTTGCTTCCGCCAAGTATCTTCTCTGCTAGCATGACACCTGTGTGGGGATGTGCTATCTGGTGCAAATTAAGCAGCACGTGTCGGGGACAGAGACTCACAGGACTGAAAAAGGAGGCAGAAACAGCAAGAAAGGAAGCCGTGCAGTAGCGAGCAGCTGATTGACTTTGGCTGACCCTGTGTACAGTTACAAATAATCTCATTTCATAACAAAAGGAAAAGAAAACAATCAGTAAATATGAAAAAAGCACTTGTTTTATTTTCAAGTTAACTCCTTTTGATTCTTCAGTTATACAGTTATTGCTTTTCAGTTTCTATTACAGTTTCAGTTATACAACATTTTTCAGTTTCAGTTTCAGTTACAGTTAACTGGCAAAGATTTTTCAGTTATTCTGCTATTTCAGTTACAGTTTCAGTTAATAGAAATAACATTGCAAGTAGGCAGGTGCATGTATGTTCTATGTTGAATCATGTACAAATGCATTGCGGAAACATCAGATAGGAACAATCTAAGAGTTTAAGAACCACGTGATAAGCTTAGGCTCCTCATTATGCAAACTGCAATCTTAACCCTCGGGCTACCAAGGGGGGGTGGTTGCCACCCTCCCCTAGGTTTTTCGCAAATCAAACGCGTTCCGTCTGGAATAAAATTTTGAAAAAATTGGTAGCTGTAGAGGGTTCATTGGGACACATTTTGAGCTAAAAGTTTTGATGATGCCCCCTACCGTTCAAAAGTTACACCCGATATACCCAAGGTACCAGGGGGGGTGGATACCACCCCCCCCTAGAATATCGTCTGTAACTTTTCCGCCCCTTAATATTAAGAGACACAAATTATACCATTCTATAGAGAGAATGTGGGGCTACATTTCCATGCTCATTGAGTTGTCTTTTGACAACCGGAAGTGCTCAAAATAAATTAAAATATATATAAGGGTGTTTTATTTTCATAAAATTGTCATGTTTTTTCTATTATAACTTATCCATAATTTATTTTTTAATATAATTAAACTATGCCATTCTGTAGAGGGCATTCAGGGCTATTTTTTAATACTAAATAATTTAAAATTTGATGACCGGAAGTGCTCAAAATAAATTAAAATGTATAAAAATGTTGGGTTTTTTGCAACGCGAACCGATATGTGTGCGTAAACGTTTTTTTAGCGGCTAAAACATGTTTTTTTGTTTTGATTTAACATAAAACAGACTTATTACTAGTTTTTATAGTTGAATATTGGACTTTATTATATGTAAACTACTTTTTATATTTAAATCATGTATAAAACACACAGAATCTAATATATTCCCTATGCGTAAGCATACATTTTGTGGAATCGACGGGTACCCATGGTAAAAAATTCATAATTTCGAGGTGCCATCATATTTTCTAAACCTAAATATACCATTTTGTGCAGAAATGAATGCTGAATCCAATGGTGTATTACAAGTTATGATATCTCAAACCAAACCCAAAATCCAGGGGGGGTGGTAACCACCCCCCTCTTGGTAGTCAGTGTTACAAAAAAAGCTTGGTAGCCTGAGGGTTAAAAGACGTCAGCGGAGCTATGACAAAAGAACGAAGAAGATCGGTAAAAAAGTCATTTTAATGACAACCGTGTGATAAAACATACCGGTTAATTCTTATCGCGATCGGAGTGAGTAGGTAGCATTCTCTATAGGAAGTAGATGGCAAGGAATGACTCATGAGAAGCCTGAAACGACTTCTAAGCGACAGGCAGAATAGCTAACTGCCCCACTTTCGTATTTTTGCGTCAATACGCACCCACTACCCAGCCTTAGCAATGTAAGACATCGCATTATACTGTAGAGGAAGCACTGAGAAGACATGACGACGAGGTGACCCGAGACTTCATATAGGCGCGTTCCACAAGAAACATGCATGGGTTAGAGGTCGCATAACGGATAGAGTGATTCGTTATTCGTTAACCTTATCACTGATCCGGTCAATGTGGTGTCGAAGATTTACCTATCCATGATGTGCAATCCATAGAATAACACACTCAGACGTTCTAGTCATTCTTGGGGTTGACCGTGATATTGAGTAACTTGGACCGCGGAAGACTCTGATATACAATTTCTTTTGATTTAGTTCTATTGAGTATACGATTGAAAGAAAGTGACAAAATTAGCGACATTTTCAATTAATGGAAGAGGTAGCTAGCCTATAGGGAACGTCGGAATCAGAATGAAACTATCATCCGAGCGTTTAAGCAGGCTATTGCTGTAGTGTTACAGTAACACTACAGCAAGACTTAGTGTAACACTGCTAATGGTGGAAGGTGGGGTGGTGGGGGGGGGGGGGAGAAATTTGGGGGAAATGTTTTTTCCCGAAAACCAAAATTTCACGGGTGGCGTACAGGTGGAGGTCAGAGTTAATGGTGGCGTGTTGTGGGTGGTGAGGGGTGGGGTGTGGGAGGAGTGGAGTGGGGGTGTAAGGGTTTAGGGGTGGTGGATGGTGGGGGGGGAGAAATTTGGGTGGCAATTTTTTCACCCGAAAACTAAAATTTCACGGGTGGCGTAACTCTATTTCATGAATAGATAAAGCTTTATTATTTTGAGAGAAATTTTCAATTTATGCTGATTTCATCTTCGGGTCCATCATGCTATGCACGTATTAAGTAAGCAGGTACATGTATGTTCTAAGCAGGTATGTTCTATATTGAACCATGTACAAATGCATTGCGGAAACATCATATAGGAACAATCTGAGAGTTTAAGAACCACATGATGAGCTTACTCATTTTGCAAACCGCAGAACGCGCTTCACTACAGATCCAGTCATAATGCAATGAAAACAAATGAGTTTTTAACTTTGATTTAAACTCTGCAACAGATGAGCACTGACGAATGGAAATTGGGAGACTGTTCCTTTCTTTGGGTCCCGAGACTGCGAAAGCACGGTTTCCAAACCTTCGGTTTGTGCGAAGTGTAGCAAAGTCACTTCGCGAGGACGAACGAAGTCCTCTGGACTTGGAGGCGGAACATGGCGTAACCATGGATGCCATGTAGGATGGAGAGGTTCCGTAGTGGATATGAAACATCAGGAGGGAAATATTGAAAGCAATACGAGCACGGATGGGAAGCCAGTGTAGTTGTTTCATAGTTGAAGTGATGGGGTCTCTGGGACCAAGAGCTTTATCAGGCGAGCGGCCGTGTGTAGAACTGAAGACAGGGGTTGAAGCGTTGATGATGGAAGACCAGATAGAACAGAGTTGCAGTAATCGAGACGAGAGATGACGAGAGCAATATAAGACATCGCAATCTGCGGAGGAAGCATTGATGACACGAGGTGACCGGAGACTTCATATAGGCGCGTCCCTCGAGAAGCATGCATGGGTATGAAGTCGCATAACGGATAGAGCGATTCGTTAACCTTACTACTGATCCGGTCAATGTGCATATGGTGTCGAAGATTGACCTATCCATGATGTGCTTGCTATCCATGGAATAACACTCTCAGATGTTCTAGTCATTCTTGGGGTTGACCGGGACATTGGGTAATTTGGGGCGCGGAAGATAATAACATACAATCTCTTTCAATTTATTTGTATTTATTTTTTTATTCTATTGAGTATACGATTGAAAGAAAGTGCCTACAATAATTACGACATTTTCACGTAATGGAAGAGGTTGCTAGCAGCTAGCCTATAATCAGGGGACGTTGGAATCAGAATGAAGCTATCATCCGGGCGTTGAAGCAGGTTCTAATGCTGTAGTGATACATTTGTCAGATTCGCTCGGTGCGTCGCTCGCTTACAACCAAAACCGCCACTACTCTGATGCATGCATTTATATACACCAGAGTTGACTATGGTAGTGCCATCTATATGGGCTTAACCCTTTCACGCATTAATAAGTTACAATCTGTCCTTGATGCTGCGGTTCGCCTGATTGGCGGCATACCAAAGTTTGGACATAATTATATAAGTTTTATACGGGAAGAACTGCACTGGTTGCCTATGCAAAAACGTATTGAATTTAAGATTCTAATGTTCATTCGTAATTGCTTAGCAGGCCAAGCTCCGACCTACATGTAGGCTATCTTATGGAACTCTGTGTACCTGTGCTATCCATTCCAGACCGTAGATTCCTTCGCTCTGCTACGCATGGTGACCTAGTTGTCCCTAGGGCTCGATCTTCCACAGTGCTACATAGAAGCTTTGCTGTGGTTGGTCCGTTTTTCTGAAATAAGTTACCTATTAGTCTCCGTAATGAACTTCTTTGTCTTTCTTTGCCCCTTTTTCGCAAGCGGTTGAAAACCATTCTCTTTGATTGCGGTTTGGTGTTATTTCTGGAGCACCTCTGAGGAGTTCTCTTGCAGGGGCGCAATATAAATGTACGATTACATTTACAATTACGTCCACGGGGGCCTGCATGTAAGGCCGGAGATAGCTATCACAAAGTCAACAGGCTCACATTCAGAACCTTGAGCAATACGGGCATTTATATAACATTAGACCAGGACTTCGCCGTAAAGTTTGGTGCAATTCTGACTGTTTAACAATTGGAAAGAATAAGTTGCTTCTTGTGAGAGAAATGACATCTGCTGCTGTGGCCTGCCCACGTTAGCTACATCCGTAAGAGAGCTGGCGGCCGCGCGTCGGTGAAAGAGCGTGCGGGCCGCGGTTCGATTCCCGAAGGTGGCTATTTCAGAGATTCAAAATCTCGGGCTAACACGGTCCGTCCACGGGGACCTAAATGGCGTGGCGTCCATTCAAACGGGCGAGCGGTGGTGAAGGATCTCACCCTCAGGGTAGAAGCCATAAGACAGCCGCTATATAAAAATCCGATCACATTTACATTTTACATTATTTTACATTTTGCTCTTTCTCCAGCGCTATTTGTTTTTTTCTTCGTGTCATATAAATACTTTCTTTGTGTGTCTTTTTCCTTTCGCAGTTGGTCCGTGCAACGGTGTCGTTTGCCCATCTGACAGACATTGCCAGGTTGGTCAGAATGGTAAACCGATTTGTGTCTGCAATGATCAGTGCAATAGCTCCGGATCTCCCGTCTGTGGCAGCGACAACAAAACGTACAGTAACATCTGTCAGCTTCAGAAGAAGGCTTGCATGAGCAGCGCCAGCATCCGTTGGCTCTACTACGGCGCATGCGTCGAAGGTCGGTATAGGACTGCGGTGATTAACGACCGGAACTTGTGGCGCTATAAATCCACTGCGTGAAATTTCATCTCAATTAATAAACTTACATGACATTTGGAACTCTCGTAGTTCGCTAGGTGCGTTTTATGAGTACCGTACGTAGCTATTTTCTTCTACAGGTTTTCGCTTGAATCCCTTTAGACAACCTCTTTCTGGGACATTTAGGTCTATGCTGCCCTTTTTAGGAGGAGACAATTCGTCAGTTGAGACGATTACACTGTTGCTTGGGGATAAAGCTTCCCCTCAGGCCTACTATGAGAATAGTTGGTAGATATTTATAGATATTTTAAATTACAAACCGTTTAAATCCTGACAGAATTAGACAAAACTGATCAATATAAAAGTCCTTGTCAACCAAAAATATCAGTTGTAGGCTCTTCTGTCTTGAATAGTCTCAGGTTGTAGATACGTCTGTACTTAGGGTTGACTAATCAGTGTTTTACGATCTATTTGTGTCACCATGGTTGGACCACTGGGAGCACCTCTGAGTGCTGGCTTTTTTTAAGGAGCGCTATAGATAAATTCTGGAAATGAATGATTGAGCCAAAATCGAGTCATAATATTATTAAGTCTTATATGAGCGCATCGTTAATACTGTGAGAAACTTTGTCAGACGTTTATCTATGTTGCTATTCGGCAATCGTAGCCGCATGTTGAGGTCTGTCCTGAGGCTTAAGTGTAGATACTCTTAGACCTAATTGATAAATGCGTCTAAAAATATAATAATTTTTTAGTTTACTCTTGTGAATAATTTCAGCCCGGCGATTGAGTTGCGCCTGGATTTAGTTGGTTAGAAATATCGAATTTCTTGCGATTAGGCCTACAATTTATAATAGCGATTCTGATATTTCATCTATAACGATAAGTTATGAGATTCTGAGCAGGTAGGCCTATAATCAGGAACGAGGTTAGGCGAAAGGCAATGGAAATTGACTCAAGCTAGTCTCACGTTAGTCACATTGTTCTCATCGGTGAATTCCCATATGGAACCGCGAAATCTCTATGCCTTAAATGGCTAAGAAACATATGTCTCCGACGCCCACCTAAACCGTGGACTTCATGAATTGTTGCTCTAGCTGCTGATGTGAAAGACAAAACGGCGGATTTTTCTAATTTTCTTAAATCAGCGGGATATTCCAATCGGAACAGTTCGTGGCAGCATTGCTGAAAGTCTATGAAATGCGTCATCGCTAAAGATCTTTATTGATGAACGAGAATTCTGCTTTAAGTGTTGCCTTCAGATGCTTATGAATTGGTTCCAGGACCGATACGGAAAAAAATCGCATGTGGTCTAGAGTTGGTGTATTACGAGGGAATTTAGATTTTTTGACTGGTCTGTGTCTTTTGATTTTGTTGGTTCAGTTGCAAATTCAACAAGTACCACATCGAAGAAACCGTGCGTCGGCCCACGCTGTATAACAACAACAACAACAACTCTGACACCATGAAATCTTCCAGGTACTCGATTTGACGTCATCGTAATAAGAGATAACACTAATCTTATTTCGTCCAGTTAAAATATAACTTCTTCTCAACTAAAATAGAAATGTTTATTTAATAGTTGGCAACTAATTATTGTAAATCAGTTAACTAAACTAAAAATACTTTGCCCAAGGTGAAACTAATCACAAAATTTCCAAACTTTTAAAGACACTTTTTGACAAAGTTGAAACATATTCACAATAACACAGGCTAAGCATCCTGTATCTTATAATGCAGAGATGGCTTAAACATTCTCACTTTCAAGTTCAATAACACGTGTACACGAATAACAATAGTCCTATTATAAGTCTTTGATAAATAATGAATATATTTTGCAAATGCAAACAATGATGCATCATGCAAAACAATGTAGCTGAACTGCTTTTGTAATAAAACCAGTTAGTCGGATTAGTCATGAGTTCTGATAATCAGCATCGGCGATACCACAGTGACTGTCAAGCTTATTTATATAGGCCTAGATCGCAAAAAACGAAGGTGATCACAGCTTCATCAGGCACTAAAAACCGTTTATGTCTATCGAACCCCGAGCGACTCCAAAGATTTATAAAATAATATTATTTTTTGCTGTTTGATGTTTTGGCTACTTAAATATTTTTACTTGACTTGGAAAATCCCATGCTTAACATCCTCGCAAAGATAATTATGTACGAAAGTTCATACATATCGTGTTTTTCTCTTTTATTCAGGTATGCACGGCAGATCGAAAAGCAGCTAAGAATTGCTTCAATTCGCCACTTTAACCGGACTATGGCTTTTGTTGTTCGTCAATCTCGGAACGATCTTCTGCCAATATAACTTTTGCTGTTTGACATTTTTGCAACTTAAATTACATTGACTCGATGATAGCATTTACATAGCGTTCACTCTCTACATATAGAATTTGAATCGATCAGCATGACAATATGGCAACACGATACTTTGAATCGCCGATAATCGACCTACAACACGTTTTCCGATCTTCGGAAATTTGTCTCCATTTTGTTCTCCATATTGTTATAATCCCTACGACGGAATATCTTTTTCATTGTTCTAATCTTGACTGACAAGTGCTAAGATATGTTTTTCTTTTAAGTTGACGCAATTATGTCTATCGCAAAATGTGTTTTATCATAATTCTAACTTTTTGATTTTTTTTATATCTCTTGATCTAGATAGCGCTTGCTTGTAGGCCTAGTAGATGCAAACACTTGTAGTAGCCTATATTTAACTACCAGTGGGAATCAATTTATTTGTATGCGCACGTTTATATTTCGTGATTAATAAAAACAACATGGTAGAATTGATTTTGGATTTAATTGACATCAATCACGCGCCATCATAACAACATGCACCGTGTCAGTCATCACAACAATTTTTCAGAGTGACGTTTTGTTATCTGGAATTATTTATTTATTACAGAGTAAACTCGTAAAATCCCTTATGTATACATTTTCCTTTGATCGCAACTGCGTGCCAAATGTAATTTTTTTTTACAATCTTTGCAGTATACTGTAATTATCACAGGGAATCGGATACCACACTGTATGCGTAGTCCTTCTGAGCTTGTCTGCTGTTACAATCAAATCTATAGATCTAATGCCTTTGAATCGGTGAACAATGCTATTCTCTTACTACGCCTCTATATCTTTGGCCTCTATATCGGCGCCATGCATGGCGACCTTTCTTCCTTTCATTATGAACACATAAATACTTTGTCGTCCTTTGGACACGGTCCCGATGGGCCAAAGTTCATTTTGGCCTGCATAGCCTGTGTAGGCCTATACTTTAATGCATTTTGCATTTATGAAACTAGACCGTTGTTGCATTCTTGAGTAAGTAAGCCAGTATGAACGTTAATTAATTCACCGTTGAAAGCCGCATTCTGTAAGTAATGCGAACATAACACGTGAATAACGATGGAGAACTCTATTGCGTGCCTTTGGTCGAAAGAAGAGCTCTGACTGTTATATTGGGGCAAGACTTAGTAATGAAGCGACGCTTGCTCATGGTTTTGCACAATCTAAATGAAGGAACAGTAAGCTTATCTTATGTGCAGTTTAGCAAAGTTGCTCAGAAGATAGGCATAGGGGTATCCTTGAGGAATATATCACAACCGAGCTGGTTTAAGCCTTCTTTGATCGCAGCGCCAACGAATGCACACCAAGAGGACGAAGATTTAACCATGCCATCATCACAAATGTGAATCTCAAAACATCATGCAATTCTTGTCTATGCAATATACCAGACGATAAAACTGTAATCCCGGATTTCGTCCGCCCTGCAGGCTGGCAGTTAATCTCAATGTGCTTTTCAAAACTGGTAGAGCTCGATATAAAAACTGCCAATAGTTTCGGATGTCAAGCTCTTGTCTATTGTCCTGTAAATTGTATTGCAAATAGTTTATATTGCCAACTCCTAATCCGGGATAAGCGGGACAATGCTTTATGACTGCTGCGATTGGTATGAGCATTGAGCAATTATATGATTTACATTATCTCTTGTGTTTTCCCTAGTTTATTTAAAGGGTTTTTTCAACCGCCTATGACAGTGCTTGTGCAATCTCCGACTCTTAAGCTTATAGCAAGGTACTTGACACAGATCCAAGCAGATATCCATCGACGGCGCAGTTCAATATATCCTGTTGCAAAATACTTTCCTTTAAACTTCCAAGAACTGATAAGAAAATTGACTAACCCCATTCCAGACTCTGATTATACTATTCCAACAAAATAATTTTGCTCCTGTCCTCTATTTCGAAAAGCAGCCAATAGTTGTTGCCAGATACCCGTGCCGAATCAAATCGAATGCCGAATACGGGTAAATTGCAATAAGATTTAGGCCACATTGGATTCCTTACCGGTATTTAAAATGAATGTTCTGTGTATAATTGGCAACGTCACGCTGTGAACTTGGCCTCGTTAAGTGAGTGTGATGACCTGCGCTGGTTTGTGCTTGTTTATCTTCGTGACATAAACACTAAGTTTCTGCCAAAATACAGTAGCGAATGGTCTCAGGTAGGCTATAACTTAGTATAAACAAACCCGTATCCGCCAACCGCTGTTTGAGGTCTCACTCTCCGCACTATTGATAGTCTGATTCATTCTCTAAATTATTGGTTCTCTAAGATTTGTATACAAACGAATTTTGTGTTTAGGTCAGCTCTGAAAAATATATGGGCCCACTTTGTGTGACCACTCGCAAGTGCGTCCTTTTGAGAATTGCTCTGTACGATATTGTACTGCAGGTAAAAATGAATGCATTGACTATAGAGATCTTTATTGTCTCGACTCTGCTCATTTCTCACCGATTTGATAGGATGAGAGCATTCATCACATGCCTCAGTTTGACTGAGTGACACGCCTGTCGAGGTCTACGTGTTTGGAGCCCTAGAATTATTGTCGTGCCATCTAAAGCCCTGTGCACAGATCCTGCTATCTCGATGTTCAAACTTCGTAAACAAACCGCCATCAAAGTATATACAAAGCAGCATCACCCGCACAGAAACGCATGGAACGTAGACGTCAGCCAATGTAACAAACGGGACCAACGCGTTACACTTCACTGCGATTCAAAAGCAGATTCACTTGATGTCCATCAATAAATAAAAAAAGATGTCCCTTTCACAGTCTGCCTTACACGTGAACGACAACCGAAACGTCGGACCAAGATTCTAACGAATTGCAAACTGGACCGTGTATGAAAATAACAGGTCAGATCACACCTAATAATAATCTTCGTTTATTAACATTCAATCTGACAGACCGCAGAATGATTACAGATACAAGTTATACGAAATACGGCCAGCTTCGCACGACACGCAGGTCAGCTACAACATGCTCGGTAGCTTAACTAATGGACTAAGTGCTGGAACGCTCCTGGTGCGGCCAAGTCAGGAGTGGGGGCGATCTTATTTTCAACAGACCCGAGGCAAACAACACAACAGAATAAATGCTTTTGATGCTAATGCTGTCAACAACTGTCGTCTGTACCATCCTGTACCATGCAGTACTTTGTACCAGAATTCCATTCTACTCTTGGTCAAATTATTGTGCATAGGTCTACGCACGACACACGTACCTCTGCGCATTCTGGCGGATGCTATAAAAGCGGTTGTGTGACTGAGCTTGAATGCGAAGATTTTGACAAGATGGCAAAGTTATTAATATTCTTGGTAGCTGCTGCGAGTGCCGTTCTGTTCGCGAGTTTCGTTCTCTGTCAGGATGGTGAGTTCTACCGAACTAAATTCCCTCTAGCTCTGTCTCTGTTGTCTCTGTCTCTCATTTTCTTAGGCCTACTCTGCTTACACATGCATGCGAGAGAATCGAAGTTTCAAATTACGCGAAAAGTTCTCTGGATTGACTTTAGTTATCAAGAAAGAGATTACTGCGAGGAAATCCTTGTCGGTCATCATTTTTTCAATAATTTAATCCGTGACTAATTTAAATGTGACACAGCCAGTGGCGTAGACAGTGGAAGGTGTTTAGGGGTTGACCCCATTGCCTCATAAATTTTTTAGAAATTTATTTATCCACTTAAATAAGAAAAAGCAAGAAAATTGTTTGTAGTAACAAAAACAGGTCAGGGCGAGAATAACAGAAGTGAGCAACATACCGGTTGGTAGTACTGTTCAGAGCTGTCTGTTTTGCTTTGTATTCTGTTCGGTTTTTTACGCCTCTATTGTTTGTATGCTGGTTGTATGCGCACTTGTTATAGCGCCCCTTCAAGCTCTCTCTACTCAGAGGCGCTCCCGACTGCAGAGTGGACACTGCATCGGAGTTTCACGCCGAAGCGCTGAGCAATTGCGAGTGAAGGACTTGCCCAAGATCCCTACACGGCGACTTGAGGTGGATTCGAACCTCGAACCTTCCGACTTCAAGGCAACGACGCCACCACTACACCACCGCGCCCCACAACTATGACCAAAGGATCAGCGATATGACTAAAGACAGAGATTAGTTGCTTACTCCGTCCAAGGTAACGAGAAGATATTTTGCTCATCGCATTTCATTAAGTCTACAATCGTTGGATTCAACATAGTTATCCGTTCTCTTACGTCTGCTGCTACTCTTACTTTACTGCATTCATTCGTTATCTGATTTCGCATCGACGATTGCACTTCGCTCTACTTTGGCCTCCTATCCAGCAAAATGACTTCTCTAGACTGGGCGTTGCGCTCTGTTGCGCGCCTCATTGGGCAAATCCCTAAATATGGTCACGTCTCAAACTACATGCTGGAGGTGCTTCACTGGCTCCCTATTCGCCAGCGTATCGAGTTCAGGATAGCTGCTCTGGTATGGCGATGTTGTCAGGGCCTCGCCCCAATATGACTCCGAGAGGGATGTTGCCTTATATTGGGTATCCAAAGACGTCGTCCGCTACGCTCTGCTGAAAGGGAAGTCATTCTTCTGTCCTAGCTCCTTTTGCTCGCACTGCTACCATGAAGAATCGAGCCTTTCCTGTGGTTTGCCTAGTGGTCTAGAATGACAATCTTTTGAGCTACGCCGACACACTGGGACTCTACCAGGATCGTTCCCTACTAAACTTGAAACTGTTCTTTTTGAGCGCGCAGGAGTCGGGAGAGCTTCTGAGTAGTTTTTCTTGAAAGGGCGCTATATAAATTTCCGAATGAGTGGATTATGTGTAAAATCTCAGATGGGTTTAAAGGAATTCCGCATATAATGATCACACTGGTTTATTAATAAAAGAAAATGTGTATCTTGATCGTGAACTTTCTTGTAATGTTGAATCGGTTGTTCACTGGTTAAGCTAATGAATGGATGTGAAGACTCGCGATCCTCGCAGAAACAACAAAGGTGGTGGGTCATAAGAAGGGATTGCTATTGGTCCCTTTTGCACGAACTGGAGCTACGTGTACTTGCTGGGGTTATTACTGAAATTTTTTTTTTTATTAAACTCAAAAATGTCCTTTTTTAACGTGCTAGAGTCGGGAGCGCTTCTGAGTAGTCCCCTTGAAGAAGCGCTATATAAATTCTTGAATGAATGAATAAGAATGACTATGATTCATAGAGTACAACGTCAACATGTCGTATTTTCTCTTAGATTGCTCTCGATGTGCCAGGACTACTTGTCCTACGAACAGAACCTGCACTGTGAACAAAACAAATAACCGTCCGGAGTGCGAGCGCTGCCCGAGTTTCTGCACCAAAGAGTTCCTTCCACCCAGTCTGTGGATGCGACAACAAAACCTACGGCAACGTCTGTGCCCTGAAATTAGCGGCGTGTAAAGCGAAACGAATCATAGTGATGAAGCACGAAGGAAGCTGCTTTGACAGTAAGATGACAAACATCGATTTATGCTTTTTGCATAATTTTCGTATTGTACACTGTACCATCTAATTATTTGCTAAGTATCAAAGCTAAAATCCGTATGGAAATATTTTAAATTAATTTTATTTGCGAATGTTGTATCTTTACAAAGTGTCAAAATCGGGCTTCATTGTGCATTTTCAAATCATTGCCGTCGGTCATATTATAATCTTTCATCACTTTTGAACTTGGTATACACTGAAAGCTTAGACTGGGGCTAACAAATGGCGGTCACATAAATTATGCTAATTATTTCAGCCCATGATAATAAGCAGAATTTAAAGGCAATCTTTGTGAACAAACGAAACCTTGGTGATCGCCTGTACCGCGCGTTTCTCGAAAACCGCAATAAGCCTGGTTTTTGTCAGATCTCATCACAAATTTTTATGTGACAACCTCTGAAACCAGTTATGTAGGTAATCGAGAGAGGACATGTAGGGAATGGTCTTAGGGGCATTTAGATTTTATAATTGAATTCCGTATATATTATAACGTTGATTTCTATACAAAAGAAAGTCTGTTTCTTAATATTGTCAATTGTCCTTGTGATGTTGAATAGGTTGTTCACTGGTTTAGCAAATGAAATTACGAAGGCGATGTGTCATCAGAATGACTTGATTCATACATCATAAAATATCGTATATTATTTTAGTTTGCAATGGATGTGAAAATATTAGCTGCCGTTCAGACCAGACCTGTACCGTAAACACAACAAATCAGCTTGGTCAGTGCACAGCTTGTCCGAAGAACTGCCCTTTCATTCTCGACCCAGTCTGTGGTTGCGACGGCAAAGATTACGGCAACAGCTGCGTCCTTCAAATGACGGCGTGCGAAAATAAGACGAAAATAGTGATGAAACACAAAGGAAACTGTGAGTACAGTGAGATGACAAACATCAACAATAGTAATAATATCAGTAGCGGTTGCAGTGTCATTAAAAGTGGTAGTTGCAGTACACTTTAGTGGTGGTGGTGGTGGTTATAGAAGCAGTAGTAGTAGTAGTAGTAGTAGTAATAGTAGTAGTAGTAGTAGTAGTAGTAGTAGTAGTAGTAGTAGTAGTAGTAGTAGTAGTAGTAGTAGTTGGGCGATGAGTAGAATTGGCATTACTAAGCCTATTGGAGTGTTAGAAGCAGTAATGGTGGTAATAGTTGCTGTAACTGTAGCGATATAGGTCAGCAAGCAAGTAAGTATCAACCTTAATTCACAGTTGAATTGCTTATCAATGCGCTGTCAGATTTATTTGCATATTTTAATCAGTGTAATGCTTAGTGTGAGCTAATCAATTGAAATGGCGTTTAAATAGAATATTGGCGCTACAATATAAAACAAAATAAACGTTAGAGCAGTAGCTACAAATTTCTCCGCAGCGAATAATATCGACGAGGAATTAAAAATACGATAAGACTAGTATTCGTCATCAAACATATATCCTAAATTATTCCTGATACCAGTTCTCTGTTTCGAATCCGTTCCAAGAGTAAGGTTTTATGCTTGATGACGAAGCTTCAAGTAATTAGATTGCTAATTACGTCGCTCTAAGTTGGCTAGGTGCGAATAATTGTCTTGTAAAAGTTGAATTGCCATGGTTTTTAATAGGTAATTATTACGCTTAAATTCTATGCTCATGCCTAATGTTCATGAATTACCTAGCATATAAAATTAATTATAGTAGGATAATACACCTCAGCTTAGCTAAGACTGACGCAGCTATAGTAATAGCGCTATAGTCTCTTCAGGGCTCACAAGACGCTTTAGACCTAATACAAAATAAGCAGAGTGGAGATAAATGACAGGTTTTAATGAGATGATTTGAACTCGCAAGTTTAAGTTTTAAAAAGAGAACGAAGGTTGCCTTGCTACTACCTGCACGAAGATGCGATTACAATACGATGGAAAACACCATTAATTAAATGAACAAGACATACTCCTAAGATCTCTTTATGTAGCTTCTGTATATTATTTTATACGCCAATGAAACGGCATTTCCTGTTAAAATGGTGATACTCTTCTTTGTTTACCCAGGTTGTACAGGATTCAACTGTCCATACTACGGACGCTGTGTCGTGGATTCAGACAACGATCGTCCCAAATGCGTCTGTCCTCCTGGCTGCCCTAAGAACTTAGATCCAGTCTGTGGCAGTGACAACGAAACTTACGACAATGAATGCATGCTGCAATTGACGTCTTGTGAAAAAGAAATCAACATCACAGTCGCTCGCAGGGGAAGATGCGTTGGTAAGTTTATAATAGGAACTGACAATTTTATTATTCTGTTTAACTCAAAGAAGGAAACTCATTTAGCCTACTTTGGTCATTTGATGAGAAAACAGGGGGCTGTACGGAAAGGCAAATAATACAGGTTAGGGGCCGTCCATAAAGTACGTCACGCTATTTTTGACCATTTTTTTACCTCCCTGTCACAAACTGTCACAAATCTGTGGACCCCCTCTAAAGTACGTCACACTTTCGAACAAAAAACTTTAGAACATAACCATTTACCTAACCCTCTAAACCCCAGGATACTATCCCTAATCCCTCTGATAGTGACGTGTGTCCCTAAACGCTTTGATAGTGACGGGAAATCAACTTTTATCCCGCCAGGCCGGGTTTTAGACACGCCTGGCCGGGCCGGGTCGGATTTTAGGCACTAAGAACAAAAAAATATAAAAGAATTTAAAAAATAAATGTGTGACGTCACACATGGCCTGACCCCCTCCCTCTGTCACAAACTGTCACACTTTCCTACACCCCCTCCCCCCTGGAGCGTGACGTACTTTATGGACGGCCCCTTACGATATCGGGAACAATGGAAAGGGAAATAACGAGGATGGGATGGATCGCTAAAAACATCACGTAGATGGAACTACCATTCGAGAGGATACTGAAGGAGACGGAGGATAGGAAAAAGTGGCGTAGTCGTGTCCATGAAGCGACCAACCAACTTAAAAAATATTATGCACTAAACTCTGGATCATTCGAGGTTATTTCATGGTAATAAAAAATGAAATTTGACCATATGAAAATATGAGTTTCGCAGTAACTGTATCGACCTCTTAAATAACTCATAATTTTAAATGTTTGCGTAGATTGTGGTGGGGTCAAGTGTCCCAACTACGGTCGTTGTGACTTCGATCCTTCCCAGAATCGATCGATGTGCGTCTGTCGCTTTGGCTGTCCACGGATCCATCGTCCAGTCTGTGGCAGTGACAACAAGACATATTCCAACGATTGTGTGTTTCGAAGCGTGGCGTGTGAGACCAACACCAGCATAACAGTTCTTCACAAGGGAGAGTGCGGCAATCGAGGTAGGTTATTATAGCACCTGGTAATCTGACTCTATGTCGAACTCAGAGTCTGTTTTAATTAATTAATATATGAGTGAATTCAATTCTGAACTGTTTTTATTCATAGGCTATTTTACATTCGAATGAATGCGTTAATTTCCGCGTCTTTCTCTAGTGGTCTATAAATCTATATTCAGTGAATATATACAGCGCCGAGCCTTCTCGGTTGTGGGGCCGTCAATCTGGAATGACCTCCCCCCCCCTAACCTCCATCTCCTTCAACTGACCAGTCAATCCTTATTCCTTAAGTCCCTTAAATCTTTTTTCTTGGCCGTGGTTGGGCTGGGTGCGCCACTGAGTAGTTTCTTGAAAGGGCGCTATATAAATGCTAATAATGAATGAATGAATGAATGAATGAATGAGTTAAGTGTTCTTCTTGTGTAAAGCATTAAAATTGCGTTATATAAATTAACCACTACGCAGCTACTGATTGCAAGTGACGAAAGAAAACGAAAAGAGATTGGTGGAGCATCACTTGGTATTCTTTCGTCAAATATGCATTTCATAGTGGCATTTAATTTATTGTGTTTTATTTTCTCTAGGGCTAGGTTGCGAGGTCGTCCTTTGTCCGCCTGGTAAAATCTGCTACCAAAGAAACAACACCGATCCTGAGTGCGTTTGCACTATTAGACTGTGCCCTTACGACTACCGTCCGGTTTGTGGCAGCGACAACGTGACTTACCCCAACGACTGCTCGCGACTGAGGGAGGAGTGCCTGACGAACAGAAGCATCACCGTACTTCATCCGGGAAGATGCGAAGATGGGGGTGAGGCACCTAGACTGCATCCTTTTGTTCTTCCATTTAAAGATGATGGAAGTTTCATTCCGAGGGTTCTCTTTTCCGCCAATTATTAATGAAAGACATTGTTTTGTTCACAATATTTTTGCGGTTGTTGATTTTTAATCTGCTTTGACGTGTAACTGGGTGAAGCGGTGTGTGACCGTGTGTCACTTGGATTTGTCTCTTTTCTTAAATTAAGCGAAGATTATTATTACCTACAAACTGAGACCATCATTTCAATTGATATATGATTGCGCTTGATTAAGGATTAAGACTGTTCTGCGCTAAATTATTTCTTAGCTGGAACTTTTTTTATATTAGGCCTACTCATTAGCCAGAGGCGGATACAGGCACTTTTGAAGAAGAGAAGAAAAATGTTTGTTCTAGGTAAAAAAATTCGTTGGTCTTTCGCCGAAAAATCTGAAAACTTTCTTCAGCTTTCTCCGAAACATCTACAAAAAACGACCTTTTAAATGTAATTCCATGCTGCTTTTTTCTCTCTCACCTTTCCCTGCCTCGTTGATGATTAAATGCTTCAAACCTCAAACCCAATGGGGAAGGGAACGTCCTGTGCAAATCTCTGAATGGGAGGGGGGAACTTGGCCATATTGCTTCTGAGTCAGTCTCTGTCATTAGCCACGGTATGTCGAATTGGCCATAATCAATTGCAATGTGGCCACTGTAAAATGCAATGAGGATTCTTTATTTGATCAAATTGCGATTGAGCATCATGGACATTTGTCCCAGCACAATCTATAATATATTTCTCAAAGTTTGTCCTTCCGTTTGTGTGTATGTATGTATGTCCGGATGTCCGGATGTATTTTCACACTTCGTCCCAGAAAACCAAAATTTCACGGGTGGCGTACCGGTGGAGGTCAGAGTTAGTGGTGGGGTGTTGTGGGGAAGGGGGTGGGGTGGGGTGGGGGTGGGGTGGTGGAAGGTGGGGTGGTGGGGGGGGGGGGAGAAATTTTGGGGAAATGTTTTTCCCCGAAAACCAAAATTTCACGGGTGGCGTACAGGTGGAGGTCAGAGTTAGTGGTGGCGTGTTGTGGGGGTGGGGAGGTGGGGTGGGGGAGGTTTCGAGTGGGAGGTGTAGGGGTGGGCCTGGTGGATGGTGGGGGGGAAGAAATTTGGGTGAAATTTTTTCCCCGAAAAGTAAAATTTCACGGGTGGCGTACCGGTGGAGGTCAGAGTTAGTGGTGGCGTGTTGTGGAGGGGGGGGGTAAGGGGGGGTGAAAATTTTGGGGGAAATTTTTTTTCCCGAAAACCAAAATTTCACGTGTGGCGTACCGGTGGAGGTCGGAGTTAGTGGTGGCGTGTTGTGAAGGGGTGGGGGAGGGGTCTGGGGGGAAATTTGGGGGGGAATATTTTCCCCGAAAACCAAAATTTCACGGGTGGCGTACCGGTGGAGGTCGGAGTTAGTGGTGGCGTATTGTGGAGGTGGGGGAGAGTGGGGGAAATTTGGGGGGCAAATTTGCCGCCCGAAAACCAAAATTTCTCGGGTGGCATACCGGTGGAGGTTGGAGTGGTGGGGTGCGGTGTGGTGGGGTTGTGGCCGGAGTGGGTCGAATCCTAAATTTCCCGGGCAACGCCGGGTACCTCACCTAGTATATTATAAGTGTATGTTTGAAGTTTCGGTGCGTGTCCAGCATTGCGCTCTCTGACTCTTTTGTGTCTTTGATTTCTTTAGGGTTAGGTTGTGAGAACGTCCTTTGTCCTCCTGGTAAATTCTGCGTCCCGAATAACAACACCGATCCAGAGTGTGTCTGCACAAAACTGTGCCCTGACATCTACCGTCCGGTTTGTGGCAGCGACAACGTGACCTACTCCAATGATTGTGAGCTACTAAGGGAGGCGTGCCAGAATAACACGAACATTACCGTCAGTCGTCATGAAAGATGCGAAGGTGAAGCCATCACATCTACCAACTATTACCTTTATTTTAATTGATCTATATGACAACATAAATATTATTTCTGCCTGCATCCACCAAAGGAGGATATTCGGGGAGCTAGGATTTAATATGAGAGTGTCCACTCGTGCCCGTAATTTACTCTATTTTCCTGACTCACTCATCTTTCGTTTGTAGACAATGCTAGTTACGAATTTATTCTTTCCTTACTTCATTTCACAGTTGGCCGTAATAGGCCTACATCTTTCTAACTCTACGCTCTCAGGTGGCTCTGAATAGCGGACCGTCGGCCACTTTTGGGTCTCCTAGGTAAGCCTATAATAATTATATTCGGCAACTCTGATGTAATCACGAAATGTATTGAACTAATTGCCGAATAAAACGTTATGTTATATCATGTTATTAATTATGGACTAGCTGATTTGTGCAAAGTCATTTCATAGCTGGAACGGTTTTATGTTACTCATTAGCTTCAAATGTTGAATTGGCTTTTTCAATTGCAATGTCGCCACTGCACAAAAAGCACTGAGGATTTTTTCACTTGATCACATTGTGAAGGCGCAATCGTGGACATAATTACTATATTTATGTTAAAGGTGATTATCTTCCGTTCGAACACTCCAGCAATCAGCTAACGAGCCTGTTGTTTCTTCCAGGTTCCAGATGTGATAGAATAAGCTGTCCTCCTCGAAAATCTTGTGATCCGGATTCGGGAGAATGCCAATGTGACAGAGGGTGCACAAAGGAGTATGCTCCAGTCTGTGCGAGCAATGGAAAAACTTACGGCAACCGGTGTGAATTTGACGTGGCGGTATGTCTGTACGACAACAACGGAATGACGGTGACTCACGACGGACCATGTGGGACAGGTAAACAGGATGCAGTTGAATAATAATTACTGTTTCTCTTTTATTCTATTGGCATAAGCATCTGCAGGATTGCCATTGACAGCATGCAGACAAAGCAAAAAACACAGAACAATTAGAAGCAATGCAACGAAAGCTACAGTCATTCGTTTAGAAATGGCTTTCCTTTCATCAAGTGTTCAATAATTATTATGTAATGGTTTCGCGGTTAATAGGCCTTCCTATAGATATTGCAAGACTCTAGCAATAAATAATTGTATAAATAACACTGCTTGTTTTCAACTGAAGTAAGATTCATAGACGGAGATTGGCCAAAGTCTAACTTGTCCCACCCATCTCCCGCCTTGATCAAGATTGAACGACAACGGCATCCATAACACTACGTAACAAAATTTTACTTTTTGTTTGATCCTGGGTATTAAATGTTATTTCCTAATTGCTTCTGCCTCAAAAGTATAGAAAATGGCCATTATACCCCAGAGACTTTGCTTTTGAGGCCAGGAGATTGATTATTCTGAAATGTAACTGCTTCTTCGGTACATTGAAATTCATGTGTTAACTCGGAGTAGCTGAACAGCTTTTGTGAACTTCCGGGAATATTCTAGAATGTCCGAGAACCTTCCACATCTATAAATAGCTGCAGGTAGTAGTATAAATAAAGATGCCTTGAGCCTGCCTTGCACTTCAGTTTAGTTGTACGTCTAACTAGGTGCACAGCCTGTAGACACAACTCACATGGCATCAAGAGGCTGCAAGTATCCATCCGGCTGACGCATTCTGCTATGTATGTACTTTCTTGCGGAGAATGGTACAGAGGGGAAAAGAGAGCCATGAAGTTTGCAATATCAAGAATCTGGCGGGAACCCACTCACCACTCAAGCAATTGCTACTTCTGCATGGTGGATCCTTCCAAACGTCGGACTGGAAAGAATGCAGCTCCTATCATAGGCCTACATCCCCCGACCTTTCTTCATCCATGGTCCCAGTGCCACACAGTCCTGAGCTTCCGGTAGCCACTGTTCTGGATAGAAATCAGTCGCCTTCAGAAGAACAAAGTATATCAGAGTCAGAGAGCGATGAAGACGTTTTAGGTCCAGACTATAATTTTCTGGCTCATGACAAAAATCCGTACTATCCAAACCAAAAAGACCTCAATGACTTGATCAGAGGTCTTGGTCTCGCTAAGTCCAGTGCAGAACTTTTGACGTCTAGACTCAAGCAGTGGAACCTGTTGGATGACAGTGTTCAAATCGCAGATCAGAGGAAGCGTCATCAAGCATGTTCAAGCTTTTTTACGAGTCAGGATGGACTGCTTCTATCACAACGTGACCGATCTTTTTCAGGAAATTGGAATCAACTGCAACCCGAACGAGTGGCGTCTCTTCATTGACAGTTCATCTTGGAGCCTCAAAGCCGTGCTACTCTATAATGAGAACAAGTATCCGTCTCTTCCTCTGGCTCACTCGGTACACCTCAAAGAGGATTACAACAGCGTGAAAACCTTATTAGCCGCCTTGAAGTTCGATGAGTATGGCTGGGATGTCACAGGAGCCTTCAAAATGGTATCATTCCTGATGGATCTGCAAGGGTTCGGACGAAGTTTTCTTGCTGCCTTTGCCTTTGGGACAGCAGAGACAAAAGGCGCACTACCACAAGCGGGACTGGCCCAGCGGACCGAGTTCAATGTGGGTAGCAAAAATGTCAAGTGGGAGCCACTGATGGATCCTCGGAAAGTGCCGATGCCACCACTGCATATTAAATTGGGCCTAGTGAAACAATTTGTCACAGCTCTGGATAAGGAAACAGTAGCTTTGAAATACCTTCAAGGTTTCTTCCCTAAGCTGTCTGAGGCAAAGGTCAAAGCTGGTATATTCGTCGGACCAGAGATAAAGAGAATCATGGAGGGTAGGGATTTCTCCAAGATGCTTTCTAGGACTGAGAAAGCGACTTGGAATAGTTTTGTAGGGTTGGTTAGAGGTTTCCTGGGCAATAGCAAGGTCAAAAACTATGTAGAGCTGGTTGAGACTCTAGTGAAGAACTACAGTAAAATGGGATGCAGGATGTCCCTGAAAATTCATATCCTTGATGCTCACCTTGATAACTTCAAGGAGAACATGGGAGCATACTCGGAGAAGCAAGGCGAGCGCTTCCACCGGGGTATACTAGATTTTGAACGTCACTACCAAGGACAGTACAATGAGAACATGATGGGAGACTACATCTGGGGGCTGATTCGTGAAAGTGATTTACATTATTTTTACAGTATAGCTGTAAATCCCGAAAAACTACGCATTTATAAATTTCGGGTGGTCAATTTTTTTTTATCATTCTAGTACTGATACATGTTGCTTTAGAGTCATTTTGTGGTTTCTTGTGACCTATATAGTTTTATTCTGCCTTTACGTGAACAAAAACAAACAAATTCGCTCGTTTGTTGTGGAAATAGGCTTTTTTCTTTTAAATATCATTCTCCAATCCACAAAAGCAAAGTTTAAACAGAATAACAACCATTTTCTATACTTTTGAGGCACAAATAACCAGGAAATTACACTCATTGCCCAGGAACAAAAATCGTGTTACATAGTGTATAATTATCCTGTTAGGCCTTAAAATCGAAGGTTTGGAGCTAGGGGTCAATCCTATGACATAGTTATTATTTAACGTGACAGATGTCTAATATTTCGTATAAATCTATGCCGCATGACTTCATATGCATCTCTAATATCGTCATTTCGGCAAAGCAGGTTAAGACTAGTTATCCATTTTGTGTTCATTTGTTGCAGATAGTTGATGGTGAGAGTTCGGACTTGACGTTGAACAGATTATTCTGAACTTAAGGGAAACATCATCCACTGTATCGGCGAAACCTTGGAATCTCTTGAAATAAATTATCTCTTCAATGTGACACTAATGACTGTGAACTAATATTTACAATTTGCATTAAGCTATGAAGACATATTCGAGTGATTTGTATGAATCTCAATACAGACGTAATATTATTAAAAGCAACTTAGCATTGGTGATTAGAATGGAATGTTTTCGTTGTAGATACTTTGATATATTCTATTAAAAATATACCAGAACACGATTATATCTTGCGTTACCGTATAATGGAAAAGTCAATCACTGTTTGCTAAATTTTTCTTTTCAATTCGATTCGTTCTTGAAGATTGATATCCGATTCCAAAGTTTAAAAACTAATCAACATCCTAAACACGTTATCCGAAATTCCGAATCAGTTTTCTCGTCTGTTTTCTCACAGACTCTGAAAATGATTGACGCTGCATTGAGCCTTTATTCAAAACAAATACCTGCTGTAGCTCATTTTTCATTCCTCCTCCATCCTTTCCTGTCGCCCACCATCATCCTCACGCTCATCTATCTATATCACACCACGGGCTTTCCATTTGAAACTAAAGTTTCTCCTCTTTTTTAACTCTTTCTCCGCCTCTTTTGGAACTCTTTCCACCTTTCAATCTTTTGACGAAAGCGCCCCCGCATTAACTTCTGTGCTGCCGCCTCTGATCCTTTGATAACCGAGCTACAACCTCCTTTGGATGACCCTTTTGGACAACCCTTGCGACTAGACACAGCGCTCGTGAATAAGCTGATGCCCTGAACTTGGTTTTGAGTGTCGTTCTAGAAAGTTTTGTGATTACGATAACGATTACAAATGGCCGAAGTCGTCGAGGCTCTTAGCGATCTTTGATATTTCATATTTTTGGACGTTATTAAGAATATTGCACTTCTTGAGTAGTTGTCTTTTTAGAACCATTTTACTGAATAGGACTAGTTAAGACAACAAAAATCAATTTTTTTACTGCAATCAATTAAATAATAAAAATATTAAACAATCTGCGGTGAATAACCGAACATGAAGGTGGATGCACTCTCGAACCTGCTTCACTCGTAAAGCTAGAGTAGCCTAAGTCTTCAAGTCACTGGTTGGCCACATGGCCACAGTTAAAATGAGCACAGCGGCGCCACAGGCACCAAGTATATCTGCCACCAAGGGCGGATACAGAAATTTTCGATGGGAGGGGGGCAAAATTTAGGGTCTTGGTCCAGGAAAGAGGGAAAAATTTGCGGCCAAAAAGCTGAGGACCGTTTTTTAGTCATCAGTCTCGAATTTTCCAAAAAGACACCTCTTTCCAACCGCCCAAAAACCTCATGGCCTTTTTTTAGTCACCGGTCTCGAATTTCCTCGTGCGGACCTACCTCTAGCTACCTCTAGTATGCGCCCAACCTAATAGCAGCTAATTACTTTCTAGTCTCGTATTCAGAACCCAGAACGCCCCCCCCCCCAGCTACGGTTTCGACCCCCTGGGCGTTAAGCAAGCGCAGTAAGGCAAGGAGGTTATTCCAGTGTGTATGGCCAGCGGCAGAGAATGAACGACGTTGTCGGATTGTCCGGGTGCGAGTAACTAAAAGCTTGGCTTGAAATGGTCGGATATAGGGTGGAGCCAGTCCCTCAATGCACCACCTAACCAAAGCACAGACCCTGTAAATAGTCCGCTGCGGAAAAGGGAGCCAATGTAAGACATCCCGATTAAAACTTGAGTCACGACCAGGACCGCGGTTTGAATAAGTATGTGCCTGGTGGACCGGTGAGTTGGTAAAGGGGTTCCATTGGCGGGTAAGTGAACACAGGGCCTTAACATAACATAACAACATAACATTTTATTCGGCAACCAATAATATTCGTAACATTTCATAATTATAACAGAGTGTAGCAAACATGTTGGCATGCCCAGGAGACCCAAAAGGGACCGAAGATCCCGCTAGCCAGGGCCACCTGAGAGCGTTGGAAGAAACAGATGAGAAATACGGCCGAATTGAAATGAATAACACAAAAACTTAACTAGTATACATGCATATATATATAATATATATACATATATATACAAACGAAAAGTAAGTAAATTAGAGAAAATAGTCAGTAACATACACAAACACGAGTGCACACTCCCATTTTAAACTGATCACATTTCCCACAAAATTGGACTTATTCTCCTTGTTGGATATAAACAGAAAACTCACGTTTGAATAGATGAAAAGATGGCAGGGACCGGATATTAAGAGGAATACTGTTCCAGGTTCTTGGCCCGATACATTTAATAGATGTAAGCTTAGTATTAGTACGGGCAAATGGAGTACAAAAAAAGTTAGCATTTCTCAAGCAACGATCTTGAACATTGGTATTAAGTTGAAAATAGTCTCTAAAGGTTAACGGTAATTAACTCGATCGGATGTTGTCGCTGGTGGCGTTCAAAACTACCGACCGACATGCGACAAATGCCTTCTACTGTGCAAACCTTGTGCCCGACGATTGGCCGGACGCGCGCATCATCTTCAACCAGAGAGGAGCTTCAGTTTCGTCAGCGTTTCGTGTTTGCGAGCCCTGTCATCTGTCGCCGCTCTACTCTTCTGACGAAACCTGTACCAGAGACTCTGAACATTCACACCATCTGAAAGCTGTTGACGGGATTCCGTTGGATGATTCTACGTGTCTGCGAGGGATCGCCACTGATGACTGTTTCCGGCTCACTGTGACTTATTTTGCTAATTGATGAAATTTTCTTGTTATGACACTTAACATCATTTCGGCTAGTTAGCGCAGAGAGCGCCTCTGAGTAGGTTTCTTGAAGAGGCGCTATATAAATACTTGAAATAAATAAATAAATAAAATAATTGATTATGAATATAACGGTACATAAATGTCCCTATTTGCAATCGCCTTATCTGATCTGGCTTTAGTATTTTCAATTCAAGGAATACTGCTTTTGTGTGGGCTCCATAAGGGATTTTAGCCACAAATCTTATAGCTCGTTTTTGGAGGACAACGAGTTTAGCAAGATTAGACTTATACGCAGAGGCCCATACAATATTGCAGTAAGATAAGTATGGATGTATGAGTGTATAGTAGAGTGAAGTTCTGATCTGTGGTGAGAGGATTCTAGATATGCGAGAGAGAATGCCTAGGTTTTTGGCTATTTTTGTTGAGATGCTGGATATGTGTTCTTTCCAGGACAAGTGCTGGTCGACGTAGACTCCTAAAAATTTCGAAGATTGCACTTGAGTGATAGGGGTTCCGAGTATACATAGGGTTGGACATGCTGCTGGAAGTGATTTTTTATGGGACCTAAAGATGATGTAATTGGTTTTATCTAGGTTAAGGGTTAACTTGTTTGCGCGAAACCATTCTGCTACGTTTTCTAAATCGGAGTTCGTATGATTAATTAATGTTTCGATTGAGGAATTAGAATTAAAAATATTAGTATCGTCTGCAAACAATAAAAAATAAAGATTAGGGGCTACATTCGGGAGGTCGTTAATGTACAAAATAAACAGCAGCGGTCCTAGAATAGAACCTTGAGGAACACCGTATTTAATTGCTTTTAGAGGAGACTTGCTATCATTACAGCTAACTAGTTGCATTCTATTTTCCAAATAACTTTCGAACCATTTTAGTTGGGTGTTTCGAATCCCATAGATGGATAGCTTTTTTAGCAGTATGCCATGATCGATAGTATCAAATGCTTTCGCCAAATCGATAAAAATTCCTATAGAGTATTGGTTTTTATCCATTGCGTCTGAAATTTTATCTTGCATATTTATTAGAGGCATGAATGTTGAATGGCCAGCTTGAAAACCATGTTGAGAGGTAAAAATAATATTGGTCTTAGCAATGTACTTATTGAGGCGGTCCTGCATGGCCTTTTCAAAAAACTTTGAGAAGAAAGGTAGAACAGATATGGGCCGATAGTTGCAAACTTCGTCTCTTGGCCCTTTTTTAAAAATGGGAACCACCTTTGCTAATTTTAGAGATTGTGGGTATATACCAGTTTTAAAAGAACAGTTTATAATTTCTACTAGCCTAGTGGATGGATGATACTCGGTAGGGTTGGTAAGGCTATAACAGGGTCTATATCGTCAACTCCTTTGGCATGAGATGGGTGAATAGTGTTGCTTAGTTGCAACAGTTCCTCTTTCGTTATTTCCGTGAGTCCAAAGGAATCTAATTTTGAGGGGGTCATATATTGTTCAAAGGTAGAGTTGGAACTTGGAATATTTTTAGCCAATGAATGGGCAATACCTGTAAAGTAATTATTGAATTCCGTTGCTATTTTTAACGGGTCCGTGGTAGATATATCATTTATTTTTAGCGAAATAATATCTCTGTCGCTCCCATTTGTGCTCCCAATCAAATGTTTGAGAATTTTCCACGTTTCCTTGAGATTATTGCTGTGCCTAGAAAATTCAGCTGCAAAATAATTTGATTCCGCCTGTAGTCGGATCGATTTGAATTTGTTCCTATAAGAGACAAAAATGTTCTTGTTATGCAGGGTTGGGTGTTTGATAAATTTTTGGTACAATTTTGATTTCTTTTTGCATGAGGCAAGTAGGCCTTGAGACATCCACGGGTTTTTAGGGGAATTTCTTCTATTAGTTTTATTTCGACAAATAGGAAATGCTTTGTCGTATTCCTCTTTAAATTCGTTGAGAAAGGTGTCATAGGCCCTGTTCGTATCTAGATCATGGCAGGCAGCCAAAACTGGTGACCAGTTTATTTTTGCTATAGAGTTCTGGAAGGTGGATAGGGATCCCTGGGTGATTAACCTGAGGGTTCGAGGCTGGGGCTTCTTATAGAGCTTTGGGTCGTATTCGAACTGGGCTAGAATAGGAAGATGATCGGATAGGGTGAAAGTACTAGTTACCGTCATAAGCGAGATTTTTTAAGCATTCGACACGGATTTAAAAATAAAGACACATAATTATCTGACTCGGAAATTTTTGTACAAGAACAAACACGTTAGCATCTTCGGCATACGTATAAAATTGTATTCATTTAGGCACATCATACATTTTAAAAATGTTATTATATCCTTATATTGTCATATTTTCATCTATTGTCCGCATTTTTCATTTACCGTCATGGGTGACGGAATCCGGTTATCGGCCAATTATTGGATGGCGGTAGCCAATTTCCGTCAGTCTGACGGAAAGTGCCAACATAGAAATTTGGGTCGCATTTTTAGCTTCTAAACATCATTATTCCATAAGTTTAGTATTTATTAGTCTGCAAAAATTGAAGAAATTAAATAATTACTCAGACTGTACTTAACTTAGCCTATATTTTCAGGTCAATCGGCAAAATAATAATAACAAAGATTAGATTGCCGGTATGTCGATTCCCAAAGCTATTACATCCGATGGCTATAATATTATAGTGTGTATATTCTATTATATAAGCTTATAATAAATTATATAGGCCTAATAATCTAGTTATATATAATATAATATAGCTTGGATGAGACTAATATCGATACCTGTCCCAGCCTATAGTAAATGGGGGAAAACCAGAAAAGAACTGAAAATGATGCAATATTTCCATGTTTGTAAGTCTGCTCTCTTGCACAGTAGGCTATCTCAGAAGTAGAAGTTTCCAACATCCAGTTAAGCACAGTCTTCGTGCACCCATCCAGCTTTGGCAGCTACCGGTAATAGCCTAATTTTGATTTCATTACGACTTCTTTTTTGGCTAGCACTCTTGTTTTGGATTTTTCCCTCATGTCGAATTGTTATCGTGTGGCCATAGCTTACTACCCATACTACTGGTCTTGGAAAAACTGTCTGACTAAGTCTTGCCTATTATAGATTTTTCTGACCATTTGCTAAATTAGACTTGTTTCCATGTAATTCATGATGAATGCCACTTTGAAATAGAAGTCCCAGCTGGAAATGTTGCTAAGTTCATTTATTTCTTTTATCGGTGCGCTATGCCAGAAAAGGTGATCGGAGTATGCTGAATACACCTTCCAGCAAACCACGTCAGAAATTTTTATTTTACATGGGGGATTCATACGTTCTGACATTGAGTTGCAGACTTGTTTCACTGCTTGACATGACTTAATTCCTCACTCACATTAGGTTGCCGACTTGTTTCACTACGTGTCGTGACATAGTCACTAACCTTAGGTTGCAGACTTGTTTAGTGTTCATTGTCTGTCACGACTTCATCATTGAAATTAAGTTACTGACTTTTAACTATTTTACACGACTTCACACTGCCTTGCTTGATTGATTGGTATAAACACTGCTGTATGCCTAATTTCTTGACTAGCAGATCCATTTTGAAACTTATGACTTCCTCTTAAATTTGGAATGACATCGACATCATTATTCTGAAAATTAATTTGATTTAGTGTTTTAATTATGTCATCTGATGATCCTTCAAGTCTCAGCTAGCTTAAGTGCTTTCTATCCCAAGTATGCTTTCAGTGTAGGCCAAGGCAGTTTTTCTGACTGTCAAAACTTTTGTAAACTTAAACAACATTACTTCTGAGACTAGTTGTAAGGCAGCTTTGGAATACATTGCCATAAAATAGATTGGACACCCATTGCTCTGTTGCAAGAAGTAACTGAGCACTGCCTGGGGTATTTACTCGGTCCAATGTGTCTAAATATTATTATAACCTACTATCAGAACTTTAATCGAATATTATTCATTTAATGGTAACAAAAACTGATAGACACACCACTATCAGGCACAAAAAGCAGTTTATCAAATGGAATATAACACCTAAGACTGTCTTTAACCATGTCTATTGGAGTTATCTTAGGATGAAAGAAAAAATGACAGAAATTAAAAAAATAATAATTAATATAATTATGTTTATATACTAGGCTAATGAGATTAGACAATCTGTCATCAGTAATGCAATTGCTAATATTAGCCTACTAAAGCACCTCTAATTAACAAGACTATGGAAGATCCATAATAATAAAAATATACATCATATAAGAAAAATCTAACCCTATACAAAATACAAAACATCAACAAATAAAATATGCAAAGCAGGTATTGAATACGTTATAGGCCTGTTAGGTGAGTACTGACTAGCCTATGCTATCCGTCTCATAGAATGATGGGACGCTTTTACTAACAACGCTTCATATAATTTATCGACATAGTTTGCAAAATAATGCTCATTTAAGTTAGTCATTGTGACGAAAACCAGCAATTAAGCGTCATACATGCAGCGATTTTCACCTACCGTCCACCAATCCTGCCTGTAAGCCTACTGACGATATCTAAAATATGTCTTCTTTCGTCATGCCGGTAACTAAAAAAACCTATCGTCATAGCCTGACGGTGATTAATTTTTGCTTGTTTTGAGAAGTTAGTTCGCGTCATAGTCATTATTTTATTAAAATAATGCTGAATTATTTTTAAAATACCACAACTAAGTAGAGAAAAGGCTAACGTTCACGGTGTTTTTTACGGCGATGTTCAAAACCAAATAAATAAAGCGAAAAACGTCAGAGTTTGTCAGCCGTTCGCAATCAAGAAAACGGATAAATATCGCACTTTTCCAGCCCCGGAAGAAATTAATTTTTTTTCTTTAACATCAAATGTTTATAACAACAAGACTTCAACAGCATTAAATCAAGCAATAAATAATGCAACTCGAGACCAAACTATAATGTACCTTTGGAAATGGCAAAAAAGAAATTTTTATATAAAACGCTCACTTATGACGGTAACTGGGTCTATGACGGTAACTGGTACGTTCACCCTATGTCGCTAATTACGATTGAGGAACTAGAGAGTTTGCGCCAGGCGTTGGTATAAATATTATCTATTAAAGTAGAGGAATGATCAGTAATTCTGGATGGTTTGGTTATTATTGGGAGGCAATGGTGCGATAGCATACAGTTATATAGGCCCTCTGTGGGTTTGTGGTGATTGACCTTTAATAGATCAGCATTGAAATCTCCGACAATGAATAATTCCTTAGATTTCTTCGATATTTTTGTTATTATGGGTTCTATTTCAGTGTTAAAGTCATCTAAGTTTTGATTAGGAGGTCTGTATATCACGCCTATTATCGACGATCCTCGGTTTAGTGGTAAATTGATAAATAATCCTTCGAACGAACGGGGAGAAGAAGCTTCCCACATATGGTTCTCCGTGACTGGCCAAGTGATTCTGGCACAAAACCATCAGGCTAAAGTTGGTAGCCCGAGGGTTAGCCTCTGGTCAATTTACATTCAGCCTTGACACGTACTAGCCTCAATGACGCCATGAGAAGATAACTGACATCAACATACAAAGTGACTGAATGTAAATTGACCAGAGGCTAACCCTCGGGCTACCAACTTTAGCCTGATGGTTTTGTGCCAGAATCACTTGGCCAGTCACGGAGAACCACAACAAAAATCAGAATGTGTATGTAATACATGTAGGCCTAAGTATGTATAATATTGTATATTATGTGTATATACGCATGCAAGACAGTATTTGTGCCTATGATGTGTGTATGTCACCGTGCGTGTGGAACCGTATGTAGGGTTATGGGTGTATGTTGCATGTATGTAATGTATGTATGGGTGTGTATGGGTGAGATGAGTTTGTTGATCGACGTGGGAATTTACAAAGGCCGTAGGCTAAAAATGCGCATCCTACGCCATAATAGGCCGAACTTGGCTCGTGTGCGAACTCCGGCCTCGAGCAATCTGTGACAATACGGAAAAACCTTTTGCGGTAATTGTAATCGTAAAATACGAATCTCTGCACCGTCAATCTAAAGCTAATTGCCGGGCAGTTGCGATTGGGTTGCATTCATGTCGAGAAAGTTTGTACTGTACATGTATGTCCTATTAGCATGGTCGGAGACTTAGGGTGGACAGGGGAACGGCCCTCTCAATAGATGTGGTTGGGGACGGTCCATGCATTTGTTCCCCCAATTGGTAATGGGTAAGTGTTAGGCCATAATATGGCCTAACATGAGAGACGTGTGTACATGATATTATCATGTACACACTTCACGAAACACACGGTCAACAACAAACGAGACGAGGTGATGACTAAAAAAGTCATCAACTTTTTGGCAGAGAAAATTAGGTTTTTCCATCGACAATTCGGACGGATGACAAAAAAGGGCGTCAGAAATTTCTGCCGGTGTCACGAAATAGAGTATCCCCCGTATTAATTGTATCCCCCCAAATTAAAAAAAGTCGAAAAAACCGCTTCCGCTTGTAATTTTTTGGGCAAATTAAATTTCTTCTGCTTTATTTTAAACAATGACACTAACAGGTATGTTTATTCTTACTATATAATTTGTTTTACCCTGTTTTTAGAGCACTTAAAACTTTTAAAACACTGAAAAACACTCAGAGTCACTAAATAAATTCGAGTTGCCTTTATCTCAGCATTGCTTAGGACACTTAAAACAATTAGAGTCACTTTAAATTTAGATTGCAGCATAAAAATTTTTATTATGCTCATTTTTCAAAAAAGGGGATAGAATGGTTTATCCCCCCGGATAGTATAGACCGGTTAATTCCATCCGGGGGATAGATTAATTCATCCCCCCGGATAGCTTTCAGGGGGGATACTCCGTTTCGTGTCACCGGCAAAAAATGGAAACTTTTCGTCGGTGTCTCAGTTAATCGTCGGACCAAAAATCTTCCACCGCCTTTTCGTCCCCCGCAAGTCTCCGCACAAGTCTCTGTCCATGTGTATTAAGGTCTATAATTTGAAACGGTTACTACCTTTTCCACGTACGGGCAGACGCTTCTATTTCTATACATGGCTGGCGCAGCTTGTGCCCGGCGAAAAATAGGGAAGGAATCAGAAGACAGCCAAAATTTACGTCGGTTGGGTGGGGGGGGGAGGTTGGACAGGGAGGGCAGTAAATAGTGAAGTAATTTTGCTAAAAGGACTGCTTAAAATGCTGAAAGTGCAATGCGGAAATCGCAAAACTTTCTTATGGGGAGGGGCACATTCCCTCCCCATACCAGGTCCCTTCTCGGCGCTACACATGCTTCGGCGATCGTCTGCTGGATGCTCGTTTGTCCTCCTCCAAACAAACCTTCATTGCCACATTAGAGGAGGGTATGCCCTAGATTACATTATATTGCATACATAGAGGAAAGCCGGTTCAGAAAAAGGGGGAAGAAGATGGATTGCGCCCGGTTGCTTAGGGGGGTAGAAACCCCTGCGTTCGTGTGACCCATCTTCCCCTCATCAGCTTCTGAGGGGAAGATGGGTGACCCGTACGTGGAAAATGTAGTAACCGTTTCAAATGACTTTCGAGCTATGCTAAAAGAAAAGCGACAGCAAAGATCTGAAACGGTGACTTTCACTGAGTCTCTTTTAAATTTATGGCTGAACGACAATCGGGTCCCACCTCATTTCTTAGCTTATTAAAAAGATAACTTAGGGATCATTCACAACAATTAAAGAAATTCGTCACAATTTTGAAGAGGAACTTATTCTTCTTCATGGGCGAAGACTTGGTCTAGGAGGGGGGAACGAAGGACGTTCGCCGAGGCGCGACGCGACATTTTGGGCGGGCGGACGACTGAGTCGCCGACGAAATTTTGCATTTTCGCCGACCAAAAATTTCTGTCTATCTTTTTTTAGTCATAACATTTTTCCATGACAAAATACCTGATGTTCTAGTCTTTGTAGTCTTTACTTCTCCTAATATTAAAATATTACTAGAATTAACCAATTTACCACAGTCAAGATTAAATTTTACGATGCTATCTAGGAATATTAATTTTTTAAGTGTTGAGGGGCATGACCATGGACAATTCCGCTACCATAAACATTGGGGAGACCGTCCTCCCTGTCCCCCTAAGTCTCCGCCCATGATGATCTCCACCTGCAATAAATACATGTACGACTAATAATTGGTAGGAGCACTCGCACCGAATACGGAGAGTTGACCTAACAATTTTAGACTATAATTATTATGCTTTATTTGGACTTTGATCAAGTCCTTCACTCACATCTGATGCAGCGCCAACTATGTTCTGTCGAAGATTCACTGTCGTGTCTGCATATATGAACTTTAGATGGAGAGCCATAATAGGCTACTGTATACAGGACAAACGTGATAATATTATGTCCAATGCGTTTTAGGAAGTTCGTATCACGTTTGTCCTCTATACAGTCGAATTATATTAAATCTAGCTGCATTGCATGATTCGTGCTCTCACTGAACCCAGCCGGGTTATAATAGGTCTCTAGTCATCTTTCTTGGCCAGCCACCAATGTCTTCTAAAACTCTTCTGTGCCTTAGTTGGACGAAGTTCACTGTGGCAACTTTCTTGGCTACTGAACTAAGATGCGAAAAGAGAAATGACTGAGATAAAGATCCATTACAACTTGTCATTGAATGATTCATTGTTTACCTGTTGCTAGACATGTAGGCTACGTATCGCACGACTGCTGATGTTAATTTGGGTTTTCCGTTTTGACGGAAATTCCAAAAACAGTCGGCCACAGATTTTCTTGGAATTCCTATTCAGTTTTGTGACCTACTCTGCGTAAGCATGGTCCGGTCTAAGCAATTTTTCTTATTCTCAACTGCACTCAGGTCTAGAATGCCGCACCATCGCGTACCTGTTGATTTCATACCGATGACAAAGATGGGTTGTGACGCCAAAGCATCCGCCATGTTTGTTCTGTGTTTTGCATATAAGCGACCTCTTCTCTGACCTGCTTCACTCGTTGGACGCAGTGGCTTCTAAACGGTCGTAGTCCAACAGTAGACATGAACGGGATCGTCTTCCAAATCGTCTGCTACGTCGCAGTTCTTGTCAGCTTTGCTCCGTGGCCAGGTATAGGCCTACGTAGTTTCTGGAAGAGGTCATTGGTATATAATTCGGCTGAGAGGAGGTTTAGGAAAATCAGCATGACCAGTTAATGCAGTGGTTTCCAGCCTTTTTTGCCTTTAGGGCCTCTTTTTCTAAGTTGGAGGAAACAAGGGCCACTTTTTCTTAGTTGAAGGACATCAAGGGGGCACAAGGTTAAATTTAACTAACTAAAAGCATATAATTATAGAATTGTTGCAATTGATTCAAAATAGAATGTTTGATGTCATGCATAGACACCAAATAGAATAATTTGTAATAGAAAGTAATTGTGTTTTCTATCCTGTCCAAATTGTCATTTTTTCTCATATTTTTTTTATTCTTTGAGAGATGAGGGCTATTTTGTTAGACTTGGCGGGCCACTTTTGGCCCGCGGGCCACTGGTTGGGATCCGCTCAATTAAGGTAAGACATTCCAGCTTTACATTTCTCATGCTCTTGAAAACCGTGATCATCTTGTTTTGCCACTCATGGAAAAATTTCTGCTGGCGCACATGCTTGCGACCATTGGTCAGTTGAAGTTTAAGTCGCTGCTGGACATCGCGTAAAGACAGTCTTCTGTCCCTCTCAGTGCTGTGCTCAGAACTTTTGAGGCGAGTACACGCTGCCGCCGAAAAAATCGACTTTTTGGGCCAAAAATTTTGACGTCCCTTCTTAAGACTTTGAAATTTCTGACGACTCTTTACGTCATCGACGCTTTTCCCTAATTTTTCGCCCGAAAACCTTTCAAACAGCGTAAAACGCTCTACTTTCATGATTTTTTTGCCTTTGTAATTCGCGATTTTTGCCTCCGTGTACCCATTTCGTCTTACTGAGGTATGTATACGCTATAGATGTGTACCCGCGTGTATAGTGTGAACCCTCGTTTTTTGAAGTGAGTATACGCTGTAATTTTTTTACCGGCGGTAAGTTACACGCCGTATACCCGCGCATACCCTTGAGTATTGTAACAGCCCTGGACCCTCTCGCAGAATTTTTTACCACCTTTTCCCAGACCAAGGATAGTGTAATCGACAACTCTCTTTCAATCGCTAATATTGAAACCTTGCGTAATATGTCTTGCGACATCGTGGTTCGCAGGTAGGATTTGACGAATTTCGTTACAGATGCGATCGCTTGAATTCAGCGCTTGAGACAGCGAGAGCGATATGAAGTTAGCGCAAGTCTCTTAGAAACCCACTCTAAAACACTCGATCCCCTGCAGCAGATGTTCTCTTTGTCATAGTAAGCTACAATCTCACGAACGCTTACCGCCAGAGCACGCACAGCATCAAGGTTGACGGCATAGCTTCGAATCGATCAATTGGCCGCAGGAGATCCGCGTTCACGAAACTGTATTTGCCGGATCGCACGCTTCAACACCAAGAAGTTAATAATATCATATCAGAATTCCCCGAGAAAGTTCACAAAGATAGTCACTTGCAACAAGACGGTTTAGTAGATTTGTGTCCGTTTAACTTACTACCGTTAGAACTTCAGTGACAGCCTAATCTGCCTAATCATTCTCTGACTATTGGCCAAGCTTTTCATGCAAAAGCCAGCACGGCACGAGCAAATAAAGTAAGGGTTAGGGTTAGGGTTGGGTTAGGGTATACGCTGTAATTTGTTTACCGGAGGCGTCAAATTGAAAGCTGTACTCAGAAATTTAGAGTAAAAAACTACATCGTTATCGTCATTGTCATCGTCATCGTCAGTCAAGTGTATCAAAGGAACGACAACCATCAACCACCAGCGTATACCCTAACCCTAACCCAATGGAGTTGCATAGGCCGCACACGTGATGCATAGAATCTCATTACGGGCCGGAAACATGTGTGACATATCTGCGGTGCATTCTAATAGGATAAACTTTTTCAGCGGCTCTTCGGACCGGGAGCGCCTCTGATTAGCCTAACTGTGAGTCACTTTATAAATCTGAAATTATAAATGAGCAAACCTTCTGTGTTATGCTAATAAACTGTTGAATTCGCTGAAGTTGGTCACTAGCTGACTTGCTTATTGACTTTTAGAGATTTCCCGGATTTTTATTGAGGAGGGGGTTTTTGAGCAACATTTGGAGGAGGCTAAGCCTCCTGCAGCCTTTGGCGCCGCCACTGGTTAAATGCAAGATTCGTACTACAGTTGAGTTTCTCCTGTTTTGTGCAAACATACATTTCGTGAAGCTGATTTACTTGTAGAAACGTCAGCGGCGTCCAGTCCGCTATTTACGACATCCACCCTTCCGCCAAGCACAACGTTCAACCCAACAGGTATATCTCTCCAATTATTGTCATCGTCGTCGTCGTCGTCGTCATCATCGTCGTCATCATCATCATCATCATCATCATCATCATCATCATAGTCGTCGTCGGCATCATCGTCGTCGTCATCATCATCATCGTCGTCATCATCATCATCATCATCATCATCATCAACAACAACAACAACATCATCATCATCATCATAAATTTGATCCTGTCTCTGTCTATAAAATTATGCGCGATGTGCTGCACTGACCGCCTGTGTCCCAGGGATCTCATACCGCGTTGTTGCTGTGGTCTCTCGCTGTGTCATTGGCAGTGGCGGCGCCAGGATTTCAGTTTGGGGGGCTGAGTCCCGCTGCGAAAATTTTGCATTTCGCCGTCAAAATTTCTGACGACCTTTTTTTTAGTTACCGAAATTTCATGAAAATTGTCCATTTTCGCCGCCAAAATTTCTGACGACCTTTTTTTAGTCGTCAGCCGAAAATCGTGGATATTTCAATGTCAAAAAATTCGGATGGCCCTTTTTTTAGGGGGGCTGAACCTCTAGTAGGGGGCTTAGCCCCCCCACTTCCCCCACCCCTAGCGCCGCCACTGGTCATTGGCTGTGCTCCGTCGTATTTGCGTGGTAGTTGTTTCAGCCTCATTGTTTGTTGAGTGTAGGAACACCATGCGAAGGTGTGAGGTGTCCGTTGCGTAGACGTTGTGCACTCGACGAAAACAACAAAGCTGCATGCGTTTGTGGTGAAAACTGTTTCGATTCTTCCTACTCTCCAGTCTGTGGTAGCGACAACAAAACCTACTCCAACTACTGTGAGCTCACTCGAAAGGCGTGCATGACCAACAGCAATCTGACGTTCAGCTACTATGGAGAGTGTAGATACGAAGGCAAGTATTGCTGATACGTACTCAGTGGTTTATCTTACTAGAGGGGAGTGTGCCAGCTTATTTGTTGTATGCAGACTACCTTTTGTGGGTTTCATATAATTTGACAATAATATTGTGAGATCGAATTTCCCGTTAGGCTGCTCCTTTCTTATTTAAACATTCTCACAATGCAGCTAAGAATTTTTCTTAAAGAATGAGGCAACGAAACTAACGATGCTTAACAAAGTGAAGCAGGTTTCTTATCGGTTTCTTTAAATGCAAGTCATAACTTTTCTATCTATATTAAGCGCATCTTTTACATATTAAAGTTATAGTTTAAATATGGAGGACAAGTTTTAGGTGAGTCGCCGTTATTTTTGTGCCACAAGTCATATCTGTAACACGTAATAGGGTAGTAACTGTTGTTGGAAGAAATTGGAACATATGCGATGACAAAATTAATGAGTAGCCTTTTTAAATTCATATTTACCGATTTCTTTCTTGCATTTAGCTGAATTCATCTGTTCAGCTGCTGATGTTATCATCTGTTAGGTTCCATATGCAACGGATTTATTTGTCCATCAAACAGAGTGTGTGCTGTCGCTGGCAACCGTGCTATTTGCGTCTGCAATGATAATTGCCCCACTTACAGCATTCCAGTCTGTGGCGCAAACAACCAGACCTACATCAATGACTGTGAATTACGGAGGCAATCATGCTTGACCAATAGAACTATCACGATCGACTCCTATGGCGAATGCAAACAAGGTTACAAACCAACTGATTTGTATGAGTTTCTTTTCATATTTAGCAATTTGTTGACTAGAAACCGAAATAATAATAACAACAACAACAACAACAACAATAATGATAATAATAACAACTGACACCTGAGGGATTATAGATACCTCGGGTAAAAAAAATAATAATAACAATAATAATAATCATCATAATCATCTCATCATTATCATCATCATCATCATCATCATCATCATCATCATCATCATCATCATCATCATCATCATCATCATCATCATCATCATCATCATCATCAACATCATCATCATCATCATCATCATTATCGTCATCGTAATCATCATCGTCATCTGTAGGCCTATATTATTATATAAGTGTCCACTGCATTGATTTTCCCAAAGTCCCCGAATTTGTGCAGCTATTCTTAAACTGTGTAGAGCTCGTATGCACCAGTCGATGATAATCGTCATCAATCCATTGTCTGTTAGGCCTTGGTCTCCGCCCATTCCCATTCATCATTGCCAACATCCCTGTTTTTATCCTGCACTTTACTAATGCCTTCTGTGATTTCCAACCTTGAAAATTATTTCGTTTTTCTTTCTTTATAGCGACCGCGTGCGATGGATTTTCTTGTTCGAATGGAACTCAGTGTGCAATTGATGAACGTAAAAATCCAGTCTGTGTTTGTATTAACACGTGTCCCTACGCAACGGGAGAGGTGTGCGGCAGTGATGGTCGGACATACGGCAATGAGTGCGAGCTCTACAGGAAGGCATGCAATTCTGCCACTGACATCCGAATAGCCTCTAAAGGCTACTGCCTACAAGGTAAGTTGGCTTACGGAGCATTGACAGCAATGTCAGTTCTTGTCAAACCAAATTCAAAGAATACGATACAAGAGGATTTTTGAAGCAACGGCAGACAGGGAACCCGCAATGGAAGAAGCCGTAAGAGATTGCGTGCGAAACCTTTCAGACATTTTTTTAGGATCTCTATACAGATATGCAAACGATCAGATTGCAGTTCCTATAATCGTGTCCAGAACTCATAATACTAGTGTTTTATGCATTATCAAGCAGATAGATATCACAAATATTTAATACATTACAAGAATTTATATAGCGCCTCTTCAAGAACCCCACTTAGAGGTGCTCAACCGCTATAATACAAATAGGCTTTAAGAAGCCTGTAAAACAATCTTTTGTATGTGTACTTGTTATAGCGCCCCTGCCATCTCTCCACTCAGAGGCGCTCCCGACTACAGCGCTGACACTGAATTGGCGTTTCACGCCTAAGCGCTCGTGAGTCAATGCTAGCTTTTATTGGCAGACAAATTATGTAGCCACATGTAGTATATTTAAACGATGTTTAAAGAAAACGAAGTGTATCGCTGGATCAGTTCAGTCTCTACCAACTACTCTACTTTTGCAGGGTCTGTTTGCTCTGGTTTTCGCTGTCCAAAGACCAGGCAATGCAACGTCAATCAAGATAATAAACCAGTTTGCGTCTGTAGCCAATCATGTCCCAATGACTACGATCCAGTTTGTGGTAGCGATGGACTCACCTACTCCAACTTATGTTATCTGGAGACGCAGGCATGCACCACGGGAAAGAACGTCACAATGGTGCGGAAAGGTCAATGCGGAAACGGTAACTCTTGAGATGTATTGTCTCTTTTATCCTTCAACTTGTCTTGTAGTCTATTGCTCTCTGTCCTGCTGAACCTTTTAATTGGCCTACAGCTAATTCGCATTGCAATTCTTTATCTAGAAGCATTAATTGCAGGATTATTATGAAAATAATTCTATTATATTTAGTGGATGGATCTGATGAACAATGTTTGAAAAAGCACCTGAGCTCTGACGAAAATGAAATTATCATATATAATATTTTATATACAAATATACATGTGAAGGAGATAGATTGATGAATATAATAGATTTAGACTGATTGATAAACTGACAGACTGAAAAATATACAACTAGAGTTAGTTACAGAAGGGCTAAAATGATACGTTGGAGTTAAAATGTCACGATTTATGTTTGTATATCTAGATGCATTCTGTAGCGGAGTCGTCTGTCCCTATCCGAAGACATGTGTGACTAACGCGAAGAATCAGACATCTTGTGTGTGCAACAACAACTGCGGCAGTTACTACGATCCCTTCTGTGGCTCTGATAACAAGACCTACGACAACCACTGTTGGTTTATCTACGACGCCTGTCAAAGAAACCTCAGCACGGACTTTTACTCTGGTGTCTGCTCTGTAGGTAAGTCTGAACCAGCGTGTGTGTGTGTGTGTGTGTGTGTGTGTGTGTGTGTGTGTGTGTGTGTGTGTGTGTGTGTGTGTGTGTGTGTGTGTGTGTGTGTGTGTGTGTGTGTGTGTGTGTGAAGGTATGTGTGCGTGTGTGCACGTTAGAAGGTATTTGTCATAATGTGTCTGGCATTAAATTTTCGTTGGCTTTCAACGTTGCTGATCCGTAGTGCTGAGTTGATGATGATGGCTTTATTTAAATTTATCTGAAAAATATATACTAAATTAATCGGATTGGATGTTCACAGTGAAATAGCTTCCGACATGTGTGTAATTCTTACATAATTGTATAATTGAAATTTCAGAGGGTCAATGCATGTATTAATGTGAATAGTAATACGTAAACTTATGTATCTGATTATATTTTAAGGCGCATGTTTAGCTGACCAGATAGACCTTTGACATGGCTACTAAGCGTCTAATATTTCGGTGAATCAGATCTAGTTTGCTGTTTTTAAGGATCTGGCTGTCGAGGAATCTATTGTCCTACTGGACAGCACTGTGACTCCCAGAGTCAATCACAACCAAAGTGCGTCTGCGACACGGTCTGTCCTAAGACGTACAGTCCAGTGTGCGGAAACAACAACAAGACTTACAACAATCCTTGCGAACTCAAGAAGGACACTTGCCTTACCAACACATCCATTTGGATCAATTTCAACGGAAGATGCGAGGATGGTAACTAAGTACACCATTTGGTTAGAGACCAAACAGAAATAGCAGGCCTACTGTGAGGGGGAAGGATGCAATGAAGGTTAGCTTCTGCTCCATAGATTTAGAATGAGTGACGTAACTTGATTCAATCTGTGGGTAAACGGAGGATAAAGGGACGAAAGAAATTCCGATTCGTTGAGTAGAACCGTCACGGACTTTAAACTTTCGTAAGGCTTTATGAAAAAGAATGCAAATATTTAAATAATAAAAGAGCATATATGATTTCATATTTTCATCCAGCTTCCATTTCTCAAGCGCTGGATCAGTTGTCTGTAGACCAGTTGTCGTAGACGAATGGTCCGGAGACCACTTGTCGTTAGACGAGTTGTCGGTAGACGAGTTGTCGTGACACCTTTATATATACAATATGATTCTGTACAGTTGTTAAGTTAAAGTATAAAATGATTATAGTTAACTCTCAGTAGGCCTAATATTATATTAAAAGTGTATGTCCCTAAAGCATTTTTTATGTCATAATTGCCTACCCCTGCCCCTTAAAGTCGCCGGTCCCCTGGAAACATGCCATTCCCGCCCCCTCTGTACCTCAGAATGGAGGATGTCGTGAAAATATTAGAATCATCAATCGAGTTGGTTAGAAGTTCTAACCAATTCGATTGATGATTCTAATAACTTAGAACCGTAAGATACAGTGAAGTTCAACCCGGGAATTAATTTATTGTGACTGAGTGGAGAATGTGTTTGAGGTGTGATATTGACAGTCTCTGCAAGAAGTTTAGACGTGTCTATAGTTAGACGCAAAGAGAGAAAACAATCAGGATGCACTATGATATTGGACTCCAACTGAGTTTCTATGTAAACTCAGATAAGTGTTGTTGTTCTTGAAGGTCCAGGATGTCCTTACACCTACTGTCCATACGGCCGCGTTTGCGCAGTGGATGGGCGCAATCGACCAATGTGCGTCTGTAATCTATACTGCGGCACCGGATCAAACGAGGTCTGTGGTACAGATAACAAGACTTACAGCGGCGAGTGCTTCCTCACAGTTGCTGCTTGTTTGACCAACAAAACGATTTCAGTGCAGAGATACGAGTCGTGTAAAAAAGGTGAATTGCTCAGAACAGTTTTGTACGACTCCATTTTATGAATAGATAAAGCTTGGTAATTTTGAGAGATATTTTCAGTTTATGTTGATTTCGTCTTCGGATCCACCATGTTATGGACGTATCAAGTAGGCAGGTACATGTATTTTCTATATTGAACCAAGTACAAATGCATTGCGGAAACATCAGAGAGGAACAATCTAAGAGTTTAAGAAACACGTGATGAGCTTACTCATTATGCAAACCGCAATCTTAAAAGACGTATGCGGAGCTATGACAAAAGAACGAAAAAGAGCGGTAACAAAGTGATTTTAATAACATCCGTGTGATAAAACCACACCGGGTTAAGACTCATCACGGTCGGGGTGCGTGGGTAGCATTCTCTGTATGAAGTAGATGGTAATGGAGGACTTATGAGAAGCCAGAAACGACTTCTAGGCAACAGGCAGAACAGTTAACCGTCCCACTTTCGTATTTTTGCGTCATTAGGCACCCACTCACCAGCCTTAGCAATGCAAGACATCGCATTATGCTGTAGAGGAAACATTGAGGAGATATGACGACGAGGTGACCCGAGACTTCATATAGGCGCGTTCCACAAGAAACATGCATGGGTAAGAGATCGCATAGCGGATAGAACGATTCGTTATTCGTTAATAACACACTCAGACGTTCTAGTCATTCTTGGGATTGACCGGGACATTGAGTAACTTGAACCGCGGAAGACCACGATGTACAATTTTTTTCATTTATTTCTATTGAGTAAGCGATTGAAAGAAAGTGACAAAATAAGCGACATTTTCAAGTAGGCCTAATGAAAGAGGTAGCTAGCATAAAATAGGGGACGTTGGAATCAGAATGAAACTATCATCCGGGCGTTTAAGCAGGCTATTGCTGTAATGTTACCAGTGGCGGCGCCAGGGGGGGCTGGAGGGGGCTAAGCCCCCCCTAAAAGCGGCTCAGCCCCCCAAAGCAAAATGCGGAAAATGTCTATAACGGCTAATTTCGTAATAGGAAAACTAGACAATCATCAACGGCATCGAAATCTATTTGAGCTTGAAGTTAGCGACTTCATTTTTTGGCCTCAGTCTATGAAAACCCTTACCTTTTGACCATACAACCAGACAGGGTTGTCGAAATTGTCGAAGAAACATCATGGCTCTTAGACACCTCGTTTCAGATTGAAACCGTTTTATAAGTATTAGACGTATAGAAAAATATTGAAATTGCCTAGTCCTTCAAAGAGTGTTGCAAAGCTGTGTTTTCTCTTGATTTTTTTTGCATATTTCACTAAATTAATCATCGTCACAAAGAATGTTCAGGATTTTCTCCCTCTTGCAATCAACTATATAATCATAGCGTAGATGCTTGCGCCAGTGGCGTCGTCAGAGGCCTAGGGGTTATAGCCCCCCAAAGCAAAAAGCAGAAAATATCCATTACGGCTTATTTCGTATATATATAAATTATATATATATATATATATATATATACTAAGTTGTATAGGTCATTTAATTCGCTGCATAGCAAATGCTACAAATTTAGTTAACCAGTTTTGTTGCATCTAGTAGCTGCCTACTGTAAACCGTTTCTTCTTTATGGAATGGAAGCTGTCAGCCCTACCAAAAGTGAGCTGAACTATTTAGAGTACACTTACTGCTCTGCAGTATGTTAAATTTTTAAAGTCTCCCATAGTAGTGTTGCATCTGTACTGCACATCATGCATGAAAATAATATTACAGACTGCTGGTTATCCAGAATATTGCGCTTTATCCAGAAATGCCTTTGACACAACAATGTAGTTGTCAGATTTGCGTCATGTTTCTCTTACACACCTCAAATGTGCGTGCTCTTGTTATTTTCGGTATAATAATTATTATATTCTTGTAGTGTATACCACCACTGTCTGGGAATGTAGGCCTACGTTTGATATAATGGTCAACTAAAAAGTCCTAGTGCTATTAGCATATACATGTAAAACATTTGTGTTAAGAAAATTATATGTATATATATATATACAAAATAATTGTGTGCATATATCTAAGCATGCATATTTTTGTATTAAGGAAACTTAAACTGTTTTCTGTCATTAGTAATATGCAGGCAGATAATTATAACAATGTCCTGTGAATGCTGTTGGACACCTTTATTGTGATTTATTTTTATATGTGATTATTTTAATTCAATGTCCATGGCAGGGTAACGGTCTTTGTTGTCATAGACCCTGGTCAAATCGGATCCATCCATTATTGTGATTCCTTTTTTTGTAAAATTTCTGAGTATTAATACTGTGTTGGACACCTTTATTACAATAACAACTTGGAACTCGAGTCCGTGTCCATGGTCGACTTTTTATACGATAATACTGAATTGCACACCATTTTATTGGAAAATTTCTTAATACTGTGTTGGACACCTTTTATTGTGACAACTTGTATCACGAGTCTGCGTCCATGGTTGACTTTTTATTCGAATATACTGAAATGCACACCATTGTTTTGTGGAATTTCTGAATATTAATGCGCTGTTGGACACCTTTATTGTGATTTATTTTTATTTGTGATTATTTCAATTGAATGTCCAGGGTAACGGCCACTGTTGTCATAGACCCTGGTCAAATCGGATCCATCCATTATGGTGATTACTTTTGTATTGTAAAATTTCTGAGTAATAATACTGTGTTGGACACCTTTATTGTGATAGCTTGGAACTCGAGTCCGTGTCCATGGCCCACTTTTTATACGATATTTGTTTGTATGTGCACTTGTTATAGCGCCCCTTCAAGCTCTCTCTACTCAGAGGCGCTCCCGAATGCAGAGCGGACACTGCATCGGAGTTTCACGCCGAAGCGCTGAGCAATTGCGAGTGAAAAACTTGCCCAAGGTCCTTACGCGGCGAGGTGGATTCGAACCCCGAACCTTCCGGTTTCAAGGCAGCGACGCCACCACTACACCACCGCGCCTCACGATAATACTGAATTACACACCATTTTAGTGTAAAATGTATGAATATTAATTCTGTGTTGGACACCTTTATTGTGATAACTTGGCACTCGAGTCCATGTCCATGTCGACTTTTTATACGATAATACTTAATTGCACGCCTTTATATTTTAAATTTTCTGAATATAAAAGCTGTCTTGGACACCTTTTATTGGGACAACTTGGATCTCGAGTCTGTGTCCATGGTTGACTTTTTATACTATTTTACTGAATTGCACACCATTGTATTGTGGAATTTCTGAATATTAATTCGGTGTTGGACACCTCTTATTGTGATAACTTAGAACTCTAGTCAACGTTGTTTTTGAGTGCTTGCATATCGGCATGTCAAAGACAATAGGGACTTTACATTATCTCACTGTCTGCACCACATAGCTACTCGGGCTACTGTGTGCACACGCACTGTATATACTGTATCGCCTTTGCTCAGCTCGGTCACCAACTCGGCTCAAATGACTGAAATTTCGGGGTATGGTACAGCGTGGGCACGGCATAGACTTTACGCGGACGCGTTTGAGGACCTCCCATTCTCTTTTGCCACCTTAGTTGGACACCTTTGTTTATGATAATTCGGAACTTAATATAGGATTGCGGCCGAATACATCAAAAATAAACTTCGACAGAAGAAAGCTCTTAAGTGCTGTAATATGCCGAGCAAATTTATGTCCAGGGTAACGGCCTCTGTTGTCATAGACCCTGGTCAAATCGGATCCACTCCACATCAAAAATAAAAAACCTCAACAATTATTGCTGACTTCGTTCAAATAACCCACTCAATCTCCAACTACATCTTGCAATGTGGAGCGCGTTTGTGTCAGTGCACAATTTCTGGTAAAACCCTTGGTCGGTATGTGCTTCGTTCATGCATTCGGTACTCGCTGCTTCGCGCGATTGCAACATGACCGCCCTGGGAAGAAAATGTTCTAGTTGCGTCTCTGGGAGGGAGGAAGGCTTGGGGCTTCAGCCCCCCGAAACCTGAAATCCTGGCGCCGCCACTGAATGTTACGCTTGTGCATGTAAGACCCGAGATAGCTATCACAAAGTCAACAGGCTCACGTTCAGTGCTTTGAATAATACTGGCAATTATATAACATAAGACCAGGACTTCGTCATAAAGTTTGTGTGTCTTTTTCCTTTCGCAGTTGGTCCGTGCAAAGGTGTCGTTTGTTCGTCTGACACACATTGCGAGGTTGGTCCGAATAGTGAACCGATTTGCGTCTGTAACGATCAATGCACTAGCAGCGGATCTCCCGTCTGTGGCAGCGACAACATAACGTACAGTAACTTATGTGTGCTTCAGAAGAAGAATTGCATCAGTAGCTCCAGCATCCGTTGGCTCTACTATGGCGCATGCGTCGAAGGTCAGTAGTGATGCGATGGTTAGCGACCACAACTTGTGTCGCAATAAAATCTACTGCGTGAAATTTCATCTCTATTAATAAACTTACATGACATTTGGAACCATCGGAGTTCGTTGGATGCGTTTCATGAGCACCGTTCACAGCTATTTTCTTCTAATATCTGCCTAGGAAAGATGACTTTAATTTCATCTCTCGTGTTCTTTTTAAGACTGTTTCTGCAATGTTAACTCTAGGAACCAGAAATTTATCTTTCGCATGCTTCCAAGTTCCAACCTGAATTCTGCGGACTCTCGTTATTTTAGCCCATTTACTTTTTTAAGATACTTTTTCATGTAGGCTAATAAGTTGCGGTATGTCAACTTAATTTTTTCTTGAATAAATGAAGTATATAATATTATATCATGTGTGCGCTTGAATCCCTTTAGACAATCTGTCTGTTTTTTAGCCTCCATTTGCGACAAATTCTCCTGTCCATCAGACAAAAGATGTGCCATCGATAATCGGAATCGACCGACGTGTGTCTGCTTTGAACAGTGCCTCAGCGTTGAAGATCCAGTCTGTGGAAGCAATGGTCGAACTTACCGCAACGAATGCGAAATGCGGAAGGCTGCTTGTCTTTCAAACAGGAATGTTACGATGAAGTACAGAGGAAAATGCGATAAAGGTTGGTAGCAGCAATGCACCACTATCCATGATTGCAAAAGATATGCTGTCACGAGCAATATTATTTTGTCGGGCTGATAGCCTACTTCATAGTAATCTCTCATTTCGCATACTGACATAGACTATTGCCCAACCAACTTGGATCATGTGGAATTGATCTAATATGGCATATCTTTGTCTATGGCCTTGAATGAAGCTTGCATGGTGATTATCATGTCGGTTTTATTGTATTTTGCCCATTGCCCATCTATCTAGGGACACATACCTATCGAGATCTTCTCTAATGTGGCACAGAAATTGTTTCCATATTTCCGACTCTCTGTACATCTGTCCACTCACTCATCTATAATATTAGTCAGTTTGTACAATGCAGAACGTGTAATTGCTTTTCTGGGAGCAATAAATTTCATTTTATTTGATTTGAATATTGTTATCTTTCTAATAATTGTCTTGACCTGAATTCTTTCCGTCTTAGGTCTAACCTGCAGCGATATCTCCTGTGCAACTGGTCGAGTGTGCGCCTGGAATGAGAAGAATAAGCCGACCTGTGTCTGCAACACGGTGTGCTACCCCTACTTTTTCTACTATTCAGTCTGTGGAAGCGATGGAATGACCTACGCCAGCATTTGTCATCTCCAGAGGGAAGCATGCACGAAAAACAAAAACATTGCAAATGACTTCTCTGGTTCATGCACAAACGGTAAAATCACTTCCGTTCAAGTTTTAACAGGGATGATGGAAAGACAGGCCTGATAATGCCTTTCTTGTCGGTATTTAATATAGTGAATAATTGCACGATACTCTTTCTGGTGCATTTAGTCCTATGCTGCCCTTGTTTTAGGAGGAGACAATTCGTCAGTTGAGACAATTACACTGTTGTTTGGAGTTAAAGCTCCCCATCAGGCCTACTATGAAAATAGTTGGTAGATTTTATAGACGTTTTAAATCCCAAACCATTTCAATTCTGACAGAATTAGGCAATGTTGGTCAATATAAAAAAGGTCCTTGTCAACCACATTTCTCAGTTGTAAGTCCTTCTGTCTGGTATAGTCTCAGGTTGTAGATACTTCTGTCACTTAGGGTTGACTCATCAGTGTTTTAAGGTCTATTTGTATCACCACGGTTGGACTGGGGCTCTGAGTTCTGGCTTCTTTAAGGAGATAATTAATTTTTTTAGATAAATTCTTGATATGAAAGAATGAGCCAAAATCGTGTCATAATATTATTATATTCTGAGCGCATTGTTAATGGTGTGAGAATCTTTGTCAGATGTTTATCGATGTTGCTATGTGGCAATGGCAGCCGCATGCTGAGGTCTGTCCTGAGGCTTACGTGTGGATACTCTTAGATCTAAGTGATAAATGCGTTTATAAATAATATATTATTTTTAGTTGACTTTTGTGAATAATTGCGGCCACGTGAATGAGTTGCGCCTAGATTTAGTGCCAGGCTAGCTGGTTAGAAATATCGAGTTTCTTGCGTTTACAATTTATTGTAGCGATTCTGAGATTTCATCTATAACGATAAGTTCAGAGAGTCTGAGGCAGGCAGCCCTTTAATGAGGATCGAGGTTGGGCGATCATAGGCAATGGAAATTGACTCTGATGTCTCAAATTAGTCTCATCGTCGAATTGCTTCTCATCGGTGAAGTACCATTATTATGGAGCAGTGAAATCTCTATACTTTAAATGGCTGAGAAACAAGTCTCCGACGTCTGCCTAAACCGTGAACTACATGAATCGTTGCTCTAGCTGCTGATGTGAAAGACAACGCCACGGAACTTCTGATTTTCTTAAAATAGCGTGATATTCCAATCGGAACAGATCATGGCGGCATTGCTGAGAGTTTATTAAATGCGTAATCACTAAAGATCTTTATTGATGAACTAGAAGTCTGCTGTAAGTATTGCCTTTAGATGCCTATGAATAAGTTCCAGGATCGATACAGAATAAATCACATGTGGTCGAGTGATCAGGCTGGAGTTTGTGTATTACAAGGGAATTTAGATCGTTTTGACTGGCCTCTGTGTCTTTTTATTTTGCTGATTCAGATGCAAATTCAACGAGTACCACATCGAAGAGACCCTGCGTCGGCCCATCATGCACAACAAGTACAACAACAACTGTGATACCATGAAATCTTCCAGGTACTCAATTAATTTTGGCGTCATCGTATTTTGTGATAACACTAGTCCTAATCTAATTTCGTGTTCAGTTAAAATATAAAATTTTCTCAACTAAAATAAAAAAGTTTATCGTTTATCTTCAGGTTGGCAACTGATTTGCGCGAATCAGTTAACTAAAATAAAAAATACTTGGCCCAAGGTTAAACTAATCACAAAATTTCCATACTTTTAAAGACACTTTTTGACAAAGTTGAAACATATTCACAACAACACAGGCTAAGCATCCTGTGCCTAATAATGCAGAGATGGTGAAAACAATTCTCACTTTCAAGCTCAATAACACGTACAGAAATAACAATAGTCATATTACAAGTCTATAAAGAAATAATGAAGATATTTCGAAACTGCAAACAATGATACATCATGCAAATACAATGTAGTTGAATTGTTTTTGTAATAAAACAAGTTACTCGGATTAGTCATGAGTTATGATAATCAGCATCAGCGAAATCACAGCGACTGTCAAGTTTATATCTGGATCGGAAAAAATGAAGGTCATTACAGTTTCATCAGACCGTTTACGTTTAGCCTAAGTCTATCGAACACCGAGCGACTACAAAGATTTATAAAATAATATTGCTTTTGCTGTTTGATGTTTTGCCGACTTAAATTTACTTGACTTGAAAAATCTCATGCTTAACTTCCTCGGAAAGATATGTACGAAAGTAGCCTATAGACATATAATGTTTTTATATTTTATTCAGGTGTGCACGGACGATCGAATGCAGCTAAGAATTGCTTCAATAGGCCTAATTATGTTACTTTAATCGGATTATGTCTTTTGTTGTTCGTCAATCTCGGAACGATCTTCTGTCAATATAACTTCTGCTGCTTGACATTTTTGCAACTTAAATTACAATGACTCACTGATAGCATTTATATAGCGCTTACTAAATGCATATAGAATTTGAATCGATCACCATGACAAATTATGACACCACAATACTTTAAATCGCCGACAATCGGCCTACAACATAATTTCAGAACCGATCTTCAGAAATTTGTCTCCTCTACATTTTCTTCTCTACATTGTTATTATCCCTACGACGTACATGTAATGTCTTTTACATTCTTCTAATCTTGTTCTAATCTTGGCATGACAAGTGCTAAGAATTGTCTTCTTTTCGTTGACGTAATTATGTCTATTAATGTGTTTTTATCATAATTCTAGCTGCTGTATAATTATGTTGATAGCGCTTGCTTGTAGCATATACAAAGGCTTGTAGTAGACTATATTTAACTAACAGTGGGAATCAATTTACTTGTACATGTAGATATGCACACGTATATTTCGCAATTAATAAAAACAACATGGTAGAATTGATTTTGTATTTTATTCACATCAATCACGCGCAATCATAACAACAGGTACCGTGTCAGTAGGCTAATCACAACAATTGTTCAGATCGACGTTTTGTTACCTGGAATTACATGTATTTATTACGGAGTGAACTCGTGGAATCCCTTTTGCGTTTTCCTCTGATCCAACTGCGTGCCAAAGTGTCATTTTTTACAGTCCTCGCAATCTGGTTATTCCAGTCGGACACTACACTGTATACGTAGTCCTTCAGAGTTTGTCTTCAATAACAATCACAATCATATCTAAAGATCTAACGCCTTTGATTCGGTGGACCATGCTATTCTCCTACTGCGCCTCTATATGGCCTATCCTTTGTCCTCTATATCTGCGCCATGCAGGGCGACCGATCTTCCTTTCATTATGAACACAACCATACTTTGTTGTTCTTTCGACATGGTCCGTATGGGCTAAAGTCCATTTTGGTATGCCTCAGGCCTGAATAGCCTATAGTTGGTCCTCCTTAATGCATTTTTTAAATCTTTGAAACTAGAAAGTTGTTGTCTTCTTGAGTGAGTCAGTAAGTAATGCAGTATGAGCGTCAATCGATTCACTGTTGAAAGCCGCATTCTGTGAACAATAACATTCGAGCAACGATGGGTATTGGGTAACTCTATTATGTGCCTTTGGTCGAAAGGAGCGCTCCGACTGTTACATTGGGGCAAGTAACGAAGCGGCGCTTGCTCAGGGTTTTGCACAATCGAAATGAACAGTAGGCCTATCTTGTGTGACCTTTAGCAAAGTTGCTCAAAAGATAGCCACAAGGAGTATCCTTGAGGAACATATCACAGCCGAGCTGGTAAGCCTTCTTTGATCACAGCGCCAACGAATACCCACCATGAGGACTATGGGCGGAGTTTATCAGGGGCTGGGGGCTTAAGCCCCAAAAGAAGACCCAAATTCAGGTTTTTTTACCGTGTATCAATTTGTTCTGGGGAAGATGGTTCTGTTCACGAACGCGAAACTTCCGAATGCCTAAGAAAGGTCATCAACTTCGCTCGTTCTGGAACGAGTATCAGCCAAACAAAGCCCAAGTTCTTCCCATTTTTTTAGCCCCTCCAAGATCGGAAACCAAATGCCGCCCATGACGAGGACGAAGATTTAGCCTTAATGACATCATTATACAAAGCGACTGGATGCAAATTGACGAAAGGTGGGTTACCAATGGGGAGGTGGTAACCTGATGGTCTTGCGCCAGAATCACTTGGCCCGTCACTGAGAACCACAACAAGAGTCAGAATGTGTATGCAATACAAGTAGTCCTAAGTATGTGTAATATTGTATAATTTTTTAATTATATGTGTATGTACGTATGAAAGTATTTGTGCCAATGATGTAGGCCTATGTATTTCTCCGTGCATGCAGAACCGTATGTATGGCTATGGGTGTATGTTGCTAGTTTTTTTTTATCAACATGGAAATTTACAACGGCTGTATGCTAAAAATACGCATCCAACGCCATAAAAGGCCGAACATGCTCGCGTGTGAACTCCGGCCTCAAGCAACCTGCGACAATTATACGAAAAAGATTTTTGCCGTAATTGTAATCGTAAAATACGAATCTCTGTGCCGCCAATCTAAAGCTGATTGCAAAGAAGTTGCGATTGGGTTGCATTCATGTCGAGAACGCTTTTACTGTATGTCGGAATAGAGGCCTAGGTATAATTATGTGCTGTGTGTACAATCACTGCAATGTGTTCGTCGTCAGTCTCTGAGGGGAAGATGGATGACCGTATGTGGAAAAGGTAGTAATCGTTTCAAATGACTCTTGACCTCTGCTCAAAGAAATGCGACAGTAGGCCTAACATTCTGAAACGGTGACTTGCATTGAGTTTTAAAAATTATTTTTATGGCTGAAGGACAATCGAGTCCCTCCTCATTTCCTAGCTTATCAAAAGATAACTCAGGGTCATTCACAGCAATCAAAGAAATATTTAACAATTTTGAAGAGGAAGTTAATCGTCTCCATGGGCGGAAACTTGGTCTAGGAGTTGGGTGGAGTGGGGGTGAAGAACGTTCACCGAGGCGCGACGCGACAGTTTGGGTGGGCGGACGGCTGATCCGTCGAAAAATTTTGCATTTTCGCTGACCAAAATTTCTTTCGATCTTTTTTAGTCATAACATTTTTCCTGTCAAAATACCTGATGTTCTGGTCTTTGTAGTCTTTAGTTCTCGTAATATTACCAGAATTAACCAATTTACCACTGTCAAAATTTACGATGCTACCTAGGAATATTTTTTTCCTTAAGTGTTGAGGGGACATGACCATAGACGATTCCCCCACCACAAACATTGGGGGGGACCGTCCCCCTGCCCCTAAGTCTCCGCCCATGATGATCTCCACCTGCAATAAATGTGACTAATAATTGGTAAGAGCACTCGTCCCGAAGACGGAGAGTTGACCTAACAATTTTAGACTAGGCCTATGCCTTATATCAGTGGTTCCCAACCCGTGGCCCGCGGGACATAAGTGGCCCGCCAGGTCTAAAAATGTCTCTGAAGGCCTCTCGTCTTTCAAGGAATTAAAAAAATATATGAAAATACAATTTGGACAGGATAGAACACATAATTGTTTTCTATTTTATTCTGATGTCTATAAGTAGCATAAAATTCTATTTTGATTCAATTATAACAATGTTATTTGCTTTTAGTTAATTTTTTTAGCCTTTTGACCCTCTAATGTCTTTCAACTAAGGTAAAGTGGCCCTCGTGTCCTGTAACTTAGAAAAAGTGGCCTTAAAGTCCAGAAAAGGTCGAGAACCACTGCTTTATATGGACTTCGATCAAGTCCTTCACTCACAAATGATGTAGCGCCAACAATGTTCTGTCGATGATTCACTGTCGTGTCTGCATATAATGAACTTTGGATGGAGAGCCATTATTATATCAAATCTAGTTGCATTGTGTGATTCGTCTTTGCACCGAAGCCAACCGGGTTATAATCAGGTCTCTAGTCATCTTTCTAGACCAGCCACCAGTGTCTTCTAAAACACTTTTGTGCCTTAGTTGGACGAAGTTCACTGCGGCAACTTTCATAGTTACTGAGCTAAGATGTGAAAAGAACAATGACTGAGATGAAGATCTATTACAAACAATCATGGACTGATTCATTGTTTACCTGTTGTTAGACATGTAGGCTACGTATTGCACGATTGCAGCTGATGTTAATTTGGGATTTTCGTTTTGACGGTAGCCTAATTCCAAAAACAGTCGACCACACAATTTCTCAGAATTCCTATCCAGTCTTCGTGACCATGGGCGCCCGCACATAGGGGCAAGCGGGGGCACTTGTCCCACTGGAATATTGACACATATGTTTTTAACTACTACTTTTGGGTTTTAACAAATTTTTTGCGTTGATGCACCAATGATATGTATGATACAGACAGTGTAAGTCAGAAATCTACATTTAGAGTTCTCTATGGAAATAAGCATGCTCTTATAACTTTCTGCCTTGCATGTTCAAGCTCTTTCTAAAAACTGTAATTATTATGAGCATTGGCTTTCAACCCTCGTGCTGGCGCCCATGCAAACAGCAGGCCTATCGATTATGGCCTACTTGCGTGGAATCCAGCTGTAGTGCAAATAATCACCACTGCAAGAAATAATTATTAAATACTAATGCAGACATTTGAAAATTTCTCAAAGTACTCTGAAATTACATCAGAGAGATCTGCCAATTCACCAGCACTTTTATTATGTAAACCAAGTCTGCAATGAGCCAGGCTCCATATTGTCCATTTTGCAAGCTGCCAGTACAGAATCCAGCGGAGGTCAAAGACAGACCTGTAGATAAACTTGGCCCTGGTTATCACGCCTCAGGATTTACACTCAAAACAGACAAAGAGATCTGTTCAAAAGAATTGATACCCACACTCATTTTATCCTCAGATCCTCCACCTTCCTAAATGACACCCGCAGTAACAGTTACTCTGGCCCTCTGGCTACCAGACTCGGACCTCTTTCTTATTACTCTTTGGAATAAGCTTCTGACTCAATGCAGCACATGTGAAAACGATGCTGCCCTACGATTGGCTTTCGAGTGGCGCTTTAGGAGTTAGAGGAGCACTTGCCCCTTGGAAACTGACACCTATTTTTCGCTCATTTATTCATTTGTTCATTCTATGGACTTATGTAGCGCACCATTAGGAAGCTACCGTCATCTTCTTTTTATCTTTAACAAATTTATAATTAAAATATTCATATAAAAAATTATACACAAAATGAAACTGAGAAATTTGCATAAGAAACCTCTTTGAAAAACACCCGTATTCTTAATTTTTAGCTTTGCATTTTTCAAGCTCTTGCTACCAAAAATCTAACCGTGACTATCGTAAAATTTGTGCCCCCCTCCCAAAGAAAAATTTATGTGGGCGCACATTGTTCGTGATCTATTATGCATAAACATGATCCAGTGTAAACAATTTTTTCTTGTTTTCAGCCGTACTGTGGACTGAAATGCCGTGCCATCGCGCACCTGTTGATTTCATACCGATGACAAAGACGAGAGGAGACGCCATAACAGACGCCATGTTTGTTCCGTGTTTTTGCATATAAGCGACCTTCTCACGGACCTGCTTCAATAATTAGATGAAGATGTTTCTAAACGGTCGTCCAGCAACAGACATGAACGCGATCATCTTGCAAATCATCTGCTACGTCGCAGTTCTGGAGAGCTTTTCTCTCTGGCCAGGTACGTAGTTTCTGGAGGAGGCTATTGGTACATGTATATATGATCCGGCTTAGGGGAAGCTAAGGGGAAATCAGCATGACCAGTTATGGTGAGACAAGCAAGGGAATGCAAAGATAAGCCAATGCCAAGGAAGTGTGTTTCCTGATACCGAATGAATCCTCTATGCACACATACAGCATTACTTCTTGTGGTAAGAACTGAAGGCAATTAGGGTTATGGTCGCTTTAGCCGTAAGCCATTCATTCCTCCCAAGGGCGCAACCAGAACATTTTCCTTAGGGTTCTTATATTGTAAGCACCGAGAGCCCGAATTTGCGGAGGCACCAAGCCCATACCGACTAGAGGGTCTGGAGCGGAGCCCCAAAAGTAAGGCATATTTTGAAACTGATTTTGTGTCCGTTGACTTACTTCCGTTAGATCTTCAGTGACAACCTAATCTGCTGAGGGTGCCTGGACCTCTGATTGGTCACCCAATTTTTCTGCAAAACGGTGCTGATGTTAATAAAGTAAGCTTACTCCATTTCCCAAACATTTTCAGGGGCGCTTCGCACTGGGAGCGCCTCTGATTAGGTTTAGTGTGAGTGGCGCTTTATAAATCCGAAAGAAATTATAGTAGAATAAACCTTCTGTGCTATGATAATAAACTGTGGATTCCGCTGAAGTTAGCTACTAGCTGACTTGCTTATTCACTTGTAGAGAGTTCTCGCTTTTTCTTAAGGGGGTGGGGGTTGAATCACATTTAGAGAAGACTAAGCCTCGTGTAGCCCCTGGCGTCGCAACTGGTTAAAAGTAGGATTTGCATTGCAGTTGATCAGTTTCTCCTGTTTTACATTTTGTGAAACTGATTTACTTGTAGAAACGTCAGCGGCGTCCAGTCCCCTAATAACGTCATCCACCCTTCCGCCAAGCGCCACATTCAACCCAATAGGTATGTCTCTCCAATTATAATAATAATAATAATAATAATAATAATAATAATAATAATAATAATAATAATAATAATAATAATAATAATAATAATAATAATAATAATCATAGTAATAATTATAAAAATAATAATAACAACAATAGTAATAATAAATATGGTAATAATACTAATATTATAACAATAGGAAAAAATTATTGTGACATGAATGTTAAAACCATAAAACTATTAAATTAACATTTATACTATATTATATTATGTTATAATATAATATAATATAAAATAATAATATAATATAATATAACATGACATGACATAATATATTATATCGTAATTTTATTATTATACCATAGTATATTCGTTTTATTGAGAAAAAGACATTCTGACAATAACGCAGAAAATGTTAACATGAGTGATAAAGATTAATGAAGTTTAAAGTACGTTTAGTTAGTCTTAAATAAGCTAGTATATATTTTTATATAACGATCGTGGAATAAATTGGGAGTTGTCCTTAAGTGGGAGAGTGAAGTTGTGTGTTCTAGGTCTTAATTGGTGAGAGGAGAGGGGTCGGAGAGGACTCAGAGGAGGTAGGAGTTGGTGAAGTACGTGTTTAGGGTTGTGTATAATGGAGAAGAGGAGTTTTGCATCGGCTATGTTGGCAAGTTTGGAGACTGTTGGAAAGGTTTGCTCTAATAATCTAGGCGTTTAGCTCTTTTTAGGAGTTTTTCAAGGCGTTCTCTGTCAGAGGCCAGGGTGAGGCCCCACCAGGATGGGGAGGCATAAAGGAGTTTAGCAACAGTAGTGGCTTTGGTAACATTATGGATGGATGAGGGGAGAGGCCCATGGGTTTTGAGCTTTCTGATGGCATAGAGGGAGGAGGAGCAGGTTGCAGTAAGGTGGTCTATATGAGCTGTGAGTTTGAGGTTATCTTGAAGGATGACTCCCAGTATCTTCATAGTTTTGACTCGAGCTATATATTAGGTAGTGGTAGAGGAGGGTCAAATTGGTGACGGGGGCGGGAAATGATCATTTCCTTAGATTTAGAGCTATTTAGGGTTAGGTTATTGGCAGAAGCCCAAGTAGAGATCAGGTGCAGCTCAGATGGAGCTGTATGAGCTTGAGTGGAACCTATAAGAAGGTAAGTGTCATCAGCAAATCTGAGCATGAGGTTAAGTGGTTGGGCAGGATGCAGGTCAGAACCAGTGATAGAGAAGTTGGTGGATCCTAAGACAGAGCCTTGAACAATACTGGCATTTATTGGGAGGAGAGACGAAGTGTGGCCTTTGAAAATAGTGAGGTGGGAGCGTTCAAGATGATATTCAACTAGTCAGTTATAGATTTGGTCTGGGATGTCAAGAGTAGAAATTTTGTCAAAAAGAGCAGAGTGCTTGACAGAGTCAAATGCTTTGGAGAAATCAAGGGAGATTATTGAGACATATTCATTGGTTTTTAGGAGAATTTGTGTGTGATGTATGATGGATATTATGGCGGCAGATGTGGAGTCAGTGGGTCTGATTATATATATATATATATATATATATATATATTATAGTATATTACATTATATAGTATATATAGTATATTACATTATATAAATTATTATATTAATATTAATGATAAATATAGCTGTTCCAGATAACTAATAACAGACAACAATCTATAATCGCAAATATAATTATAATGATGATGATAATAATAACTGGGACTTTGACCAATACGACCCGTTCCAGATAAAGCTGCTTTTTTATTTAATGTTGAAGTTCCCGATGGATCATGTTTACCTCGGGCAACAATTGAATTAATTAGTTAATTAAATAGTTAGTTAGTTAATTGTTAATAATAACCAAAAACTTTTTTCAGTTATACAAGTGTGAATAAATACATGTATAAATACACACATTAATAGAAGCATATTTTGCATCTTTGTCTTTAATTCCTACACATAATATGCACACAAACCGGAAGAGTGGTAGTTGTTTCAGCCACGTTGTCTGTTGAGTGTAGGAACACCATGCGAAGGTGTAAAGTGTCCGCTGAGTAGACGTTGTGCACCGGACGAAAACAACAATGCTACGTGCGTCTGTGATGAAAACTGTTTCGATGCTTCATACTCTCTGGTCTGCGGTAGCGACAATAGAACTTACGAGAACAGCTGTGCGGTTACTCGAAAGGCCTGTATGACCAACAGCAATCTGACGGTCAGACACTACGGAGAGTGTAGACACGAAAGCAAGTATTGTTGATACTCAGTAGTGTTAGTAGCCAGTGTCTAATTACTAGAGGGGAGTGTGCCAGCTTATTGTTGTATGCAGACTACCTTTTGTTGGCTTCATATAATTTGACAGTAATATTGCGAGATTGACTTTCCCGATCATTATTTAAACATTCTCACAACGTAGTTGCGAATTTTTAAAAGAATGATTTAACGATGCTTAACATGATGAAGCAGGTTTCTTATAGGTTAGGCCTACTTTAACAGCAAGTCATAACTTTTCTACCTATAATAAGCGCATCTTTTACGTATAAAAGTTCGAGTTAAATATGTGGGAACAAGTTTTAAGGTGCGTCGTCGATATTTTTGTGCCAACAAGTTATGGGGTAGCTATTTGAAGAAATGTGAACATATGCGATGACAAAGGAGAAGCCTTTTTGTTCATATTTACCCATTTCTTTCTTGCTCTTAGCGGAATTCATCTGCTCTGCTGTTTATAAAATGCTATCATCTGTTAGGTTCCATATGCAACGGATTCGCCTGTCCGCCTAACAGAGTGTGTGCTGTCGCTGGCAACCGTGCTATTTGCGTCTGCAATGATAACTGCCCCACTTACAGCATTCCAGTCTGTGGCACCAACAACCAGACCTACATCAATGACTGTGAGCTACGGAGGCAATCATGCTTGACCAATAAAACTATCAACATCGACTTCTATGGCGAATGCAAACAAGGTTAAAAACCAATTGATTTATATGAGTTTGTTTTCATATATATATATATATATATATATATATATATATATATATATATATATATATATATACATATATATATATCAGTTTGTTGATGAGAAGCCGAAATATTTATTAAATCACTGCATTTGTGCACTTATAGAGTAAGCAAGTACGATACTGAATGAAACAATAAAACAAGTGAATAATTATATGATAATATATATATATATATATACATATATATATCCGTTTAATTAAAAATCAGGTTGACAAACCGCAACATGGTTACAAGATGAAGTGAAAAGTAATTTTTTAAATTAGTTTGTTCATTGTTCACGGTTTTTAAAAAAATTATTTAATTTAAACAAGTTATTAATTTGTGTTCATCGTTGAGCGAAAACTGACATTTAATCAAGAACTGTCTTCATTTTTTAAACAATTCTAAGTTCTGAATTTATCAGCTAAGCCAACATCATACTTGTCCATTGCGTTGTGCTAGAATAGAAAAATACTTGGTAGACTTCGTTTTAAAAATATCCTACTGCGCAGAAATATTGTTGAAAATAATAAAGTAATCTAGAGAAAGTAACAGCCTAACTTCTAATATTAGTCTTATAATTATGTCTTACTCTGTCGCCAAATAACGCAGAAAGATAGTGGACGTATCAATTTTATTCATCAGAAAATATAATCATGATCATCATCGTCATCATCATCATCATCGTCTTCATCATCATCGTCATAGTCATCATCATCATCGTCATCGTCATTGTCATAATGATCGTGGTCGTCGTCGTTGTTGTCGTCATCGTCATAGTCATCGTCATCGTCATCATCATCAACATCATCACTATCATATGGACTGTATATTATTATATAGGTATCATTGCACTGGTTCTCATTTTTTTCAGAATCCCCGAATTTGTGCAGCCATTCTTAAACTGTGTAGAGCTTGTTTGCACCAGTCCTTGATGATTGTCATCGATCCATTGTCTGTTAGGCCTTGCTCTGCGCCCATTCCCATTCATGCTTCCCAACATCCTTGTTTTTATTTTTCAATTATCCATCGTGCAAATAATTAATGTCTTCTGAATAAGCCCTAGTGATTTCCAACCCTGAAGCTTATTTCTTTTTTGTCTGTTTTATAGCAACTGAGTGCGATGGATTTTCTTGTTCGAATGGAACGCAGTGTGCAATTGACGAACGCAAACGACCAGTCTGTGTTTGTACCGATACGTGTCCCGACTCGACTGACATAATTTGTGGAACCGATGGTCGAACTTACGGCAATGACTGCGAACTCTTCAGGGAGTCGTACACTTCGGGCACTAGCATCCGAATAGCTAATAAAGGCTACTGCGTCAATGGTAAGTCGGTTTTTGGAGCATTGGCAGCAATGTCAGTGCTCGTCAAACAAAATTCAAAGAATAGGATACAAGAGGATTTATGAAACAACGGCAGACAGGGAACCCGCAATGGAAGAAGCCGTAAGAGATTGCGTGTAAAACCTTTCAGAAAAGATCTCCATACAGATATGCAAGCGATAGAATTGCAGTTTCTATAATCCGTAGTCTTGTCCTGAACTCATTATACCAGTTTTTGTGCATTATCAAGCAAATAGATGTCACAAACATTTAATTCATTTCAAGAGTTTATATTGCGCCTCTTCAAGAAGCCCTCTTACAGGCGCTCAACCACGATGACGCATATAGGTTTTAAGAAGCCTGTCAAACACTCGTGAGTCAACACTAGGTTATACATAACCTAGTGTTGACTCACGAGTGTTTGACAGGCAGACAAATTATGTCAACTACATGTATTTGCACATTTAGAGCATAAACGATGTACAAAAAGACCAAAGTGTAACACGAGATCAGTTCAGTCCCTCTCTGTTGCAGGATCTGTTTGCTCTGGTTTTCGCTGTCCCGAGAACAAAATATGCAGCGTCAATCAAGAAAATAAACCAGTTTGCGTCTGTATCCAAACATGCCCCTCTAAAGATGATCCAGTTTGTGGAAGCGACGGAAACACCTACTCCAACTTATGTTCGCTGGAGAGACGGGCATGCACCACCGGAACCAACCTCACAATGGTGCCGAAAGGTCAATGCGGCTACTGTAAGTCTCTTAAAACGTATTGTTCTTTTTTATCCTACAAATATACTTAGCCTCACAACCCTTGTGCTCTATGTCCTCATCATCATCATCATCATCATCATCATCATCATCATCATCATCATCATCATCATCATCATCATCATCATCATCATCATCATCATCATCTTCATCATCATCATCATCATCATCATCATCATCATCATCATCATCATCAACCGAGGGACCAATGCCCGTAGGTGCTCGATGCCGTTCGTTCTCGTTATTCCACGCCAGGTTTGTCTCTCCAAGGCAGCGTGTGTTAGGTCCTGTAATGGTGCTCCACACCATTCTGATATGTTATCCAGCCACTCCTTGTGTGGTCGTCCTTTCCTGTTAGATCCCTCCAATCTTCAAAGCACAACTGTCTTGATCTTTCTGCTGCTGTCCATCCTGCATATATGGCCGAAGAGATCTAGCTTCCTGGTTATTATTTTCTGCATAAGGTTCTCTGTGTGGTCTATTCGCCTATACAGTTCTGCGTGTGCTACTTTCTGCATCCATCCAATTCGCAAGATCTTTCTGTAGCACCTTCTCTCGAAAGCGAGTATGTCCTCCTGATCCTTTTAATACAACTCATTCGTATGGCAATTCTTTAGCTGTGTAAAAATTTCACTTAGAAGCATTAATTGCAGAATTAGGCCCCATTAAGAAAAAATAATTGGATTCTATTTATTGGATAGATATGATGAAAAAGTTTAAAGCAGCACATGAGCTCTGACGATATTAAAATTATATATAATTTTATATAGACACTAGCTTTTGTACCCGACTTCGCCCGGGAAATTTAGGATTTTAAACACTACTCCACTGTGGTACCCATCGTTGACCGCTAAATTTCGGGTTTTCGCCAACCCTCCACCCCACCCCGCTTCCCCAGAAAGCCAAACGTGACCCGCCCCTGCGAAGCGCCACGGTAATTATTACTGGCCGAGTATGACGTCACGCAGACCGTAGACTCTTTACTAATGCTCGAGACTCTTTACTAAAGCGTGAACGATTTGAAATCTGTGTTAAAACGCTAATAACTCGAGTTCCAGTGGCGTAGCAATAGGTTGTGCAGCTTGTGCAGTGCACAAGGGCCCCCGGCTGTCAAGGGCCCCCCGGGGTCAGAGTCAATTTTTTACATTACGGATATTCAGAATGTATTCAAACCTACATGTACTGCGTAGGCCAAAACACACTCAATAATTTTTTGAGTTTGAGCTGGAATGTATAAACAACCGGTTTGCGATGCGCTTTGATTAGCTTATCACAAATATCTTTACTCTTTGCAGTCTTTAGCCGGAAGTAGTTGTGCTGTCATATAAACATATTTGTGTCATGGTCTACGCAGACGTGTTTAAAATGTATTATCTTTGTAGTAAAATGTGAAATTTATAAAAGATAACTGAATGGTATATTTACTTGGAAATTGCATATTTTTTAATTCTCGTTCGGAACTCTCTTTCTGTCCCCAAGTTATGCTAAAGTCTTATTTAAGTGGCGTTGCTAAGCGTCAAGCACGAGAAGAACGTGTAAAGAAGACCGCCAAAATGCAAAAAATCTCCTCAGTTACGATGTCTGCGGAGAGCAAGCTTGCACCGATGACTACATCAGACATGGGGGAAGTGGCATAGCCAAGGCCGTAGCTAGGGGGGTGTTTTGGGTGTTTGAACACCCCCCGAAATGGAAAATGTGAAAAATAATAGAATGCATTTACGAACACATGATGTAAAAACCATGAAATAAAACCATGAAAACACCCCCCCCAAAATGGGAAATTTTTAAAAAAAAACACAGAATGCCGGATGACTGAAAAGATAAATAAATTAGTTATATTTTTGGAAGATTTCTGCCGGATGACCAAAAAAAGGTCATCAGTTTTTTAGGGAGGGAAATTGGTGAAACACCCCCCGAAATCAAATCCTGGCTACGGCCTTGGGCATAGCAATAGGTCGTGCATTCTGTGCAGTGCACAGGGGCCCCCGGCTGTAGAGGAGCCCCCGCAGTCACAGTCAATTTTTACTTTAAAGAATATTCAGAATGTATTCAAATGATCAAATCCACATAGGCTACATGTAGTCTATACAACGGTGGCGTAGGAATGGATTGTGCAGACTGCACAAGACCCGATGACTTCATCAAGCCTGCGGTGATAGAATTGATTTCAGTTTGATCGTTGCTGAGGTGGTAGTGACTTTAGATATCAACACCGAGCAGAGAGGCACTTCGGAAATTACTGTGGTGTGCCAGTTACTTCACAAAAGAATTCTGGAACGAAGGCAACTCAATTATTTTTGCGCAAGGTATTCGCCCAAGCGAACATTTCACTATTTTAAGATTTTTTCCCTCTTTTAGACTTACCTTATAGTAGGCCTAACCCAAACTTGAGTTAAAATAAGCTAATTTTAAAATTTAATTTCGAGTGTGAGCTATAGGCCTATGCAAATAGTCTATCGCAAAAGCCAGGCGCTTTGCACAGCCTTATTATTTGAAATCTTGGGGTTCAAGGCTTCAAGCATTGAAGGGGCCCACCACGAAAGCCCTGCACAAGGGCCCCAAAAACCTTGCTACGCCACTGTCGAGTTCTAAAGTGAAATGTTCGGGTTTTAAACACTACTCCACTGTGGTACCCATCGTTGACCGCTAAATTTCGGGTTTTCGCCAACCATCCATCCCACCCCGCTTCCCGAAAAAGCCAAACGTGACCCACCCCTGCGGAGCGCTACGGAAATTATTACGGGGCGGGTATGACGTCATGCGGCCTGTAGGCTCTACTAAAGCCGGGCGTGAGCGGTGATTGATGAAATCTGTCTTAAAACTCTAATAACTCTGGTTTTGAATTGAATTAAAAGCTGAAAATAGTTGCGTTGACCTTATAATTTGGGTAAGAATCAATTGCAAATATTTTGTTAAACTGACGCTGTTTAATTTCCGAGCCTATTTTGTTACGAAGAGTCAACACACACACACACACACACACACACACACACACACACACACACACACACACACACACACACACACACACACATCTGGAAGGACAAACTTTCTGTTTTATAATTTAAGATATATACATAAAATATCTTGATAAAAATAATATAATAGACTGATAGATAAATTGACAGAAGACTGAGAAAGATACAGCTGGAGTTAGTGATATGCAGAAAGGCCCCAATGATTCGCGGTGGTTGAATAGTGACGATTTATTTTTTCATGTGTAGATCCGTTGTGTTACGGAGTCAGGTGTCCCTACCCGAAGACCTGTGTAGTTAACGCGAAGAATCAGACATCTTGTGTGTGCAACATATTCTCCCCCAATGTCTATTCTCCCGTTTGTGGCTCTGATAACAAGACCTACGACAACTACTATCAGTTTCAAAACGCCGCCTGCCAAAGAAACCTCAGCACGAACGACATGTATAATTACTCCGGGGTCTGCTCGGAAGGTGAGTCTGACAGAACGTGTGTGTGCCTGTGTGAGTGAGTGAGTGTGTGTGTGTGTGTGTGTGTGTGTGTGTGTGTGTGTGTGTGTGTGTGTGTGTGTGTGTGTGTGTGTGTGTGAGTATGGGTGCTTGTGTTGGCGTTAGAAGCAACTTTATTATAATGTGCCTGGCATTAAAGTTTCGCTCTCTATCAATGTTGCTGATCCATCGTTCTGAGTTGATGATGATGATGGTTTTATTTAAGTTTATCTGAAAATATACTAAATTATTCGGAATTGATGCTCACAGTAAAATAGCTTCGGACACGTGTCTGTATTATGTAATAGCCTACTTACATTATTGTGTACTTGCGATTTCATTAGGTCAATGTATGTATTACTATGAATTATAGTACTGAATACTTATGTCTCTGAATATTTTACCTTTGACATGGTACTGTGAATCAGATCTAATTTGCTGCTTTTTTAGGATCTGGCTGTCAAGGATTCTCTTGTCCTACTGGACAGCACTGTGACTCCCAAGGTCAGTCACAGCCAAAGTGCGTCTGTGACACGGTCTGTTCCAAAATGTCCAGTCCAATCTGCGCCAGCAACAACAAGACTTACAACAACCCATGCGAACTCCAGAAGGACGCTTGCATTACCAACACTTCCATTGTCACTAACTTCTACGGAAGATGCGAAGATGGTAGGACTAACTAAGTGTGGCTCGAAGCTTAACACAATTAGGATGTAATACTGTGAAGGGAGGATGTAATAAAGGCTAGCCTCTGCGCCGTGAATTAAGAATGGGGGTCGAAATTTGATTCAATACGTGAGTAAAGGAAAGCAAAGCTGACAAAGGAAATTCCGGTTCAGTGGGCAGAGCATTCGCGGACCCTAAACTTTCTTAAGGCTTTTTGAATTTTTTTTACACAAATTGAAATACCAAAAGAGCAAATATGACCTATGAATGGCTATGATATTATATTTGTGTATACAATGTGATTTAAATAGTTATCAACTTGAAGTTCAAACTGATTATAGTTTATTCTCAGTAATATTATGTTAAAAGGGCATAAGTCTAAAACATATTTGTATGCATAATTGCCAATCCAGGGACCCTTAAAGTCGCCGGTCCTCTGGAAACATGAAATCCCCGCCCCCTCGACACCGCTGAAGGGAGGATGTCATGAAAATATTAGAAGCTTCAATCAAATTGGTTATTAAATCCGTAAGATACAGTGAAGATCATCCCTCGAATTAATTGTTGTCAGTAGAAAAGGTGTTTGAGCTGTGATATTGACAGATGTTTCAGGACGTTTATGGGTTAAACACAAAAGAGCAAAAACAATCAGTATGCACTAAGATACTAGGACTCCAAACATAGGCGTAGCAGACGAGGGTCCAGGGGGGGGAAACGTCCCCCCAAATTTCGGGCAAGTCTGTTTTTTCTGGCAAGTAGACCCGGGAAAATATTAACCAAACTTTTTGAAGTTCAACGTTCATTAGTACACAACATTATCTCCCAGTTCCTTCTTGCCCGAATCGAGTTAGATAATAGCTCACAACAACCATGGTTAGCAGAAATTCCCGAAAAGTTCTGAAATCACGGTAGCATTTTATAAATAAGCTTAATGGCGAGAATCGCAGCAAATTCAAGAGCCGAAATTTGACCGAAAATCTTGCCCGAATCGAGTTAGATACTAACTCACAACAACCATTGATAGCAGAAATTCCCGAAAATTTCTGAATTCACGGTAGCATTTTGTAAATAATGGCGAGAATCGAAACATATTCATGAGCCGAAATTTGCCCGAAAATCTTGCCCGAATCGAGTTAGATATTAGCTCACAGCTACTATGGATGGCAGAAATTTCCGAAAAGTTCTGAATTCACGGTATAGAGAATTATTCACAGAACCATAATTATTATATAGGCCTACTCTTCAGTTTTCTTAGATGAGATGAGTGATTTCTTGCATCCACACCTCTTCATCTTTCTCTTCATCTTCCGATTTACCCTCATCATCTTCATGAACAAAGAATATATAGGCTAGATAATATCTAGAGTCGCAGCAAATTCAGGAGCCGAAATTTGACCGAAAATTGCGACTATTCGTGGCATTTGGGGAATTTCACAGAATGCAAGCTAGGTGCAACAGAACACGGAATTCACTGCCTGAATGACATCGAAATTTCTACTGGTCATGAAGCAAAATAGACACGGTAATCTTGCGATCATCAACATTGAACGTGCAGATCTTGGTCTGCTCTCTGAAAATTTACATCTTTTCCTACTTGTCAAGTGCGCGGGATCAGGGTGTTGCACTTGATAGCTCACTTATATTACGGGAAGGATAATAGCCTACCTTAACTGAGCAAATTTCCAAAAGCACATGTTCCTCTTATTTTCATTTAAATTTAGGTGTCTCATGCAGGATCTTTCGCCGTTCTGTCTCCACCCATTGGTTTCCTCTCCGCGCTCACATACAATCTAAATTCCTCACTCTGATCTTCAAGGCTCAGCGGGGTTTTGCACCAAATATCTGACCGACGTTATACTAAGGCATCACTCAGCTTCCTCCAACCGTCCACTTCGTTCATCCAACAGACTTGACCCTTGCTTCCTCCTCGTAGAACTGCTATGGCTCAGTCTCGATCATTTGCCATAATTGATCCTTCTTTTGTAATGAGCTTTCACCTTGCGTTCGCTCTATACACTTTCTGTGACAGTCTCTCTTTTTCATTCTCTCATCTTAAAACTTGCCTTTTCGGTCGCGGTTTTTGCGCGCTATTAGCGCCTCTGAACAGTTCACCCTAGTGGCCCTATACTGAGGCGCTTTGTAGATGATTAGATACAATACAAAAACAATCTACAATTATGAATTTAATCAGTTGCTCGTGTGAAGTTTGAACTGGTTAAGCGTCAGGAATATATACATAGGCTACATAATAAATTTGCATATATGCCTAAAATTACCCATGCAGTCTGGTCCCTATTATATGGCCGGGCCCCGGGGTATTTGCCCCTTGTCCCCGGGTGTGGGTGCAAGAACAGAGATGGCTATGTGTGCACAGTGCACGACGTCAATTATTCCGGGTTTAATTTTTCGGGCAAAAGCAAAATCTTTGCCCCCCCACTGCTGAAATGTCCCCTACGCCTATGACTTCAAATGAATTTCTATGCAATCTGAGATAAGTGCTGTCGTTGTTCTTGAAGGTCCAGGATGTCTATTCACGAATTGTCCATACGGCCGTTTCTGCGTAGTGGATGGGCGCAATCGACCAATGTGCGTCTGTTCTCCATACTGTGTCGCTGGATCAGATGAGGTGTGCGGAACGGATGGCAAGACGTACAGTGGCGAATGTTTCCTCACAGCTGCTGCTTGTATGACCAACAAAACCATCGCAGTGCAGAGTTATGGACCGTGCAAAAAAGGTGAATATTGTTCAGAACAGATTTGTATGACTCTATTTCATGAATAGATAAAGCTTTATAACTTTGAGGAACATTTTCAGTTTGTGCTGATTTCATCTTCGGGTCCATCATTCTATGGACGTATTAAGTGAGCAGGTATTTTGTTTATTGAACCATGTGCAAATGCTTCGCGGAAACATCAGATAGGAACAATCTAAGAATTTAAGGAACACGTGATGAGCTTACTCATTATGCAAACTGCAATCTTAAAAGACGTCTTCGGAGCTATGACAAAATAACAAAAAAGGTCGGTTTATAACAGCCGTGTGATAAAATCACACCGTGCTACGGCTCATCATAGTTAGACTGAGTAGGTAGCACTCTCTATAGGAAGTAGATGGCCAAGGAGGACTCATGAGAAGCCAGAAACGATTTCTAAGCGACAGGCAGAATATTTGACAGTCCCACTTTTCGTATTTTTGCGTCAATACGCGCCCAATGACCAGCCTTGACAGTGTCAGACATCACAATCTGCAAAGGAAGCATTGAGGAGACATGCCAACGAGGTGGCTCGAGACCTCATAATTTTATAGGCGCGTCCGCCGAGAAACATGCATGTGTAAGAGGTAGCATAGCGGATAGAGCGATTCTTTAACCTTATTACTGATCCGGTCAATGGGGTGCCAAAGATTGACCTTGACCTATCCATGATGTGTTATCCATGGAATAACACGCTCAGACGTCATCTAGTCATTCTTGGTGTTGACCGGGTCATTGAGTAACTTGGATTGCGGAAGACTATCTAAAATCGCTTTTGATTTATTGCTATTGAGTATACGATTGAAAGTGCCTACAAAAGACATTTTCAAGTATGGAAGACGTGTCTACAGTGGACGATGGTATCAGAATGAAACTCTCTATCATCCGGGGTTTTAAGTAAGCTATTGCTGTAGTAAACTGGTTCATGTGAGGCCGGATATGGCTATCACAAAGTCAACAGGTTCATATTCAGCGCCTTCAATAATACTGGCATCTATCTATATCTATAAGAAAGGATGTGGCTATGTATGTATGTATGTATGTATGTATGTATGTATGTATGTATGTATGTATGCATGCATGCATGCATGCATGCATGCATGCATGCATGCATGTATGTATGTATGTATGTATGTATGTATGTATGTATGTATGTATGTATGTATGTATGTATGTATGTATGTATGTATGTATGTATGTATGTATGTATGTATGTATGTATGCTCGCTTGGCTACCAGACAGTGTCGAGCCTTCTCAGTTGTGGGGCCGTCAATCTGGAATGACCTACCCCCTAACCTCCATCTCCTCCACCTGACCAGTCAATCCTTATTCCTTAAATCCCTTAAATCTTTTTTGTTTTGCCGTGGCTGGGCTGGGAGCGCCTCTGAGTAGTTTCTTGAAGGGGCGCTATATAAATGCTAATAATGAATGAATGAATGAATGAATGTATGTATGTATGTTGTGAGTGTTAGCTACCTATTACCCCTCTGGGCTTCCTTACTTGGACTCTCCTTGACTATGTGGGAGTTGAGGGAAGGGCAGGGCCTATTTAAAGGGCTACTACTGTGGGGGTTTGCTTCTTGTCGTGGGTCTACTCTGTGGTGTGTGTTCGACTCCTGTTGAGCGTGGCGTGTGGTTCGTGTTCTACGACGTTTGTCTTCTTCGATTGCCGTCCCACCTCGTTGGTGAACTGGCCTACATCCGTCTTCCTTTGGGCTCCGTTAGCCTGGTGTGTCTTCACGTCAGCTCTGTCGAATCAGCTGTATCGGTCGTACTTCATGTCAGCTTTGGGTAACGTTAACCTACTTCTTGTCAGACTGCTCTGTTATTGAATAAATCGATGTTATTTTACATTACGGACCTGAGTATTACTCATCATCTTCTAGACTAGAGCCAGTGAACCCAACAGATGGGGTCTCTCGGGATTTTTTTCACGATAATTTGAAATTTGCGTCAAAAAAGGGGCGTTGTTTCCGTGAAATTTAGCGAATAGTACGGTGGTAATTCCGTTGGAAAAGTGTTATATGGTGGTTGGCCGTGAAGACAGGTTGAATGGTTGTTGTTTTTGGCGAATTAGGTCGGGAAAATTAGTGCGGGAAATTTCGACGTTTTGTGATATTGAGTTTTGCGAGTTTTGTAAAATTTGGTCGAGACAGTTTTGAAGTGAGCTGTCGTGGGTGAATTTTTGCGCTGTGCGTTGGTCTGCACGTCGAATAGTCGACAGGGCGTAGAGGTAAAATGGCGTCGTTAGAGGAGGAGTTAATTCCTGAATTTGGGGATGTCAGAGACATACCAAGTGACACACTTCGACTGGTGAGTGAGACATATGGTGAGGATGTGGAGGACGTGTCTAGGTCACAGGTGAGGAGAATGGCTATGAAACCATTGTCACCGAAATTGGGTAGTGCAGCTTGGAAACTTAAGGCACAGGCTAAGAAAGAGGAGGCCGAGTTAGAGCGCTTGCACTTAAAAGAGGACAGAGAGTGGGAGAGAGAGAAGGAGCGAATGAGATTCGAGGAGAAGAAAATGCAAATTGAAGCCGAGAGAGAGGAGAAGAAAATGCAAATTGAAGCCGAGAGAGAGGAGAAGAAAATGCAGATTGCAGCAGAGGAGAATAAATTGAGGATTGAAGCAGAGAGAGAGGAGAATAAATTGAGGATTGAAGCAGAGGAGACGAAAAGGAGATTTGACATGGAGGAGAAACGAATGAATATGGAATTTGAGAAGCAGAGATTAGAAATGGACGGACGGAGAATAGAAGGAGGTGGTGCTGTCGAACGACCAGCGCATGGAAATGAGGATTTGCGTTTTGGGGCAGCTCTGAAATTTGTGCCAAAATTTGATTCGGCCGATATCGAACATTATTTTGCGGCGTTTGAGCAGGCAATGACGTTGCATCAAATTCCGACGGGAAAATGGTCGTCCCTCCTACAACCACAGTTGTCGGGGAAGGCGGCGAAAGTTTTTGCGGCTTTATCGTTGGAGGAGTGCGTCCAATATGATACTGTGAAGAGTGCGCTATTGACGGCGTACGAACGTATTCCGGAATTTTATCGAAAGAAATTTCGGGGGTTGCGAAAAGAACCGAGGGAAACGTATGCGAATTATGCATTTCGACTGCAGAGTCCTTTTCAGAGATGGATTGAGGGTACAAACTCGTGGGAGGAGTTAGCAAAATTTAAAGAGGTAATTCTCATGGAGCAGTTTGTACAAGCGTTACCTATTGACGTACACAGGTGGCTGATAGATAAGAGTCCTGATACTGTGGCAAGTGCTGCACGTTTAGCGGATGAATATGCAGTGTTATACAAGCAGGGGCCGAACCATTATTCTGGGGGGTTCCGCAGGGATTTTTCCGACCGTACACGAGGATTCTCATCTGATGATAGTGAGAAGAAAGATGTATGGGAGCGTCAAGGCGTGGGGTACAAGGATGGTACGCGTCGTGATACAAATTGGGGTCGAAGTTCGCCTCAAAGAGGAACGTATGGGTTTAATAAGCCTGTGCGGGAAAATGATGACGTCACTGGGTTTGGGGAACCGGTCACGTGCGCATTCTGTAGAGGGCGAGGTCATACCAAGGCCAGTTGTTGGAAATTAAAACGAAAGGAGGGGACTCAACTAGAAAATTGGAGGGGTGCGAAACCTGTGGGTTTGGTTCAGACTGTTTCGGCGCCTGTGAAACCACAGAGTTTTCCGAAGCCAATTGAATCTGTTGATAAACTGTATGCACCATTTTGTGTGATTGGATGTGTAATTGATGATGAGGGTGCACGAAAGGAGGCGGTATTCTTGAGGGACAGTGGAGCGCTGCAGTCTTTGGTGTCTAATGAATGGTTGAATGAGCATGAGTTTGTACACATGAATGAAACGAGGTTACTCAGAGGTATATCTGGTTCTATTGTGGAATGTCCTCTGGTGAAAGTGAATGTTGATTGTGCATTTGTTCAAGGTGAGGTGTTATGCTGTCTAATGAATTCACTTCCAATGGCTGGGGTGCATTGCATTGTGGGTAATGATACAGCGCTGGCAGGACAGGTGTTGGAGGTCGCGGTGACGACTCGTGCACAGGCTAGAGCACATGCAGTGAGACAGAGTGAGAGGGAGACGGCGGTGTGCAGTGAAGCGGCGCCCGAGCAGTCGGAGATAGTGGGTCAAAGTACGGAGTCGGCCGACCAAGAGCGAACGCCAGGTGAAATAATTGACAGACAAGTTGAACGAATGAATTTCGATGAAGGCGACTTATCGAGTTTATTTGCAGCGACAGAATCTGTTGTGACAGAAAGATCGGAGCTATATGTTAGCCGACAGGAATTAATATTGCGCCAGCGCCGGTGTCCTGAATTGAGACCATTGTATGCACAAGTCGACGAGACAGTGTCTGTCGGTGGGCGTGTACAACCGTATGCGTTGGTGGACGAGGTCTTGGTGCGTCGATGGGAGGAGAAGTGTACACCATTAGGAATGGGTGTGGTACAAATAGTTGTGCCTCGTGACTTAAGACAGAAGTTGTTGCATGTGGCCCATGATATACCAGCGGCTGGGCATTTGGGTACTAGAAAGACACTGGATCGGTTGACGAAGCATTTCTGGTGGCCTCATGTGAATCGATACGTTCGTGAGTATTGTCGTTCATGTGATGTGTGTCAACGCTTAGGCAAAGGAAACAGAAATAATAGGGCGCCCATGGTCAGTATGCCTGTAATGGAGGAAGTGTTTCAACGCTTGGCAATGGATATCGTAGGCCCATTGAGTGTATGTGAGGGAACGGGGAATAGGTTTATTCTCACGGTCATTGATTTGGCTTCCCATTTTCCATTTGCTTTTCCGTTGAAGACTCATACGGCGCAGGATGTGGCTAAATGTTTGTGTGAAGTTTTTTCGCTTTTCGGATTTCCGAAAGAATTGTTATCTGATTGTGGCTCAGAATTCATGTCTGATTTGATGCAAGTGTTTGTGCATGAATGTGGTATTGTGCAGTTGAAAACTAGTCCTTATAGACCACAAACGAATGGCTCGTGCGAACGCTTTCATCGTACTATGAAAGATATGTTGAAGGCGTTGGCTGAAACATATCCGGGTTCTTGGGATGCAATGTTGCCGTGGATCTTGTTTGCATATAGAGAGGTTCCGGTACAGGGTACTGGCTTTTCTGCTTTTGATTTGATGTATGGCAGAGATGTGCGTGGCATGTTGCAATTGATGAAGGAAGAATGGTTGGCGAAAGATGTTGTACATGAAGTGTCTGGCAAGAACGTGATTGACTATGTTTTACAATTACGTGAACGTATGCGTGTTGGATTGAAACTTGCTGGTGAAAATGCTGTTGATGCGAAAAGTAAATCGAAGCAACTGTATGATAAGCAGTCACGTGCTGTGTCTTTTGAGGAAGGTGAAAAGGTTTTACTCTTGATTCCGTTGGTGGGTAAACCTTTACAGACCAAATATTGTGGACCGTATGTGGTTGTACGTCGACTTGGTCCAGTCGATTATTTAGTGAGTACCCCGGATCGAAGAAAAACGGAACGGGTGGTACATGTGAATCTGATGAAGCGCTATGTGGATCGTATGGATGTGGTGTATGAGCGACCGAATGAGGAGGTGGTGGCTTCTGTGTTGGTGGTAAATCCGGATGTGAGGATGAATGATGTGACTTTAGAGGATAAGGTCTTACAATGTGAAGTGTCTGCTGAATGTCGTGCGGAATTGCGGGATGTTTTGCATGACTTTGCACATGTGTTTAGTGAAGTACCGGGTAAAACATCTATGGTGTCTCATAGAATTGATTTGGTTGAAGGTGCTCGCCCTGTTAGACAATACCCTTACAGGTTAAATCCTGAGAAAATGGCGAGGGTGGATAAAGAGGTGAATCAGTTGTTGGAAGCGGGGATAATAGAGGAGTCTGAGAGTCCGTGGGCAGCTCCGATTGTCCTGGTGCCTAAGCCAAACGGTACAGATCGTCTTTGTACAGATTTCAGGAAACTGAATGGATTATCTGTTCCGGATCCATTTCCTATGCCACGGGTGGAGGTGTTAATTGATCGAGTGGGTCAGTCACGGTTTATAACAAAGCTGGATATGACTAAAGGTTACTGGCAGATCCCGATGCATCCGGAGTCAGTTCCGTTAACTGCGTTTGTCACCCCGAAAGGGCATTACCAATGGAAATACATGAGTTTTGGCCTGAAGAATGCTCCGGCTTCGTTCTCAAGGTTAATTACGAAAGTGCTGAATGGATTGAATGAGTTTTGTGATGCTTATTTAGACGACATCATCATTTTCAGCTTAGCATGGTCGGATCATTTGGTTCATTTGCGAAAAGTGTTATCTCGAATAGCTGATGCTTGTTTAACTCTGAATCTGGCTAAATGTGTCTTTGCTAATGCGTCTGTGGATTTCTTGGGTCATCACATTGGGATTGACGGAGTTCAGCCAAGGTTGAAGAAGGTGGAAGCGGTGTTGAAATTTCCTAGGCCTGCTACTAAAAAACAGGTGCAATCTTTCTTAGGATTAGCGGGATACTATCAGAGGTACTTGCCTCATTTCTCTGATATTACTTTGCCGCTCACGGCTTTGACAAAGAAAGGGATTCCTTTTAGATGGAATGAGGAAGCGGAGGTTGCTTTTCTTGATCTAAAATCTCGTCTGGCTTCTAGACCTATCTTAATACCTCCTGACTTTACTAAACAGTTTTGTGTGGGTGTTGATGCTTCTCAATTCTGTCTGGGAGCGTGCTTGTTTCAGATGAAGGATGGATTGGAACACCCGATCTGCTATTTGAGTCGGAAGCTGCTGCCGCAGGAGATTCGCTATTCGACCATAGAGAAGGAAGCACTGGCACTGATGGTCGCCTTGCGGGCCTTTAGTGTCTACTTTGGATCCGCAGTCGTCCTGGTGTTCACCGATCATAAACCTTTGCAGTTCATCCATCAGATGGCGAACAAAAATATGAAGCTCTTGCGATGGAGTTTGGAGCTTGAACAGTACAACTTGGACATTAGACATCGTCCAGGCGAATGGAATGTTCTGCCGGACATTCTGAGTCGTCCATCTGCGTAATGTGAGTGGGAGCGGGTGAGGGCACACGTCAATCAGTGTCTCCACTTGTCTCCTCACAGCGGAGTCGTCGGGCGTGCTAGAGATGCTCTCTGGTACGTCTATCCTCGTCGTATGTCAATGGAACATTCGGTCATGAAAAGTCAAACACTGTCCAGAAACAGTTTCAATGGAACGTTCTGTCATAAAAGGAAAGCACGGAATTCTTCGGCAAGGAACTCTTCAGTGTGTCTGTAGTGTAGGGTGGCTTGTGCCGATGACCATTATACATTTTGGTTCATTTTTGATACACCAGTTGGTGTCCAAATTTTTTCTTGTGTTTCAGATATAGTTTTTTGGACATTTGAACTATTGATGTGTATGTATATATATCGTGATTACGCGTGAACTGATGATTTGGGTTATATGAAGTTTGTGTATTCAGATCATGATTATATCGGACTCTTACGTTATTTATGAGTGCGATGCATTATTTAGTTAAGTCTTGCTGAATTGCTTAGTACGTGTAATGGCTTGTACTGAGTGATTTTGCATTTAGGCGTAGCATTGTTCGTATAGTTCGTCGTCCCCGTTGGACTCCTCATGTTCTGGTGGGGGGGTATGTGAGTGTTAGCTACCTATTACCCCTCTGGGCTTCCTTACTTGGACTCTCCTTGACTATGTGGGAGTTGAGGGAAGGGCAGGGCCTATTTAAAGGGCTACTACTGTGGGGGTTTGCTTCTTGTCGTGGGTCTACTCTGTGGTGTGTGTTCGACTCCTGTTGAGCGTGGCGTGTGGTTCGTGTTCTACGACGTTTGTCTTCTTCGATTGCCGTCCCACCTCGTTGGTGAACTGGCCTACATCCGTCTTCCTTTGGGCTCCGTTAGCCTGGTGTGTCTTCACGTCAGCTCTGTCGAATCAGCTGTATCGGTCGTACTTCATGTCAGCTTTGGGTAACGTTAACCTACTTCTTGTCAGACTGCTCTGTTATTGAATAAATCGATGTTATTTTACATTACGGACCTGAGTATTACTCATCATCTTCTAGACTAGAGCCAGTGAACCCAACAATGTATGTATGTATGTATGTATGTATGTATGTATGTATGTATGTATGTATGTATGTATGTATGTATGTATGTATGTATGTAGGCAGGTATGTATGTATGTATGTATGTATGTATGTATGTATGTATGTATGTATGTATGTATGTATGTATGTATGTATGTATGTATGTATGTATGTATGTATGTATGTATGTATGTATGTATGTATGTATGTAGGCTATGTATGTGTGTTTGTATATTTGTCCAGAATGCACGCTCACAGCTTTTGAGCTTTTCACTCCAAACCTTCACTACTGTGTAGGACTCGGCATGATACACTAAGTTGAGGGGTTGGCGATTCTCAATCACAATGGGGGCCAGAGTGGGGGTGAAACCCCCAAATTTTTTAAAAACAAACTCAGCTATTGATTTGAAATTTTTTCCTAGATAGAGGTCCATCAGAACCACCCGGATCAGTGCTTGACAAATCTATACCACCATGGGGGCCAGCGTGCGGGGAGGCCGAAAACACTAATTTTCGCTAACATTTTTCTTTCGCTTGCCATGTATAAAAGCAGGGGTTTTAACCGTTGGGGTGGGGGTTTGGGGTGGGGGTGGGGTGGGGGAGTGGGGTTGGGGTGGATGGGTGGAGTGTGGTGGAAGGAGATGGAATGGGAGGTGGGGTGGGGGTGGAGTGGGGAGGGGGTTGGGGTGGGGTGGAGGGGGTGGGGTGGGATGGGGTGGAAATTTTCGTGAAACCCAAATTTCTACGGTGGCGTACTGGTAGAGGTCGGAATGTGGTGGGGTTGTGGCCGGAGCGGATCGAATCCTAAATTTCCTGGGCAACGCCGGGTACCTCAGCTAGTAACCTATAACATAAGACCAGGACTCCGCCGTACAGTTGGCGCAATTCTGACGGTTTAACAATAATTGGAAAGAATAAATTGATTCTCGGGAGAGAAATGACGTCCACTGTTGTTCTTGCTCCAGCAATTGTTTTTCTTCGTGTCAAGTATATACTTTTCTCTTATTTTTTTCTTTCGCAGTCGGTCCGTGCAGCGGTGTCGTTTGCTCATCTGACACACATTGTGAGGTTGGTTCGAATGGTAAACCGATTTGCGTCTGCAGTGATCAGTGCAGTGGCTACGGATCTCCCGTCTGTGGCAGCGACAACATAACGTACAGTAGCATCTGTCATCTTGAGAAGAAGGCTTGCATCAGCAGCTCCAACATCCGTTGGCTCTACTATGGCGCATGCGTCGAAGGTCAGTAGTGATGCGATGGTTAGCGACCACAACTTGTGTCGCAATAAAATCTACTGCGTGAAATTTCATCTCAATTAATAAACTTACATGACATTTGGAACCATCGGAGTTCGTTGGATGCGTTTTATTCGTAGCTATTTTCTTCCAATTATGTCTACGCTTGAATTCTTTAAGACAATCTGTCTGTTTTTTAGCCTCCGTTTGCGACAAAATCTCCTGTCCACCAGACAAAAGATGTGCCATCGATGAACGCAATCAACCAACGTGTGTCTGCTCTGATCAGTGCCTCAGTGTTAAAGATCCGGTCTGTGGAAGCGATGGTCGCACTTACAACAACGAATGTGAGATGCAGAAGTCTACTTGTCTGTCGAACAGGAATGTTACGATGAAGTACAGAGGAAACTGCGATAAAGGTTGGTAGCAGCAATGCACCACTATCCATGATTGCGAAAGATATGCTGTCACGAGTAATATTGTCGGACTGATACTTCACAGTAATCTGTTATTTACTGACATAATAATATATTGACTGCATACTGACATAATAATATTTTATCATTGACTTAGATTATGTGGAATTTATTTAATTTGCACCTCTTGGTCTATGGCCTTGCATGAAGCTTCCAGGGTGATATCATTAAAGTTTATTTAATTTGCCCATTGCCCATCTATCTAGAGCACCCACCTATCGAGGTCTTCTCTCCAGGGGCACAGAAATTGTTTCCATACTTCCGACTTTCTGTACAGTGTACATCTGATCACTCACTCATCTATAACCCTAATCAGTTTGTACAATGCAGAACATGCAATGGCTTGTCTGGGAGCAATAAATTTCATTTTATTTCATTTGAATATTGCTATCTTTATAATTGTCTTGACCTGAATTCTTTCCGTCTTAGGTCTAACCTGCAGCAACATCTCTTGTTCAACTGGTCGAGTGTGCGCCTGGAACGAGAAGAATAAGCCGACCTGTGTCTGCAATACGGTGTGTTCCTCCTACTTTTTCTACGCTCCGGTCTGTGGTACTGATGGAAAGACGTACGCCTGCATTTGCCTACTCCAGAGAGAAGCATGCACGAAAAACAAAAACATTGCATTGAACTTCTCTGGCTCATGCACAAACGGTAAAATAACTTCCGTTTAAGTTTTAACAGGGATGATGGGAAGGGTAACCTAATAATGCCCTTCTTGTCAGTATTTAATCAATAATTTCACGATTCTCTTTCTGGGACATTTAGGCCTATGCTGCCATTATTGATGATGATGATGGTTCTCTGCCCGAAGGCAGGTTCATTGGTTTTTACACCGCTGGGGATGAGATGAATGAGGTGGTTTCCCGTTGCCTTCTCCACAGACAAGGATGGGTAAGCAACTTGCCCAATGTCGCTCCGCAGGAGCTTGCGCCACCGCGTCCCATGCGTGCTAGCCCAAGATAATCTAAATCTCTGAATGTCAACTCCCAGTCCGGGGCTGAAACCGCAGTCAGTTGTAACCAACAGACGAATGCCGCTCACGCTTACCGGTGTAGCTAACTAGGCCAGCTGCTGCCCTTTTTGCAGAAGGAGACAATTCGTCATTTGAGACCATTACAGTGCTGCTTGGGGATAAAGCTTCCCCCACAGGCCTACTATGAAAATAGTTGGTAGATATTTATAGATGTTTTAAATCCCAAACCGTTTAAATCCTGACAGAATTGGGCAATACTGATCAAAATAAAAAGTCCTTGTCAACCAAATTTCTCAGTGGTAGGTCCTTCTGTCTTGAATTGTCTCAGGTTGTAGATTGCCTACGTCTGTCACTAATGGTCGACTAATCAGTGTTTTAAGGTCTATTTGTATCACCTTGGTTAGACCACTGGGAGCACCTCTAAGTGCTGACTTTTTAAGGAGCACTATAGATAAATTCTTAAAATGAATGAATGAGCCAAAATCGAGTTTCTTGCGATTACAATCATTTGTTTATAGTGATTCTGAGATTTCATCTACATGTAGCCCATATCGATAAGTTAAGAGATTCTGAGGCAGGTAGGTATAATCAGGAACGAGGTTGGGCGATCATAGGCAATGGAAGCTCTTGTGAATCGGTCCTGGATCTAATTCATAAGCGTCAAAAGGCAATACTTAAAGCAGACTTCTCGTTCATCAATATAGATAAATTGACTCTGATGTCTCACGTTAGTCTCTTCGCCAAGTTGTTTATCATCGGTGAATTATGGAGCCGTGAAATCTCTGTGCCTTAAATGGTTGAGAGACAAGTCTACGACGCCCGCCTAAACGGTGAACTGCATGAATCGTTGCTCTAGCAGCTTCTAGCTGCTGATGTGAAAGACAAAACGACGGATTTTCCATTTTTTAAATAGCGTGATATTCCAATCGGAACAGATCATGGCAGAATTGCTGAGAGTTTATTAAATACGTCATCGCTAAAGATCTTTATTGATGAGCGAGAAGTCTGCTTTAATTATTGCCTTTGGATGCTTAGGAATTACTTCCAGGACCGATACCGAATAAATCGCATGTGGTCTGGAGTTAGTGTATTACGAGGGAATTTAGATTTTTTTGAATGATCTCTGTGTCCTTTGATTTTGTTGGTTCAGATGCAAATTCAACGAGTACCACAACGAAGAGACCGTGCGTCGGCCCTTCCTGCACAACAAGTACAACAACAACTCTGACACCATGAAATCTTTCAGGTACTCAGCTTGGCGTCATCGTATTCAGTGATAACACTAATCGAACTTCGTGTTCTGCTAAAATATAAAAAAAATCAACTAAAATAAAAAAGTTTTTCTTAAGGTTGGCAGCTCATTTGTGCGGATCAGTTAACTAAAATAAAAATACTTGGCACAAAATTTCCACACTTTTAAAGACACTTTTTGGCAAAGTTGAAACACATTCACAAAAATACAGGCTAAGCATCCTGTACCTAATAATGCAGAGATGATGAAAACCATTCTCACTTTCAAGCTCAATAACACGTACAGAAATAACAATAGTCCTATTACAAGTCTATGAAGAAATAATGAAGATATTTTGAGAATGCAAACAATGATACATCATGCAAATACAATGTAGTTGAATTGCTTTTGTAACAAAACAAGTTACTCGGATTAGTCCTGATTTATGATAATCAGCATCAGTGAGATCACAGTGACTGTCAAGTTTATATATGGATCGCAAAAAATGAAGGTGATCACAGTTTAATCAGACATTAAAAAATAAAAACCCTTTAGGGGCCTACATATATGTCTATCGAACCCCTTGCAACTCCAAAGATTACAAAAATAATATTATTTAATGCTGTTTGATGCTTTGCCGACTTAAATTTACTTGACTTGGAAAATCCCATGCTTAACATCCTCGCAAAGATATGTACGAGAAAGTATAAGCTTAGACATGTATTATTTTTCTGTTTTATTCAGGTATGCACGGCAGATCGAAAAGCAGCGAAGAATTGCTTCAAAGTGTTGCTTTAATCGGATTATGTCTTTTGTTGTTCGTCAATCTCGGAACGATCTTCTGTCAATATAACTTCTGCTGCTTGACATTTTTGCAACTTAAATTACAATGACTCACTGATAGCATTTATATAGCGCTTACTATCTGCATATAGAATTTGAATCGATCACCATGACAAATTATGACACCACAATACTTTAAATCGCCGACAATCGGCCTACAACATAATTTCTGAACCGATCTTCAGAAATTTGTCTCCTCTACATTTTGTTCTCTACATTGTTATTATCCCTACGACGTACATGTAGGCCTAATGTATTTTACATTCTTCTAATCTTGTTCTAATCTTGGCATGACGAGTGCTAAGAAATGTTTTCTTTTCGGTGACGTAATTGTGTCTATCGCAAAATGTGTTTTTATCATAATTCTAACTCTTGCATATGTTGATATCTCTTGATCTAGATAGCGCTTGCTTGTAGCAGATACAAAGGCTTGTAGTAGTCTGTATTTGAATAACAGTGGGAATCAATTTACTTGTATGTACATGTATATTTTAGAATTGATCAAAACAACATTGTAGAATTGATTTTGGATTTAATTCACATCAATCACGCGCAATCATAACAACAGATACCGTGTCAGTCATCACAACATATCCCGTGTCAGTTATGACAACAATTTTTCAGAGCGACGTTTTGTTATCTGGAATAATTATTTATTACGGAGTGAACTCGTAGAATCCCTTTTGCGTTTTCCTCTGATTGCAACTGCGTGCCAAGTGTCATTTTTTACAATCTTCGCAATCTGGTTATCCCAGGGAATCGGATACCACACTGTATACGTAGTCCTTCTGAGTTTGTCTGCAGTCACAATCATATCTGCAGATCTAATGCCTTTGAATCGGTGGACCATGCCATTCTGTTACTACGCCTCTACATGTATATCCTTTGACCTCTGTATCGGCGCCATGCAGGGCGACCAATCTTCCTTTCATTATGAATACAACCATACAGTAGCCTACTTTGTCGACTTTTGGACATGGTCCCGATGGGCTAAAGTTCATTTTTGGCCTGCCTATCCAGTATTACCTGATTCTCCTTAATGCATTTTTGTATTTATGAAACTAGACCGTTGTTGTATTATTGAGTAAGTCAGTCAGTATGAACGTTAATTAATTCACTTTTGAAAGCCGCGTTCTATGAATAATAACATATGAGTAACGATGGAGAACTCTATTGTGTGCCTTTGGTCTAATTAAAAGGAGCGCTCCGACTGTTATAATTATTAGAGCAAGTAATGAAGCAACGCTTGCTGAGGATTTTGGACGATCGAAATGAACAGTATCTTGTGTGCCCTTTAGCAAAGTTGCTCAAAAGATAGGCATAGGGGTATCCTTGAGAAACATATCACACAGCCAAGCTGGTTTAAGCCTTCTCTGATCACAGCGCCAACGAATACCCACCATGAGGACAATGGGCGGAGTTTATCAGGGCTGGCGGGCTAAGCCCCAAAAGAAGACCCAGATTCAATTTTTTTTACCGTGTGAACGGTTTCTTTTTCCGAGCTTAGCCCCCCAAGAAGGCGCAGACTCATCAATTTGTTCTGAGGAAGATGGTTCTGTTAACGAACGCAAAACTTGCGAATGACTAAAAAGGTCACCAACTTCGCTCGTTCTGGACCGAGTATCAGCCCAACAAAACCTAAGTTCTTTCCATTTTCTTAGTCCCTCCAAGAAGGGACACCAAACTCCGCCCATGATGAGGACGAAGATTTGACCATGCCATCATCACATCTCGGAACATCATGCAATCCTTGTCTTTGCAATTTATCGGACGGCGCAGTTCAATAAGTCCTGTTGCAAAATGCTTTGTTTTAAACTTCCAAGAAGTGATCAGAAAATTGTCTATGCCCATTCTAGACACTGATTATACTATTCCAACAAATTTTGCTCCGAGGTCCTCTATATCGAAAAGCAGCCAATAGTTGTTGCCAGATACCCGTGCCGAATCGTATCGAATACCGAATACGGGTCAATTGCAATAAGATTTAGACCACATTGGGTTGCTTATCTAACATCTCTCACAGTTTGGGCAATTTCAGTGAGAGCAGCAGTCGCTAAGCGACGGTCAAAAGACAAAATGACCAAAACACTTTGACGATGTTGATGGTGATTCAGCAGAATCAGTTATTCACAAGTTTTCATGATACATTCATTACTAAAAGTACAGTTCTCATTTCCTCCACTTTTCGACATCTGATTCTTGAGGTTTCAATTTTCAAATTTCAAAACTCTGTGCTTCATAGCAAAAAACTCAAAATTATTAAAACTGTTGATACTGTAACAAGTCATTGCATAAAGTGTCCATCTCTCCTAGTGTTGTGGTTTGCGAAACAGTAGATACTGTGTGCTAACGTTCAAGCAAAACGGAGCAAAAGAGTATTGTAAGTCTCTGAGCATCTAATGATAAATATTTGCAACAATGACCTTTTTTAAAAATCAAATTGAACTGGGTAAACATCGAGCACGTAAACTCAAAATGTCTAAAAACGCCAGTCTAAAGTTGAGCACAGTGGCGGCGCCAGGGGGGGCTGGAGGGGGCTAAGCCCCCCCTATATGCGGTTCAGCCCCCCCAAAGCAAAATGCGGAAAATGTCTATAACGGCTAATTTCGCAATAAGAAAACTAGACAATCATCAACGGCATCGAAATGTATTTGAGAATGAAGTTAGCGACTTCATTTCTTGGCCTCGGTCTATGAAAACGGGTGACAAGTTTGCACCCTTACCTCTTGACAATACAACCGGACAGGGTTGTCAAAATTGTCGAAGAAACATCATGGCTCTTAGACACCTCGTTTCAGATTGTAACCATTTTATAAGTACTAGACGTATAGAAATATCGAAATTGCCTAGTCCTTCAAAAAGTGGTGCAAAGCTGTATTTTCTCTTGATTTTTCGCGTATTTCACATAATTAATCATCGTCACAAAAGAATGTTTAGGATTTTCTCCCTCCTGCAATCAACTATATAATCACTGCGTAGATGCTTGCGCCAGTGGCGTCGTCAGAGGGCTAGGGGTTATAACCTCTAAATGCGGTTCAGCCCCCCAAAGCAAAAAGCAGAAAATATCCATTACGGCTTATTTCGTAATAAGAAAGCCAGACAATGGTCAATGGCATCGAAATCAACTATATATACAATATTATATATATATATTAGGTTGTTTAGGTCATTTATTTCGTTGCATAGCAAATGCTACAAATTTAGTGAACCAGTTTGGTTGCATTTATTAGCTGCCTACTGTAAACCGTTCTTTCTTTATGGAATGAAAGCTGTCAGCCTTCCCAGAAGTGAGCTGAACTATTTAAAGTACACTTACAGCTCTGCAGTATGTAAACATTTTTATAGTCTCCCATAGTAGTGTGGCATCTGTACTGCACATCATGCATGAAAATAATATTACAGACTGCTGGTTATCCCTGCAGAATATTGCGTTTTATACAGAAATGCCTTTGACACAACAATGTAGTTGTCAGATTTGCGTCATGTTTCTCATACACACCTCAAATGTGCGCGCTCTTGTTATTTTCGGTATAATAATAATTATATTCTTGTTGTGTATACCACCACTGTCTGGGAATGTAGGCCTACGTTTGATATAATGGTCAACTAAAAAGTCCTAGTGCTATTAGCATATACATGTAAAACATTTGTGTTCAGATAATTATATATATATATATACATAAAATAATTGTGTGCATTTATCTAAGCATGCATATTTTTTTATTAAGGAAACTTAAACGTTTTTCTGTCAATAGTAATATGCAGGCAGATAATTATAATAGTGTTCTGTGAATGCTGTTGGACACCTTTATTGTGATTTATTTTTATTTGTGATTATTTTAAATCAATGTCCAGGGTAACGGTCTCTGTTGTCATAGACCTTGGTCAAATCGGATCCATCCATCATTGTGATTACTTTTTTATTGTAAAATTTCTGAGTATTAATACTGTGTTGGACACCTTTATTGTGATAACTTGGAACTCGAGTCCGTGTCCATGGCCGACCTTTTTATACGATAATACTGAATTACACACCATTTTAATGTAAAATATATGAATATTAATACTGTGTTGGACACCTTTATTGTGATATCTTGGAACTGGAGTACGTATCCATGGCCGACTTTTTATACGATAATACTGAATTACACACCATTTTATTGTAAAATATATGAATATTAATACTGTGTTGGACACCTTTATTGTGATATCTTGGAACTCGAGTCCGTGTCCATGGTCGACTTTTCATACGATAACACTTAATTGCACACCATTTTTGGGAAAATTTCTGAATATTAATCCTGTGTTGGACACCTTTTAATGTGATAACTTGGAACTCGAGTCTGTATCCATGGTTTACTTTTTATACGATTATACTGAATTGCACACCATTGTATTGTGGAATTTCTGAATATTAATGCGCTGTTGGACACCTTTATTGTGATTTATTTTTATTTGTGATTTTTTCAATTGAATGTCCAGGGTAACGTCACTGTTGTCGTAGACCCTGGTCAAATCGGATCCATCGATTATTATGATTACTTTTTAATTGTAAAATTTCTGAGTAATAATACTGTTTTGGACACCTTTATTGTGATAACTTGGAACTCGAGTCCGTGTCCATGGCCGACTTTTTATACGATAATACTGAATTACACACCATTTTATTGTAACATATATGAATATTAATACTGTGTTGGACACCTTTATTGTGATAACTTGGAACTCGAGTCCGTGTCCATGGTTGACTTTTTATACGATTATACTGAATTGCATACCATTGTTTTGTGGAATTTCTGAATATTAATTCGGTGTTGGACACCTCTTATTGTGATAACTTGGAACTCTAGTCAGCGTGGTTTTTGAGTGCTTGCATATCGGTATGTAAAAGACAATAGGGACATTACATTACCTCACTGTCTGCACCACATAGCTACATAGCTACTCGGGCTGCTGTGTGCACACGCACTGTATATACTGTATCACCCTTGCTCAGCTCGGTCACCAACTCAATTCAGATGACTGAAATTTCGGGGTATGGTACAGCGCGGGCACGGCATAGACTGTACGCGGACGCGCTGGAGGACCTCCTATTCACTTTTGCCACCTTAGTTGGACACCTTTGTTTATGATAATTCGGAACAAAATGTAGGATTGCGGCCGGTTACACCAAAAATCAAAAACCTCAACAATTATTGCTGACTTCGTTTAAATAACCCACTCAATCTCCAACTACATTCTGCAATGTGGAGCGCGTTTGTGCCAGTGCACAATTTCTTGTAAAACCCTTGGTCGGTATGTGCTTCGTTCATGCATTCGGCAATTACAGCTTCGCGCGATTGCAATATGACCGCCCTGGGAAGAAAATGTTTCAGTTGCGTCTCTGTGAGGGAGGAAGGCTTGGGGCTTCAGCCCCCCAAACCTGAAATCCTGGCGCCGCCACTGGTTGAGCATAGGACCGATGGCAAATGCATAATTATTTAGAAGATCAGATGACCTATTTTACATGACATCTCTTCAAAAAACCACCGTTATCGAAGATAAGAGCCCGATTGACGCAGAAAATTTCAACCGTAACCACAGGTTTCGCAGAGGGCGAAAGGAAAGCAGAGGATCAGGTTGCTGCCTTAAACACTCGCATCTGATGAGTTTGACAAAGAGCACATCGTCTGCTTAGAGTGAAATGTTGCTAACTACATTGCTATATGCATTGGAGTTCGAACCATTGCACTCTCAGCAGACGACATTAAAGATTCAAAGTTATTCATTTGTGTCCTAATGGGTTTGTTAAACGCTGAAGACTAGGCCTAGAACTGCTCATGGCGATCGGGCAGTTAACGCGCCCATTATCTCTGCCACTCAGGTCTACAGGAACTACGGTCCGCTAAGCGTGCTGGAATGGTCGCAATGTCAAGGTCATGACCTTTGACATGAAGGCCTCCTTCAATTCAATCTCTTGGTTGTCTCGCTTTTGTCATTATCACTATTGACGCCGCTTTTGTACTCATTTATCATAATCACAGATGGCATTCAAAATGAGATGTTCGTATATTTATCTACAGCACTAGGCGATCTGATCCTCGCTTCACTGAGCGTGATGACTTGAACTTCTTGTGCGCTAGTTCTGCTTCGTAGCACAAGCAATAGAAACTTGCACCGATAAACCAGATTAAAGGACCAAGGAATGTGAACTATGGCCAGCAACTTTAACGAATTAACCATCTTGACAACTTTGAGCGGTGTACGAAAATATGCAGCGAATGCTTTTGTCACTCAGACGATTAACAAGCCCTGCGTCTTGTGTGTCAAATGGCTAAGTCTCCGCAGCCTACTGCGTTCCAGACACGACTTCTACTTTGGACCAAGTATCACGCATACCTCTCGAACAACACACGTGATACAGAGCATGTCGGCGACTATAAAAGCGAATCCTCGCGCTGTTCAACTGAGATTGAATGAGAAGACTTTGGTAAGATGGAGATGCTGAATTTCTTCAAAGTTGCTGTGAGTGCCGCTCTGTTCATGAGTTTCGCTCTGTGTCACGATGGTGAGTTTTACCGAAAAAGTCCCTCTAACTATGTCTCTGTGTATGTCTCTGACTCTATCTATGTATCTCTCGCTTTCTCTTTCTTTTATCACCTACACGATGACGTCATTGCATACAATCTTTTCTTTCCTAGTCGCTTATACACTTGTGAGCATCTAATTAATTCCTCTGACTAACTAAAATGTTACGCGACGACTTCTGGGACCAGGGTATACAGATTGAGAGGAGAGGGGCATCTAGAGAAAGGCCGAAGACATAATTATGGCCAGTTAACTGGTGGTCGGTTGATATTTGCAGTTTTAGAAGGATGCATGTGTTCAAACTGGTTGGCAACTGGTTGAATTTTTGCGTTTGCGAGAGCGGTGTGTAGGGAACGGTGTCAAGAGTTTATTCTTCTAAAGTACATTGAACGCAAAGATGGACATCGCTGCCGATTCTGTTGTGAAGACACGCTGTCCTTTGTTCAATTGTTGTATGCTCAGGCTTTCGAAGTTTAGTAAAACTCGAGAAGTTATAATGATCGAATTCAATCATTAGTAAAGAAATTATAGTACAGAATTGCTGCGCTGGTTTTACGTTGTTTCCGCGGCTATACTTCGGCCTATCTATTATATATTCATTCAAGCATTCATTTAAGTATTTTTATAGGGCCTCTTCAAGGAAACTACTCAGAGGCGCTCCTGACTCCAGCACGGACAAACAGAACAGTTTTTAAGTGCTTATAGAATGTGCCAGAGAGTGATCTAGGGGACAGGCGCACCTGAAGTTGTAGGACTTTCCATACCACTGGGCCAACCACAGAAAAGGCACGACTCTGCATGATGGAGGTACGAGCAAACGGGACAAAGAGCACTTCCCTATCAGCCTATGCGCTCTGCTGTCCAGTGTCTAATGTCCTAACTCGCAAAGCCTTCTGTCTGCAGCTAGCGGGAATCTGTTGGTCTATTGGGTCAACAATTGAAGAAAGAGTTTGGATGTGGTGCCCGTGGAGGCGATGGTGATTAGGAAACTGCGGCATGGTCGAGGGAATTATATGTATGTTAGTCGAAATATTCAGTATGGCAGTTTCCCGGGTGAACCAAAATTTCACGGGCAGCGCCGGTTACCCCAGAGGGGCGAGGACTAAATGCAGCTGGGTGGGAGTGAGGTGGAGTAAATAGAGCGGGGTGGGATAGGTGGGACCGGGTGGTTGCAATGTCTGGATGGGGGATGGGGTGAGTGCGGGTGAATGTGGGTTGGGGGATGGGAACGAGGTGGGGTCGTGGTGGGGCGAAAACCAGAAAGTTATAAGCAACGGCGGTTATCTACGCGGGGTGGGGTTGTTTCGGGGCAGAATGGGGGCGGAGTTGAGTGAGTTGGGCCGGGTACTGGGCGAGTTGGGGTGGTGTCGGACGAAAAACCAAAATTTCTCGGGCAACGCCGGGTGCCCCATCTAGTTTATTTATTAAAAAATTGTTTATTTATTGCCAATGTCTTTGTTTGTGTGATGTTGAGCCGACTTTCTACTCGTTTAGAGCGTGAAATGTCGTCTATTCTTTTAGGTTGCAAGGAATGTGATGAGATCCCTTGTCCTTCGGGCAAGACCTGTGTCATGAATCCAGAGAATCATGCCCATTGCGCAAACTGCCCAACGGAGGATTGCTACGACCTCTACAATCCTGTCTGTGGTAGCGACGGCAAAAATTACACCAACGAATGTTTCCTTCTTAAGGCGGCGTGTGACACTAACGCTACCATAACCATAAAAAACCAAGGAAACTGCTCTTACGGTAAGATGAATCTTATAAAGTTGAAGTAGTAGTAGTAGCAGCAGCAGTAGCAGTGGCAGCGGCAGTGGCAGTAGCAGTAGCAGTCACCTTGTACATGTAGTTGTATTAGAAAGTATTTTAGTGGTAGTGTTGGTGAAAGCGGAGGATAGTGGTGACGAGGAGAGGGTGAACGAAGTGTGGGAGAACACGCAAGACGAGAGGGCTGACAAGGAGAGTTTGAGAGAATGGTGGAGGAACGGACAGTGGAAGGGTATGAGAGGGGTGGCTGGGAGAGGAGAAGATTGAAGAGGAGACGAGGAGAGGGAGAGCGAAGAAATGGAAGTCGAGGAGAAGGGCAAGCGGTGGGGAGGTATACTGACGGCGAGAGAGGAAAGATGTCTGCTCAACTCGATCAAAAGAAGGAAGATGTCTTATTTCGGACATCTGATGAGAAAAACGGAAGCTGTCTGGGAAAGAGATCATACATTGCAGAGTACCGGGTACAAGAACTCATGGAGGACCAAGGAGGAGCTGGATTGCCAATATCTGAGACTAGATGGAGATGTCTTTCGATCGGATGATAATGATGATGGAAGCACAATAGGCCTACAGAGAAAAATGGATAAAACTTGTTTGTGGAGCGACCAACCCTCCGTCCGTGGATAATCAAAGACAGGACAAAACAAAAACAAGCATGGAGAATAATTAGTGGAATAATAATTGCAGATTATACAATTCCTTATACTATAACAGAAAGCGTTGACAAAAAACGAGGTACCAGATAATTGTAAACAAGACATGGACTAATTCAGGAAAGTGTAACGGAAGACAATAAATTATTAGGATAGACTAGATGCAGCACCCGTTCTGTCAGAAGCTTCCGTCCATTGTTTCATAAATCTCTCAAGTCTTTTTTCTTTAGCCGTGGCTGGGCTATGAGCGCCTCTGAGTAGATTTCTCGGAGGAGCGCTATATAAATCTATGTCGAACACAAACGTACACGTCTTGGTTAGTGGCGTGTACGACCGATATCAACATCACGATGCCACACGTAGGGATATATTCACTGACTTTTAAATAACCATTTACATCGAAAACACTTGGAGTAAATAAGTCCGTCGATATGACATAGCTAACAGTTGCATTTAAGTAAAACAACTCTCGTCGCCTCATAACTATCTCGTCGTGTCTCCACTTTTCCTAAATGATGATGATGATGATGATGATGATGATGATGATGATGATGATGATGGTGATGATGATGATGATGATGATGAGGATGAGGATGATGAGGATGATGATGATGATGATGATGATGATGATGATGATGATGATGATGATGATGATGATGATGATGATGATGATGATGATGATGATGATGATGATGATGATGATGATGATGATGATGATGATGATGATGATGCAGTTTAGAGCTGATTTGTAGCAGATATTTTGTTTATCGTTCTTTAGTTTCTATTGTTTGGAGATAGGTCTACGACGGGTCGTTTTAAAGATATTCAGCGACAACAGTTTCTGTACTGCCTGTCGTATACAATGTCCTGTTTCTTGCATGTTCAAAATGACTGCTCCTTTGTCGTTCTAGGTTGTTCTGGACACACATGTCCTTACTACGGCATCTGTGACGCAGATTCTCACATTCGCCCCACGTGCGTCTGCTCCTTTGACTGTCAAATCCACGATTCTCCAGTCTGTGGTAGCGACGGTCTGAATTACGACAGTGAATGTCTGCTAAAAAAAGAGTCCTGTCGGACAGGCGTCAACATCACCGTCGCTTACTCTGGGTTGTGCATGCTGGGTTTTTGACATACGACACTGCAGGTGAAAATCTAATTCCATAGTAACCATTAGATTTCCAGAATTTTGTTGTTGTATTGAGTAGCCTACCAATGGGGTAAAAAAAGACGCAACCACATTTGTTAAAATACTTTTCTGCCTTTTTACGTTTGATGAAATATTTGGAACATGTTTACTGTTTAGGCTGCTGAAATGAATGAATTTTCAATTTTATTAATTCATTCGGAAATTTATATAGCGCCCTTCAAGAAAAAAGTACTCGGAGGCGCTCCCGACTTCAGCACGCCCAAAAAGAACAGAACTAAGTTTAGCAAGGAAGGATCCGGGTAGAGTCCCAGGGTGTCGGCGTAGCTCAAAAGAAGGCCATTTGAGACAACTGGGCCCACCACTGAGATGAGTCGATTCTTCATTGTGACAGACGAGTAAAAGGGACTTAGAGGACTCCATTATCAGCATGGCTACAGTACATGTATGTGTTCAGTGTGCTTCAGTGTTCAATATTCGAATCTATTTTCTACCAGATATATTCAGTCACTGCAGGTTATTTTTGCCATTGCTGGTGCCAGTAAATTCCTTCCAATCCGAACTGCTGCAGGCGATCTTCTGTGCGTTGTCTGTGCGTGTGGGTCATTCCCTTCTTTCCTCATGTAAATGTCCTCCTATTATAGATGGTGGTTGTTTAGGATCTCGACTGTCGCTTCTATGAACCCATCATCAAGTCTAAAATATATTATATATCAATAGAACTGTCTTGTACTATTTTTATGGAGGTCATTATTATAAAATTTGAGCTGGGGGTTAAAAAAGACCGTGTATGACAGTGTATAAATGCGGTCTATGCGATTTCTGGTGACCGAAAACGTGTAAAACACTTGGAATGATTTTGTTACAGAACAGGAATAGCCTATCTATAACATCATAAAATATTGCGTGTGGATATCGGTTACAGAAAGGGATTAGCACTTTGCGAACAGCCCCTGGGATACTTTTTATCCCATATCTTGGCCACTCGCAGGGTTAACTCAAAACATTGTCATCCCTCAAATGCAATTTGGATTGAATACTTTGAGACATCAATCAAATGGGCAATCATCGAAATTTGTGAAAGGCCAAAACCTTGCATCTACTATATTAAGTCAGAAGAATGTCAGACGATGCAATCGCAAGACACAGAGAAAACAATTAAGAATTTTTGCCAAGGACATAATATTTTTGTCAAATTAATTTAGATTACATAAATCGGATCAGCAACTTTATGATTTCACAAAAAAAGAGGAAATTTTTAAACCAGATAAAAATTAATAAATCTAATCGTAGGCTAATCTCCAAATTTCAAGAGCGCCACTCGAAAACCAAGCGCAGGGCACCAGCTTATTCACGAGCGCTGTGTTAAGTCAGACGGGTTGTCCAAATGAGTTGTCTGATGGCGCTTGTGGTCCGGTTCCCAAAGAATCAGATGTTGCAGAGTAGCTGTTTAAGTGGGTGGCGTTTAGGTCGAGGTTCGGAAGGCGGAAGATCAGGTGAGTCGGGGTCAAGGGCGGATACAGAAATTGGCAAAATATTTTCGGTCTTGGGACAGAGGAAATTTTCGTCTTGGTCGCCGAAAAATCTTATGACCTCATTTTAGTCATTTGTCGAATTCCCAAGAAAAAGATAATATTTTATCCGCCAAAATAGTTGATGACCTTTTTTAAAGTCGTACAGAGTTCTTAAGCCACTGTACGGACCTCGTGTACAGACCTCGTGGTGTGGGGAGGGTCCTACGGAACTTCTCATAGGGGCCACGTCAACTTTCCCAGCCAGAATAGCTTGTAAAAAATTCTGAATGGGGGCCATGGCCGGATTGGCCCCTGGATAGCCCCTAGTCGGAGCATATAAATTTATGAATGTTCAAAGGTAGGCAGTGCAACATAAAAATGCAGGCTGCAGCTGCCATTCATTCATTAGTGAACACCGCAGACCTATTGGAATATAGTATGGAATAATTATGTTTCCATCTGACTTAATTCAAACTCCATATCGTGCTGATTTGTTTCAGATCATTGATGGCGAGAATTCTGCTAAAACGTTGGAGAGACGAGATTGAAGCAATGGAAAACGATTCCTCTGAATTTAAGACACTTTTGAACCTCTTCAAATCGGACTAGCTATTCAACTGGACAACGATGACTTAATTAACTGATTAACTAACATTAGAGATGAACCGAATATTCGCTTCGTATTCGCTACGGGGCCGAAAAGCGGACGAGGTAGCTATTCTGTATTCGGCCGAATAGTAGCTGTCGAACCGAATGCGAATAGTGGTCACGTGACATCTGTTTCTGTATAATTGTGCGTCTACTTCACAGACTGGAAGCAGAATAGACCTACACGTAGTAATTAACTGTTTAGTCAGAATACACGTAATTAACTGTTTGCTTTTAGTTTATGCTTAGAATTTACTAAGCTGAAGCTGTTGCCTACATTTGAAAATTTCAATGTCGTCCTGTGGACCCATAATAATTATGGTACACTATTCGTATTATTACTCGTATTATTTTGGCCGAATGGTTGTTCTAATTATTCGTAGGCCTATACCAATAATTCTTATACCAATTATTATTCTTATACTAATTATTCTTATGCTAATTATTCGTGTACTAATTATTCTTATACTAATTATTCGTATACTAATTATTCTTATACTAACTATTCGTAGGCCTATATACAGCGAAATCGGCGTACTAATAATGATCTATTTGGTAGGCTACAGCCCTAATGATGATGCTCATTTGTCTCATCTAGTTTCGTCAATTGCTCATTATTAATTAATGACAGTTAAAGCAATGATATTCATTCCTGAATCCTGATATTTGCTAATAAAATACGAGAACAAGACTGACTTCATGATTGTGTATTATTACATTGTTAGTTAATGATTGTGATGATGATGATGATGATGATGATGATGATGATGATGATGATGATGATGACGACGACGATGACGCCGATGACGATGACGACAGTGATGATGAGTGTGATGAATTGACTAGATAGAAATAAATTGAGACAGCATTGCTTCTTGAATGACCGAATGAACTTTTCAATTACATTAATGGAATGAGAAAACTTGGGGAAAATACAGTTATCTCCTCCAGACAATTTGTCATCGTCGTCATTATCTATTTTGTTTAGTTATTTTTATATCTCGCATTCGCTACAGCGCCCCTTCAAGCTCACTACTCAGAGGCGCTCCCGACAAGCAATAGCGAGTTATGTACTTGCTCAAGGTTCCCCTTACGAGGTGACTTGAGGTGGATTGGAACATCCAAGACACCGAACCTGGAACCGCACCCCCTGATGTGATTATCCTCCATTGATCCCCTTCTGAGACTGGTCCACCACGCACATATTTATAACTTTGGGCCCTCTCAAAACTGCGGGTCACCTCCGAACCTGGAACTACGCCACCGCGCCCCGCAGCTTAGTTACAAAAGACCCGGAAAGATGCGACACGTGGTGAACCAGTAGTAAGAAGCTGCGTTTGATGATTTATAATCAATATAAGAGGCGTTTCATAAACGCTTACATGTATATACAATACAATGCAATACAATAAAATATGAAGCAGATAATAGTACAGAATTTAGGTAGGTCAAGCTGTAGAGAAACTTGGATAATTGACTCTGGTTATCATGCCTCGAGATTTTCTCCCAAAACCAAACGTCTCCTCTGTTCAGAAGAGTTGATACCCCATTCTTCTGATTCTCGGGATCCTCCACCTTCCTAAATGACACCTGCATTAACATCCGACCTCTGGATACAGGACTAGAACCTCTTTCTTGACTACCTTTTGAACTGCATGATGACTCGATGCAGCGCTTCTGAATAAGCTGGTGCCCTACAATTGACTTCTAGTAGCACTTTAGAAGTTTAGAAATTGCGATTAAAATATAGAAGTAACTTGATGGAGCACTTGCCCCTTTAAAACTGATACCTTTTTTTCGTTCATTTATTCATTCATTCTTTATATAGCGCCCCTTCAAAAACCCACTTTTTAACATTGTACTTTTGATTTTTAATAAATTTCTTCGCTCTTAGAAAACTATTCATATTGAAAATGATAGGCCTACACAAAATGAAAATGAGAAATATGCATTAAGAGCCTCTTTGAAAAATACCCATGTTCTCACTTTCCAGCATTGCAATTTTTAAGCTCTTGCGACTAGGAAATTTAACCGTGGCCAACTTAAAAATTTGACCCCCCCCCTGCAAAAATTTCTGCGGGCGCCCATGGAGACAATCGAATTTTCATATTACGCGAAAAGTTCTCGGGAGTGACTTTAGTTATCAAGAAAGAGATTACTGCGAGGAAGTCCTTGTCAGTCATCATTTTAACAAATAATTTAATTCGAAGAAAATGTGAAACAGACAGTGGCGTAGACAAGGAAAGGGGCTTGGGGTTGACCCCAATTTCTTAGGAAAAAGCTTTTTAGAAGATTATATATCCACTTAAATAAGAAAAACCAAAACAATTGTTTGTAGTAGCAAACAGGTCAAGGCGAGAATGCAGAAGTGAACAACATACCGGCTAGTACTGTTCAAAGCTGTCTGTTTTGCTTTGCATTCTGTCCGGTTTTTCGCCTATGACCAAAGGATCAGCGAAATGACTAAAGACAGATATTAGTTGTTTACTCCGTCCAAGGCAACGGGAAGAGAGTCATCCTAGCTCCTTTTGCTCGCAATGCTACCATGAAGAATCGAGCCTTTCCTGTGGTTTGCACAGTGGTCTAGAATGGCCTTCCTTTTGAGCTACGCCTACACCCTGGGACTCTACCAGGATCCTTCCCTACTAAACTTAACACTGTTCTTTTTGAGTGTGCGGGAGTCGGGAGCGCCGCTGAGTATTTTTCTTGAGAGGGCGCTATATAAATTTCCGTATGAATGGATTATGTGCAAAATGCTGATGGGTTGAAATGAAATCCGCATATAACGATTGCACTGGTTTTATTAATAAAAGAAAATGTGTATCTTGATTGTGGATTTTCTTGTGATGTTGAATCGGTTGTCCACTGGTTAAGCTAATAAGTAGATGTGAAGACTCGCGATCCTCGCACAAACAACAAAACAATGACTATGATTCATAGAGTGCATCATGTCGTCTATTCGTTTAGATTGCTCTCGATGTGCCAGGACTACTTGTCCTACGAACAGAACATGCACTGTGAACAAAACACATAACCGTCCGGAGTGCGAGCGCTGCCCGAGTTTCTGCACTAAAGAATTCCGTCCAGTCTGTGGTTGCGACAACAAAACTTACGGCAACGCCTGTGCCCTGAAAGAAGCGGCGTGTAAAGCAAAACGATTCATAGTGATGAACTACGAAGGAATCTGCAAAGACAGTAAGATGACAAACATCTACACTAGTATTTGTTTGTTTGTATGTTCACTTGTTATAGCGCCCCTTCAAGCTCTCCCTACTCAGAGGCGCTTAGGGCTGCCAACTTTTTAGTTTGCCATTCCGGGACGCCCACAGTCACTCGATATGACATGGAAAATTTACACATAACCGAATAATGTAACAAATGTTGTGTCCGCCCAATATAGAATCTAGCCTACAATCTACCAAAAACAGTCGTTAATCATTCTGCAGATAAATTGTCAAAAGACAATTGGCCTAAATTTAAGATTAGAAGCAACTTCAAGAAATTTAAGATTAGAAGCAACTTCAAGAAATTTAAGATTAGAAGCAACTTCAAGAAATTTAAGATTAGAAGCAACTTCAAGAAATTTAAGATTAGAAGCAACTTCAAGAAATTTAAGATTAGAAGCAACTTCAAGAAATTTAAGATTAAAAGCAACTTCAAGAAATTTAAGATTAGAAGCAACTTCAATAAATTTAAGATTAGAAGCAACTTCAAGAAATTTAAGATTAGAAGCAACTTCAAGAAATTTAAGATTAGAAGCAACTTCAAGAAATTTAAGATTAGAAGCAACTTCAAGAAATTTAAGATCAGAAGCAACTTCAAGAAGACAGCTATTTAATATACAGTTTTCTAGACATGCCAGAGCAATCAGACTTATAAGCATGAGCAAAGTTCATTATGTAGACCTATACGCTTGCACACTTCAAGAAATTTAAGATTAGAAGCAACTTCAAGAAATTTAAGATTAGAAGCAACTTCAAGAAATTTAAGATTAGAAGCAACTTCAAGAAGACAGCTATTTAATATACAGTTTTCTAGACATGCCAGAGCAATCAGACTTATAAGCATGAGCAAAGTTCATTATGTAGACCTATAGGCTTGCACACTTAAACGCCATGCATGCAGATTACTTGATTGCTACTTCATTTATTAAATAATAACGTTTTTTTTCTACCGGCAGTAGAAAGCTCATAGGCCCTAATCTGCCAAGTTTGAAGTAGTTCCAGAACACTATCTTGAGGTCGAGACACAAAGTTGCAGAAATCAGCATGTCATCTCTCAAACAGCATTAGAACGGACTGACATAGCCTAGGTCTACATATAGGACACAATATGCTATTGAGTGTCAGTGGTTTGTAAAATGTTTTGTAGATTTTAATCTATTGATGTCCAACATTCAGTGCTCAACCAACAACGTTAGGTCTAATTGATCGCAGTACGAAAAAATCGTGCGACTTGCCAAGTCAAGTCATAGTGTGCAAAATAAGAACTTTATGTGAAGTGAAACTCTACAACAAATTCCGGGACAATTTGAGATCCGTCCGGGACGCGGGACGCGCAGGGCCGATTCCGGGACTGTCCCGGCGAATCCGGGACGGTTGGCAGCCCTAGAGGCGCTCCCGACTGCAGAGCGGACACTGCATCGGAGTTTCACACCGAAGCGCTGAGCAATTGCGAGTGAAGGACTTGCCCAAGGCCCCTACGCGGCGACTTGAGGTGGAATCGAACCTCGAACCTCCGGCTTCAAGGCAACGACGCTAGTGGTCACGCCACCACTACACCACGCGCCCCACTAGTAATAGTAACATTATCAGTAGCGGTGGTATTAAGATTGGTAGCTGCAGAAGGCTTACACTGTAGTAATACTAATTACCGCAGCAGCTGCATAGGTAGTAGTAATAATGTATTTCGATTTGAGGTCACCTTTAAAAATTGGCTGTCGTGTATAGACCTACCAGCAATACTGGTGCTACTGTGCATGCCGGTGTCATAATACATAATTCCCCCCAACCCCCCAAAAAAACCAGGGTCTCCCATGGCTGATGTAGAGTCTCCTCATTGAAAACTAATGCCGTCAATACCAAAGCAGAATTTCAATCGGAGCTTTGGAATCATAGTATGAGACTTTTGGTGTTTAGTGTGTATAGCTTCGTTTTGTATTGTTTTGTTTAGTGTTGGGTGGGGCGAGAGGTAGGATGGAGTCAGGGACCAGGGTGGGTGCGGGGTGTGGCGAGAGGTACGATGGGGTCAGGAACCAGGGTGGGAGCGGGGTGGGTTGAGGTTGCAAAAACCCAAATCTAGCGGTAAACGCCGGGTAGGCCTACCCCAGAGGAATAGGAGCGAGAAACTAAAATTTCCCGGGCAACGCCGGGTACCAGAGCTAGTAAATACTAAACATGATGAGACTGTAGCCTATCGCGCTTTGAAATAAAGTATCCCCCGAGAGAGGCTTTTCAGCGAAGATGAAATATTGTCCCCATGGAGACTTTATTTCGGAACGCAGTCTCTACGAGGAATTTATTCCGAAACAGAGCCGCTAGCATTGACACTCTCTATCACTGACTCTTACTTACTTTTCTCACTTAATCCATTTAGGCTATTGTCGTTTATACACCTGTGAACTTCTATTTAAAGAGATAACTCAACTTCCTCTTACTGAATAAATGTAATGCAATCTGACAAAATCAGGCTTATCATCGCTTATGTCGCACGATAGCATTTTGAGATAATGGTCGATTTTAGTGAACTGTGGGGTTAGAGGTTGATTTATGCTTTTTAGGATTTTCGTATTATACACTGTACTATCTAATTATTTGCTAAGTATCAAAGCTAAAATCCGTATGGAAATATTTTAAATTAGATTTAATTTTATTTGCGAATGTTGTATCTTTCCAAAGTGTCAAAATCGGAGGTATAGTGCATTTTTAAATCATTGCCGTCGGTCATATTATAACCTTTCACCCCTATCGAACTAGGTAACCACTGAAAGCTTAGCCTGGGGCTAACAAATAGCAGAATTTAGAGACAGTCTTAGTAAACAAACGACACTGGAGATATCACCAGTATAGGCTACCGCGCGTTTCCCCGAAAACTGCAAAAACGCAGTTTCGGACACTAAAATATTCATAACTCGGTCAAATATGAAGATATTTGATCAGAATAGGACTTGTTTTAAAGGAAACTTCTACTGTTTAACATGGTGTCAAAATGTCATTTTCGATTTATGACATAAGCCTGTTTATGTCAGATCTCATCACATATTTTTATGTGACAACCTCTGAAACCAGTTATGTAGGTAGTCGAGAGAGGACATCTAGGAATGGTCATAGAATTGGCGGCATTTAGATTTTTTAATTGAACTCCGTATATATAATAACGTTGATTTCTATATAAAAGAAAGTCTGTTTCTTAATATTGTCAATTGTTCTTGTGATGTTAAATCGGTTGTCCACTGGTTTAGCTAATGAAACTATGAAGGCGATAAATTATGTCATCAGAATGACTTGATTCATACAGCATAGAATGTCGTATAATATTATTTTAGATTGCAGTGGATGTGAAAATATTACATGCAGTTCAGACCAGACCTGTACCGTAACCACAACAAATCAGCTTGGTCAGTGCACAGCTTGTCCGAAGAACTGCCCCTTCATTCTCGACCCAGTCTGTGGTTGCGACGGCGAAGATTACAGCAACGGTTGCGTCCTTCAAATGACGGCGTGCGAAACTAAGAAATACATAGTGATAAAACACAAAGGAAACTGTGAGTACAGTGAGATGACAAACATCAACAATAGTAACAGTGTCAGTAGCGGTTGCAGTGGTATTAAAAGTGGTAGTTGCAGTACACTTCAGTGGTGGTGGTGGTAGTAGCAGTATAGTAGTTGTAGTAGTAGTTGTTGTAGTAGTAAAGGTAGTAGTAGTGTGAACGCGTTTTTAGAGGTTGTTGGGGCAGTTTTGATCGTGGTAGTGTCTATGGCAAGGTCAGGGGTAGTAGTTCTGGCAGTGGCATTTAAATCGCTGTGGCTAATATTATAGCAAAAAAGTGTTAAATTGATCAGGAGATGTAAAGAGTTAGAATCGCCGCAAAATTAATTTGGAATGCTGTGTCACCCATCCATTAAATTTGTCTTGCTTAGTGCTAATCCAAATAACGTTTCCCACTCTAGTGCATACTACTCCTCTGCTCCTCCGTCTCTACAATTCATCCATCCATTCATTCATTCCGAAAACTTATATAGCGCTCCTTCAAAAAGCCTACTCAGAGGCGCTCCCAGTTCAGCCACAGCTAAAAAGATAGGTTTTGAGCAACTTGTAGAAAGCAGGCAAATTATTCCGAGGTAGTGAGCGTAGTGCAAGCGGGAGCCCATTCCATGTGGACGGGCCAACAACCGAGAAGGCTCGACGCAGTGTGGTAGCAGAGCGGGTTCGAGGGACCAGCAGCTCCCCATTGGCCGAAGAGCGCAAAGTTCTACGGGAGGCTACAACAGAGATCAGATAAGTAGTAAGGAGCACTACCAATTAAGGAAGGCCAAACAAGTGCTGCTATCATGTACGAGATGCGCTGCGAGACTGGAAGCCAGTGCAGACCATCACGCATGTAGGCAGAAATTGGGGCAAATTTTGGGATATGACCAATTAGCCGATGCTGTTAACACACCTCCTCTCAATCTTTCTGCATAGATTAAAGAATCAAATCCTTTTAGCCCCGAATCATTTTCGTAAATTATACGACATCGACTTCAAGAACAACGAAAACCACACTTCTGACAAAGGATTTATGACAGGAATCAATAAATTTCGTTTCGTTGTAGATCTATATCACAGAAAATTTGAAACCCAGTGATTTTCATTAACCACATACTGATCAATATTGTCAACTAAGTTAAGACTTGTGATTTGATTCCGTTTTCATTAATTTTGTTGCAGGTCGTTGATGGCGAGAGTTCGACTTTGGTGCTGGAGAGACGACTCTGCACTTGAGAAAAACTATTCCACTGCAACGATGGAACTTTGGAATCTCTTGAAATACGTCTTTAGTTTGACAATACTGACTTTGAACTAATGCTTATGCAACATGCATTGAATTTAAATTATTCTATCAACACTTGTTCAAATATTTTTTTTATGAATCTCAATGTGTCTAATATTAGAAGCATCTTTTGTAACAATGCTCATATAATAATAATAATAATAATAATAATAATAATAATAATAATAATAATAATAATAATAATAATAATAATAGGGCCTAATAATAATAATAATAGTAATAATAATAACAACAACAATAACAATAATAATAATAATAATTAAAAATAAAAATGAAAATAAAAATAAAATAATAATAATAATAATAGTAATAATGCTTACGTACTTAGACTTAGTTCCTCCTGTTCCGATCGGAGCATTGGTCAGCAATATCAGTGGCGGCGCCAGGATCTCGGTTTTGGGGGGGGTAAAGGGGTAAATCGTTCAAAATTTTTATTTTTACATGGGAAAAAAACGGATGGCCTTTTTAGGGGGCCTATCCCCCCCTAGCCCCCCCTAGCGCCGCCACTGAACAATATTAATAACAACAATAACAATAATGCAAATAACAATAGCAGAATTTATCATGTGTACATGTGTATAAATATACTTAAATTTGTTTGTTTGTTTGTATGTGCACTTGTTATAGCGCCCCTTCAAGCTCTCTACTACTCAGAGGCGCTCCCGACTGCAGAGCGGACACTGCATCGGAGTTTCACGCCGAAGCGCTGAGCAATTGTGAGTGAAGGACTTGCCCAAGGTCCTTACGCGGCGAGGTGGATTCGAACCTCGAACCTTCCGGCTTCAAGGCAACGACGCCACCACTACACCACCGCGCCCCACAAATGTATGTATCTGTGCCTATGCATGTGTCTATGTCTCCGTGTATGTGTAATCGCATGTATAGCTGTATGGTGCGACAAGTTATTTATGGGCCAGTTAAGTTACAAAGTCTCAAATTAAAAGTTCACATCCTATGACTCTCGTATATTCCGGCCATCTATAGCAATGCAGACGACATTGTCTTTTGTCACAATAGTAATTGTGACAGGATTCACCAGACTGCCAATTTAGGCTAATTGGCGAGTAATTGCGTTAGCGGATTTAGAACAGGTCGAGTAATGCTTGGATGATGAACGTAGGCATGCACGTGTTGTGCGTGTGTGCATAGATGTGCCTATGTATGCGTGCACGTACATGTACTTGCCGTGAATCAAAAGAATCAACCGCCATGACCTGCTATGCATTGGAATTGAAACGCTATAGATGTGTTGTCTTGAAGACCTTCATTATTTTGCTGAACAAGATGACAATGAGCAAATTAATGACACACATAATTGTGATGTTATTCACTTATGAAGAATGAAGTTGAACACTAAACCCCACAACTCCATAGAAACGAAGGCGAGCGGTATCTCTATGCCAGTGGTTCTCAACCTTTTCAGACTCACGGACCCCTTTTTAATTTTTGGTCCCGGTCACGAACCCCACTGAAATTTGGCGCCTTTGTAACATTATTGGGACTGTGCGACTCTATAATCTTATATAATAGTAGGTCTACATCAGTGGCGGCGCTAGGGGGCTGGGGGCTAAGCCCCCCTACACGAGGCTCAGCCCCCCCCTAAAAAAGGGGCCATCCGAAATTTTGTACAGTGAAATATCCACGATTTTGGGCTGACGACTAAAAAATAAAAAAATAAAAAGGTCGTCAGAAATTTTGGCGGCGAAAATGGAAAATTTTCTTGAGATTTCGGTCGAGGTTTCAGCCCCCTCGAAACTGAAATCCTGGCGCCGCCACTGGTCTACATGTATGTTATAATATAGTCTATAAGTCTATGCTGACCTGTCATGTGCGAATGATCTTAATGCCGAAGTCATGATCTTAAATAGTTGATATCAAGACCTTTGTCAATTCATTCTCTTTGTTCTTCTGCTCCGGTAACTTTTTGCTTTAATTTTTTTTGTTGCAAATACATTTATTCGAGCGCCTCTGAGTTGAGATGTTGAAGGGGCGCTATATAAATTCATGTGATTGATTAATTGATTACTGACGACCGTTACTGTAGCCTACTGTTGGTATTTTAACCGTATTTTAAAAAAGGGTAATGAAAGCAAAAATAATGCAAGCATTTGGCTATAGAGATCTTTGCTAATTTTGCTAACTCTGCTAATTTCTCCTCGAATTGATCGGGTAAGGTCCTTCATCACATGGAGACAGTTTTACTAGTGCCACCCCTTCATTTTGAGAAATGCCCTTTAAGGCCCCAGTGCACAGATCCTGCTAGCCCGATATTGAAATCTCTTAATAAGCAAATCGCCATCGACACATAAACCAACATCACCCGCAAAGAAACGCATAATAAAGCATGACGTTTAAGCCAGCTTCAAAATGTGCAAATAGGCACAAACTGCGTTTAAACTTCAATATTAATGTTCATGTAGGAAACAAGACAAGTGCGTCGCAGTTCACTGCGATTCAAAAGCAGATTTGCTTGACATAGGCTACATCGGATTACAGGATGTCCTTTTCACAGTCTGTCTTGAAAGTGAACGGAAGCTAAACATTCGACCGGATCAAATCAATTACAAAGTGGGCCATAGACGAAAACAGCAAATCACTAATACCAAGAAGTTTGATCACTCTGATTAACAATCAACAACCCCTTCGTCGACTCTATCATCCTGTATATGTCACGACTTATACTATTGGTTGAAATGTAGTGGTAGTGCCATAGTGGTGGTTATAAAAGCATCGTCCGCAGTCTGTTTGACTGAGACTGTATGCGAAGACGTTGGAAAGATGGCAAAGTTCAGCTTCTTGGTAGTTGCCGTCAGTGCCGCTCTGCTCGCGAGTTTCGTTCTTTCTCAGGATGGTGAGTGCAATAATTCTCTAACTCCGTCTATGACCATAATTATATCTATCCTTATTTTCTTTTTTCATATGTATATATATGCCTATATGCATAAATAAATAAATAAATAAATAAATAAATAAATAAATAAATAAATAAATAAATAAATAAATAAATATATAATGTCACCTTCCGTATTCGCTTAAACTCTTGTGAAGATGGGAGCATCCACAGCTAAATTTACACTTAGGCCTAATAATAAAAATATGATTCGCCATCCTGAGAATGCGTTCATGCCAGACAATTAGTATAACAAGAAAAGTTAGATTTATCGGAGGTTACTTTAGTTATTAACAAACAAAAACACTATTGTGACGAACACTCGGTCATCTCGTTCACAAAAATAATAATTCAAGCAGAATGAAACGTGAAACAGACAACTCCCTATCCTGGAAGCTGAGTCAGAAGCAAAATGTGCAAATAGGCACAAACTGCGTTCAGGCTTCAATTAATGTAGCAAACAGGACAAGTGTGTCGCATTTTACTGCGATTCAAAAAGCAGATTTGCTTGATGTCCGCTGAATAACAGGATGTCCTTTTCGCAATCTTTCTTGAAAGTGAACGGGAACCAAACATTCGACCGGATGTAGCAATTATTTCAAACTGGGCAAATTAAAGCACGTATAATAGCGATGAGAAGCGACAACAGATCCATGGTTAATGACGGTGATGTGGAGGAAGATGAAGAGGCGAGAAGGAGGAGCGAGTTCCGTTGGGACAACAACGGTAAGATGAGGCTAAGGTTAGTGTAATCAGAGTTGCATGTTTAGCGTTGCATTCTATCCATTAAATTTTGCAATGACCGAAGAAGCAACGAGGACTAAAGGTTTATTCTTGGTTTATTCGGACCAACGAAACCATGCAGTATTATTCGTATATCATTTAAGTCTGCAATCGTTAAAGTCTGCATAATTAACTTTCTACAAAACGCAAATAGGTTTAAACAAATTCCGTGCATGATAATAATATTATCTATATAAATAAGGAGAAGATTCTGTCTGTGTGTGTGTGTGTTTAACCGGAATGCATTTCCACAGTTTTTTAGCTTTTCACTCCAAACCTTCACTACTGTGTCCGTCTCTGAATCGGATGCGTAGTGGAGGGGTTTGCGAATCTCTGCCACAAAGGGGCCCAGGGTGGGAGGGGGCTGTAAAACCCTCATTTTCCCTGTTGGACCTTGCCCTGACAGGCTTATGACAGCACTTTTCTTTCGGGGTTCCATACGTAATGCGGTACGTATAAAGCAGCGGTTGACACCGTTTTAGAGGTGTTTAAGGATATCACTTGCCACTCCGGATTTCACGGGCCGCGTATAAAAGCAGCGGTTGACACCGTTTTATAGGTGTTTAAGGCCAGTGCTGTTGCCAGTCAGGGTTTTACGGGTCGGGTACCGGCGGAGGTCGGAGGTGGAGGGGTTGAGGGGAGGTGGAGTGCGTGGGTGGATGTGGGTTGGGGGTGGGGAGGAGTAGAGGAGAGGAGGGGTGGAGGTGTGGGGCGGTGGGATGGGGTGGAGACGTAGTGGGGTGCGGGGGCGGGGTCTGGCTGAGGACGGCGGTGGGATGGGGTGGGGCGGTGGGGATGGAAGTTGGGGTGTAAGGACGGAGAGGGAGTAGGGGTGAGAGCGGAGTGGGGGGATGGGGGTGGGGCACAGCGGTGTGTTGGGGTGGAGGTGGGTGGCGGGGACCGGGTGGGTGGGGCGGCGGTGGGATGGGAGGTGCAGGTGGGGTGGGCGTGGGTTGGGGTGGAGAGGAGTGAGTATAGTGGGGTGGGGTCTAAGGGGTGGGGCGGGGGACAGGGGTCGTGGGTGGGGGTTGGGAGGAGTGGGGTGGAGATGGGGGTGGAAGTGGGAGGCTGGGACGAGAAAATTTCCCGAAAACCCAAATTTCTCGAGTGGCGTACCGGTGGAGGTCGGAGTGTCGTGGGGTGCGGTGGGTGTGGTGGGTGTGGTGTGGTGGGGCTGTGGTCGTAGCGGGTCGAATCCTAAATTTCCCCGGCAACGCCGGGTACCCCAGCTAGTTATTGATAAAATAAAGTGTATTCATTAAATAATAATTGTTGCCAATGGCTGTGTCTCTGTTGTGTTGAAATCGATTGTCCACTGGTTTAGCTGCTGAATGGATGTGAACACACAAACTTCGAAGGTGGTTGGTCATCAGAATGACTAAGAATCGTTGGGTACAAAATATTGTCTATTCGTTTAGATTGCACTCGTTGCGACCGGATTAGATGCCGTGGTAGCAGGACCTGCATCGTAAACAAAGAAACTCATCGTCCCGAGTGCGTACTCTGCCCGAGTTTCTGCACTAGAGAGTACCGTCCAGTCTGTGGTTGCGACGGGAGAACTTACCCCACCTTCTGTGTCCTGAAAAGTATTGCGTGCGAAGAAAAACGATTCATAGTGATGAAACACGAAGGGATATGCAAAGATAGTAAGATTGACAAACATCTATTCTATAAGTAGGCCTAATCGCAGCAGAATATCAGTTTCGGTGGTATTAACAATGGAAGTTGCAGTAAACTGTAGTAGGCTTAAGCTTACTATAAGTCCTATCGTTGGTAGTAGTAGTAGTAGCAGCAGTAGTAGTAGTAGCTAGTAGTAGTAGTAGTAGTGGTAGTAGTAGTATTGGCAGTAGTAGTAGTAGTAGTTGTGGTAGTGGTAGTGGTAGTGTTAGTGGTAGTGGTAGTGGTAGTGGCAGTTGTAGTGGCAGTGGCAGTTGTAGTGGCAGTGGCAGTGGCAGTGGCAGTAGTAGTAGTAGCAGTAGTAGTAGCATAGCATAGACTAGTGGTGGTGCATCAGCTGTCCACTTATTTATCTAATGAATAGATGATTGTGATCGTCACACGAACTACGAACGTGGTGAGTCATCAGAATGACTGTGATTCATAAAGCACAGACTGTCTCTGTTCTTTTAGATTGCTCTCGCTGTGCCTTGACTAGATGTTCTGAGGGCAAGACGTGCACCGTAAACAAAGCAACTCATCTTCCAGAATGTGTACGCTGTCCAGGAGCCTGCACTAGAGAGAACGATCCAGTCTGTGGTTGCGACAACAAAACTTACGGCAACCCCTGTACCCTGAAATTTGCGGCGTGTGAAGCAAAACGATACATAGTGATGAAGCACGAAGGAAGCTGCAAAGATAGTAAGATGACAAGCATAATAATTATATACTCCGTAAAAAAGTAGCAGCGTAGCAGTTTCGGTGGTCGGTGGTATTAAGAGTGGCTGTTGCAGTAGCCTACTACACTGTTACAGTAGTAGTAGTGGTAGTGATGATAGTAGCTGAAGCAGCAGCAGCAGTAGCAGTAGCAGTCGCAGTAGTAGTAGTAGTAGCAGTAGATGCTGGTGTAGTAGTAGCAGTAGTAGTAGCATAGAATAGACTGGTGGTGGTGGTGGTAGTTGTTGTGTCTTTGATCTCCCTATGGCTATTCTGTGAGAAAGTCCTTTGTCCTCCTGGTAAATTCTGGTGAAAGCGATCCTGAGTGCGCTAGATTGCGCAATGGCAACTACCGTCCGGTTTATGGCAGCTACAACGTGACTCACCCCAATGATTATGTGCTGAGAAAAAGAGCGTGTCAGACAAACCCTATTATTATCCCTCTTCATCCTGGAAAATACTAAGATGGAGGCAACATCCACCAACGAGGACCTTCATTAACAATTGGTCATTGACTACGGGAGTTTTCGGCACACCTCAAACAATTTGGACAAGTCAAACATTCTCCAAACTATTCACAATTTAATAAGGGTGTGTGCACTCGTGTCCATGACATTGTGTGACACTAAAATTATCTTACTCTGCATTCCTAACTCACTCACCTTTAGGTTATGCATCACGTATGTGCTAGTTGAAAATATTGTTACTGCCATTTCACAGTCGGCTGTAATGCATCTTTCTAGTCCAGCGCTCTCAGGTGGTCCTGGCTAGCGGGACCGTTGGCCACTTGTGGGTCTCCTGGATAAGCCGACATATTCAACAGCTATGATGTAATCAAGAACTGTATTGAATTGGTTGTCATTATAAGGCAGGTGAAGACTTATGAATTCGTTCCGTTCTCATGTGTTGCAGATACAGTTGATGGTGAAAGTTCGGATTTGATGTTGGAAAGACGACTCTGAGCTTCAGACAAAGCAATTCCACTGCATTGAAGGAACTACGGAATCTTCTGAAATATATATAATTATATATATATATATATAATTATTCTTTTCACTTTGACAACACTGACTTTGCACTTATGGATACAATAATATTCTCATTCATCTATTAAGAATAAAATTCTCATTCAGCTTTCAAGACATGTTTAATAATTTTGTGTGAATCTCAGTATACCTAATGTTAGTCGCAGCTTAGCACCGATTATAGCATTGATGTGCGAAAAGCTCGAATTTCAGATTCTTGCCTATTCTCATAAAGTGTCACAACACAACATATTTCATGAGTTTTATCTAGAAGCCATCCTCTGTTTGCTAACTTTTCCTCCTATATCTACTGTTTCCTTGAGGATTTATAGGGGATTTTTCTAAAGTATTAAAAACTAATCTACATCAGAAACACGAATTCTGATTCAGTTTTCTCATCTGTTTCTCACAGACTCTGAAAATGAGTGACGCTGCATTGAACCTTTATTCAAACCTAATTTTTCTTTTGCCAATGTTCCTCTTTCCTTCCTGGTCAGCCACCATCACCCAGTCGCGTAGACAAAAGGGTTTCGGGGGTTAAAACTCCCATTGACCTAGGAAATTTTTGTTTAAAAGGTTATTTATCCACTTAAGCAAAAAAACAATTGCCTGTAGTAACAATTGTTTTTCTTGCTTTATTCCCTCTGTTACTTTATTCCCTTTTTATTTACTGTAGTGCTCTTGGGTTTGTGTCAGAAAGGGCACCCGGGAAAAAACCATCATAAATTCCTGGCTACGCCACTGCCATCACCTTCCTTCTTCTTTGTCTCGACTCTACTCATTTCTCTCCGAATTGATAGAATGAGAGCATTCATCACATGCCTCAGTTTGACTGAATGAAACGCCTGTCGAGGTCTACGTGTATGGATCCATAGAATTATTGCCATGCCATTTTAGGCCCCTGTACACAGATCCTGATATCTCGACATCCAAACTTTGTAAACAAACCGCCCACAAACCAGCATTCACCCGCATAGAAACGCATGAATCGTAGACCTCAGCCAATGTAGCAAACGGGACCAACGCGTCACAGTTCACTGCGATTCAAAAGCAGATTCAATTGATGTCCATCAATAAATAGCAGGAGGTCCAACTCACAGTCTGCCTTACACGTGCACGACAATAAAAACGTTGGACCAAGGTTCTAACGAATTGCAAACTTGGCCGTCTATGAAAATAACAGGTCAGCTTACACCAAATAATAGTCTTCGTTTATTAACATTCAATCTGACAGACCGTAGAATGATTAGGCCTACAGATACGAGTTATACGAAATACGGCCAGCTTCGCACGACACGCAGGTCGTCTGCAACAGGCTCGGTAGCTTAACTAATGGCCTAACTGCTGGAACGCTCCTGGTACAGCCAAGGGAGGGTCGATCTTATTTTCAACAGAGCCGAGGCAAACAACACAACAGAACAAATGCTTTTGTTGCTGATGCTGTCAACAACCGTCGTCTGTGCCATCCTGTACCATGCAGTGTTTTGTCCCACAAACAAAGTTCTGTTCTTGGTCCAATTATTGTGCATAGGCCTACGCACGACGCTGTACGGCACTGCGCATTCTGGCGGTTGTTATCAAAGCGACTGTGTGACTGAGATTGAATATGAAAATTTTGACAAGATGGCGAAGTTAATCTTTGTGGTAGTTGTTGTGATTGCCGCTCTGTTCGCGAGTTTCGTTCTGTGTCAGGATGGTGAGTTCCAGCGAACTAAATTCCATCTAACTCTGTCTCTGCTTGTCTCTGTCTCTCATTTTCTTCTTACACATGCGAGACAACAGAAGTTTCATATTACGCGAAAAGTTCTCGGGAGTGACTTTGGTTATCAAGAAAGAGATGACTGCGAGGAAATCCTTGTCGGTCATCATTTTAACAAATAACTTAATCCGAAGGAAATGTGAAACAGCCAGTGGCATAGACAATGGAAGGTGTTTAGGGGTTGACCCCATTGTCTCGGTAATTTTTTTAAAGAAGATTATAATTTATCCACTTAAATAAGAAAAAGCAAAACAATTGTTTGTAGTAAGAAACAGGTCAAGGCGAGAATGCAGAAGTGAACAACATACCGGTTAGTACTGCTCAGAGCTGTCTGTTTTGCTTAGTATCTAACAATGACCAATGGATCAGCGATGACTAAAGACAGAGATTAGTTGCTTTGCCTACTCAGTCAAAGGCAATGAGAAGAGAGTTTGCTTATCGCATTTCTTTTAAGTATACAATCGTTGCATTCAACATAGTTATCCGTTCTCCTACGTCTGCTGCTACTCTTACTTTACTGCATTCATTCGTTACATTTACTCGCATCGACTATTGCACTTCGCTCTACATTGGCCTCCCATCCAGCAGATTAACTTGGGTGTTGCGCTCTGCTGCCGCGACTAGTTGGGCAAATCCCCAAAATTAATATGGTCACGTCTCAAACTACATACTGGAGGTGCTGCACTGGCTCCCTATTCGCCAGCGCATCGAGCTCAGGATAGCTGCTCTGGTATGGCGATGTTGTCAGGGCCTCGCCCAAGTTACCTCCGAGAGGTGTGTTGCCCTATATTGGGTATCCAAGGACGTCGTCTGTTACGCTCTGCTGACAAGGGAGTCATCCTAGTTCCTTTTGCTCGCACTGCTACCATGAAGAATCGAGCCTTTTCTGTGGTTTGCCCAGTGGTCTAGAATGGCCTTCCTTTTTAACTACGCCGACACCCTGGGACTTTACCATGATCCTTCCTTGCTAAACTTAAAACTGTTCTTTTTGAGCGCGCTGTCTACGAAAACAGATCATCAACATCAGGCTTACTCAACACAGATCGAAACGCTAAATATGCTTTCAGTTTAACCAATGCCCTTCCAACTGCAACTGGCCAATGAAACATAACACCCTGCATCCACAAAGCAGTAAAAGATAGCGCCAAGTCTTCATACACCAAGACACATTCATCCAAATGCACCGTCAACCATGCATCACCAAGACTTAGCAACACCCAATGCCAATGCAACACATTTCCCGTCCACCCCAACTTGAATATAATCATATCATCCCGATACGCCGCACAAAAGTCAGTTACACCGTGCAACACTGTCGGACTAAAACAAGAAAGTGAAGCATTCAAGTCACCATCACCCAACACCTCACACTGTAACACCAAAGGCACAACAGGCACAGTCACAACCTGGTCATAAAACAACAATGAATCAACCACATCACCACGTGATCCATCAGGCATCACATCAAGCAACCACGATGCGTCGATGCATCTACCTCATCACGTGACCCAACAGGTGTCACCTCAGCAAACAACGATGCAACAACATCACATGACCCAATAGGTGTCACATCAACCGACAACAGCAATGATGCAACCACATCACGTGACCCAACAGGTGTCACATCCATAAACGATGATGCAACCACAACAACAACACATGATCCCATCACTGAGGATGCAACAACAACATCACATACTCCATCATGGATCACATCCATCAACGATGATGCCACAACAACATCACATGAACCCTCAGGCATCATATCAACAATCACTGATGATTCATCCACATTACCTCCACCGTCAACCAACTCAATGAAAGACTTCAATTCAATCTCGTCTCGATGACACAGAATAAACTCAGCACTTGCTACGTCCGACTCATTTAACTCATTCTCAACAACAACATTGGCCTCGTCGAATAACCAGAGAAAATGACCGCCTTCAAAATTCACCTCAACAGAAAATTCACTCAACAAATCACTCCGTTCATTCACATCACATACACTCGGCGCACTTTGACCCACTTCAACCGTCTGCCAACTCGACGCATCACATACAGTCGTCGCAGCACGGCATAATAAACTCTCATCCTCCATTCGTTCCTCTGCATATGCCTCAGTTTGCGCACGCGTTAAGACAGCTATGTCAACAACCGTACCTTGCAACGCGAGATCATTTCCAATCAGAATTGCAACAGACTCCACAGACAACACATCCACCAGACAACATAACACAGTTCCAGACACGAATGCACACTTTAATTTCACTTCAACCAACTATCTTTCCATGACTGACCCACTTATACAACAAAGTAAACGAAAATCATCACGCAACACATAATCATTTGCATCCAACCATTCACGACTCACTAGACTTTACAGCGAACCAGTATATCGTAAACAGAGTACGGACTTTTTCTCATTCCGATTATTCAAGACCGAACCATTCACACAAAACGGAGCGTACAACCTATCGATTGTACAACTAGGTGTGACAAACCCCTTATCAGAAACAGGTGGCAGCTCCGTATGGACAAACGCCACAGGTACATTGTCCCTCCAATTTTCACCATCAGACCGCTCCTTATTCTTCAATTTCGGACAAGAATGAATTTCATGGCCAACCGATCGACAATAACGGCACGTGACCTGATCCCCAAAGCCATTCACATCGTCGTACACTCGATCAGGCTTACGAAAACCGTAGTTACCTCTGTTAGGGGAACGTTATTTGACCATTACTTGCGCCCACTATCTCTAGGCGGAGAACGTCTACCCCAATCAAAAGACTCCCTCTGCGCACCATCCCTGAAAGAATTACGATAGAACCCCCCAGTGGTCTCAGTAGGCACCTGTTTGTACAGCACAGCATATTCATCAGCCATACGCGCAAGAGCAGCTACAGTCTCGGGATGTTTGTCAACCAACCAACGGTGTATTTTAAAGATTTTACAAATTGCTCCATCATAAGCACTTCACGCATTCGTACCAAATTATCCCATGCTTTCTCACATTCTAGCCAGCGTTGAAAAGGAATTTGCATGCGATAAGCATAATTAGAAAACGTTTCCAATCTCGCCTTGCCCATTTCCCTAAAACGCTTGCGATAGAACTCAGGTACACGTTCGTACTCAAGTTACTAGTAACTCATCCTTCACCACATCATACTGCAAACATTCATCCAACGACAACCCAGAAAACACTTTCGCAGCTTTACCAGACAATTGTGGTTGTAACAACGACGTCCATTTCTCCCTGGGATTTTTGTGTAATGCCATGGCCTTCTCAAACGCCGCAAAATAATGTTCAATGTCCGCCGGTTCAAATTTCGGTACAAATTTTTATCGCAGAACCAAAACTAAATGATTCCAGGCCCCCAACGGGTCTCTCCGCAAAACCACCCATTTCCAGTGTTCGCATCTCTATCTCTAATCTTTTCGCCTCCAAATCAGCCTGTAACCCTCTTCTCCTCAGCCTGAAACCTCCTTTCATCTTCCTGACGCCGTTCGTCAGCCGCCATTTTCTTATCCTCCAATTCAGCCGCAAATCTCAATTTCCTCTCCTCCATCTCAGCCTTGAGTCTCATATTCTCAACCTGCATGTGCATTTTCCTCTCCTCAACTTCCATTTGCATTTGTATTTTCTTCTCCTCAGCTTCCATTTGCATTTTCTTAACCTCAATTTCAGAAGCATGGTATCGATGGCAAGGTTCAAGAGGTCCTTTCCCAATTTCGCTTCCAGCTTCATGCATATGCCGCCATTGCAACTCGTTTTACTCGCCATTGTGTCAAAACACATGGCCAGGATATTGTATTCCAGTCCCCAGCTTCAGATCTCAGCCAACAAGAATCTGACATGACAATAGCTGTTGCTTGTTATAGCGCCCCTTCAAGCTCTCTACTCAGAGGCGTTCCCGACTACAGCGCGGAGACTGCATCCTAGTTTCACGCCGAAGAGCATAGCAATTGCGAGTGAAGGACTTGCTCAACGTCCCTACGCGGCGACTTGAGGTGGATTCGAACCTGCAACACTCCGGCTGCAACGGAAACGAACATAAATACTACACCACTGCGCCCCATGACGCCCCGCGTTGACCGTAGAAGCAACGACGTCCAAAGGCAAATCAGTGTCATTCGTTTGTCCTTTTAGTCTACAATCGTTGGAGTCAGCATAATAATATTATCTGCAGAACGTTGACGGGTTTAAATAAATTACGCACATTATATCAATAACCCTGGTTTATATATATAAAAGAAAGTGTATTACTTATTTGCCAATGTCTTTGTCCCTGTAATGTTGAACCAGCTGTCCACTTATTTAGCTAATGAATAGATGATTGTGATAGTCACACGAACTACGAAGGTGGTGGGTCATCACAGTGGCCTAGGCAAGGGGAGGGTTTCGGGAGTTCAACCCCCCATTGGCTCCGGAAAAAGGTTTTTTTAAGGTTATTTATCCATTTAAATAAGAAAAAACTATATATAAAAAAACAGGGTATCCGGCCATAAACCCCCCGCATCATGAATTCCTGGCTACGCCAGTCGGTCATCAGAATGACTGTGATTCATACAGCACAGACTGTCTCTATTCTTCTAGATTGCTCTCGCTGTGACTTGACTAGATGTTCTGAGGGCCAGACGTGCATCGTCAACAAAGCAACTTATCTTCCCGAATGCGTACCCTGCCCAGACGTCTGCACTTTAGAGTACCGTCCAGTCTGTGGCTGCGACAACAAAACTCACAGTAATGCCTGTTACCTGAAATTAGCGGCGTGTAAAGCAAAACGATACACTGTCATAGTGATGAAGCACGAAGGAAGCTGCAAAGATAGTAAGATGACAAGCATCGTTATACTCCGTAAAATATAGCAGCGTAGCAGTTTCGGTGGTGTTAAGAGTGGCAGTTGCAGTGGCCTACACTGTAGTAGTAGTAGAAATAGTAGTGGTGGTGGTAGTGGTAGTAGTAGTAGTAGCAGCAGCAGTAGTAGTAGTAGTAGTAGTAGTAGTAGTAGTAGTAGTAGTAGTAGTAGTAGTAGTAGTAGTAGTAGTAGTAGTAGTAGTAGTAGTAGTAGTAGTAGTAGTAGTAGTAGTAGTAGTAGTAGTAGTAGTGGTAGTAGTGGTAGTAGTAGCAGTAGTAGTAGTAGTAGTAGTAGTAGTAGTAGTAGTAGTAGTAGTAGTAGGACTACTCTGCTCCTCCGTCTCTACAATGTTGTCTGCACACCTCTTCTCAGTCTTTCTTCGTAGATTGAAGCATCAAATCCTTTTAGCCCTAAATCATTTTCGTAAATCATACGAAATCGGCATCAAGAACAACGAAAACCATAAAAAGTCTCTTAGACGCATTTCTGAAAAATTAATTATTGCAGAAATCAACAAATTTCGTTCGTTGTAGGCCTGCATGATACATCATAGAAAATCATCAGAAGTTCAACTATCTAATGGATTACCGTTTGCTGCATAGACATTGCAGGGTTATAGCATTATTGGTCTAAAAATTATCATTACTGGTTTTCGGCTGAAATCAGATCCCTAGGCATCCATCTCCTGTCTAGATTAGTATTGCAGGACAATCGCATCCATAATTATCACAGTTAAAATCAAGGGTTTGCAGAAAAGGCCTTTTTTATCAAATAAATTACGTAATGGATGCCTAATAGATTAGTTTACATCCATGAAATCATTGTTGCATGACTGAATTTTCACCGATAAAATTGTCATTGTCAAATAAATGAAGACTTGTGATTTGATTCCGTTTTCATTGATTTTGTTGCAGGTCGTTGATGGTGAGAGTTCAACTTTGGTGCTGTAGAGACGACTCTGCACTTCGGAAAAACCTTTCCACTGCAATGAGGGAACTTCAGAATCTCATCTCTTGAAATACATTTGACAATTTGACAATACTGACTTTGAACTAATGCTTATGCAACACGCATAGAATTTACATTATTCTATCAAGACTTGTTCAAATATATTTTATGAATCTCAATAGGTCTAATGTTAGAAGCATCTTTTGTAACAATGCTTATAATAATAATAATGACATTGATAATGATAATGATAATAATAATAATAATAATAATAATAATAATAATAATAATAATAATAATAATAATAATAATAATAATAATAATAATAATAGTAATAATAATAATAATAATAATAATAATAATAATAATAATAATAATAATAATAGATTTAGTAATAACAATGACATTAACAATAATGACAATAACAATAATGACAATAACAAAATACAGAATTTATTTATACACATGCATGAACATGTTTATAATTATATTCATACTTAAATGCATGTATCTGTGCCTATGCATGTGTGTATGTATGATGTATCCGTGTATGTGTAATCGCATGTTATGATTGTATGGTGCGACAAGTTATTTATGGGCTTGGTAAGTAACAAAGTCTTAAATTAAAAGTTCACATCCTATGACAAGACTCACGTATATTCCGGCCATCTGCAACAATGTAGACGACATTGTCTTTTGTCACAATAGTAATTGTGACACACAAGTCATCAGACTGCCAATAATTATTTAGGCTAATTGCCGAGTAGGGACTGTAGGGCCTAATTGTGATGGCGGATTTAGATCAGGTCGAGTATATCCTGATGCTTGGATAGATCTACTGTATGTCAGGGGTGTCAAAGAACTGGCCCGCGGGCCATTTCTGGCCCGCCGGGGACGATTTTTTCTGGCCCGCGGAGCCCTCCCTCAAGATTACAAAATTAGAGGATAACAGTTCAAATTTTTATATTTTACTGTCAGCGCTAAAAACATGGAGGTTTTTCGTATACTGACGTCACTTTTGCTCAGACGCACAGCTCTGTGTATCTTTTGTATCGGTTGGTTGTCTCTCGTGGATTCTGTCTTAGAGGATAGGTTACTTGTGAACATTTTGTGGTCATGATTTTACGCTCAACGATAGATGGCGCCCACTTAAAATTCCGTTTCTAACGCTAAGAACCATGCTTTGAAAATGAATGAAAAAACCATGCTTTGAATCTCCAGGAAAATGCATTTTATTTTGCAAACAATCATTCGTCAATCTGCTTTCATAAAATTTTTAATGTAATCAATTGAATGCTTTTGTTCTGTAAACAAGATGTGAAATTTTCCGGAACTCCGATTATCGTCCGAAAACTTGTACAAAGCGGTTAAAGAAGAAGAAACCAGTCGTATGTATAGAAGTCCTTGGTTGTCTGTTGATAAAATTATGAAAGTTACGAAACACTTACATAATGCTTATAATATTTTAAATGTTGTCAAAATTTAACAAGAAACGAAAAGTGGACTTTGAATCAAGATCTTTTCGCGATATTTGGATCAAATCACTACCCAATTTTACTCAGGAGCTTCGACACTCTGGCCCGCCACTTGTTGGAAGATGTTTAGACAGGCCCGCCAATAAAAAAAGGTTTGACACCCCTGCTGTATGTAGGCACGAACGTGTTGTGCGTGTGTGCATAGATTTGCTTGTGTATGCTTGCACGTATATGCCGTGAATAAAAAGAATCAACCGCCATGACATGCTATGCATTGGAAACGCTATGGATGTGTTGTCTTGAAGACCTTCATTATTTTGCTGAATAAGATGACAATGAGCAAATTAATGACACAAATAATAATTATTATTATTATGTTTTTCACTTATGGAGAATGAAGTTGAACACTAAACCCCGCAACTCATTATAAACGAAGGAAGGCGAGCGGGATCTCTATGCCCACGGTCCACCTGCAGTGGCGGCGCTAGGGGGGTTGAGGGGGGGCTAAGCCCCCTAGCCTACAAGAGGCTGAGCCCTCCCCCCCCTAAAAAAGGGCCATCCGAATTTTTTACATTGAAATATCTACGATTTTCGGCTGACGACAAAAAACAAAAACAAAAAAAGGTCGTCAGAAATTTAGGCGGCGAAAATGAAAATTTTTCATGAGATTTCGGTTCGCGACTAAAAAAAGGCTGTCAAATATTTTGACGGATGAAAATGTGACATTTTCGTCGCGAGGCTTCAGCCCCCCGAAACTGAAATCCTGGTGCCGCCACTGTCCACCTGACAACTACAAAGAAGTGACATGAGCGCCGTTTTGAGCGGGTTCTCTATGCCCACCTGTCATGTGCGAATGATCTTGATGCCGTAATCATGATCTTAAATATTTGATATCAAGGCCTTTGTCAATTCACTCTCTTTGTTCTTCTGCTCTGGTGACTTTTTGCTTCTATTTTTGTTGCGAACACATTTATTCGAGCGCCTCTGAGTTGAGATATTGAAGGGGCGATATATAAATTCATGTGATTGATTATTTGATTATAATTGCCGACAGTACTGTTGGTATTTTAACCGTATTTAAAGAAAGGGCAATGAAAACAATGCAAGCATTATTTTTGATATAGAGATCTTGGCTAATTTTGCTAACTCTGCTTATTTCTCCTCGAATTGATCGGGTAAGGTCCTTCATCACACGGAGACAGTTTTACTAGTGCCAACACTTCATTTGGTGAAATGCCCTTTAAGGCCCGATATTGAAATCTCTTAAACAAATCGCCATCGGCACACAAACCAGCATCACCCGCAAAGAAACGCATAATAAAGCATGACTTTTAGGCAAGCTGCAAAATGTGCAAATAGGTAGGCCTACAAACGGCGTTTAGAATTCAATTAAATGTACATGTAGGAAACAGGACAAGTGCGTCGCAGTTAACTGCGATTCAAAAGCAGATTTGCTTGACATAGGCTACATCGAATTACAGGATGTCCTTTTCGCAGTATGTCTTGCAAGTGATCGGGAACCAAACATTCGACCGGATCAATCCAATTACAAACTGGGCCATAGACGAAAACAACAAATCACTAATACCAAGAATTAAGTTTGACCACTCTGATTAACAATCAACAACCAATTCGTCGACTCAATAATCCGGTACCAGTCACGACTTACACTATTGGTCGAAATGTAGTGGTAGTGGTGGTTATAAAAGCTTCATCCGCTGCCTGTTTGACTGAGACTGAATGCGAAGACTTTGGAAAGATGGCAAAGTTCAGCTTCTTGGTAATTGTTGTGATTGCCGGTCTGCTCACGAGTTTCGTTCTTTGTCAGGATGGTGAGTGCTACTTGATTCAATTCTCTCTATCTCCGTTTATGACTATATATATATATATATATTTATCCTTATTTTCTCTTCTCATGTGGATATATATGCCTATTGTGCACAAATAAATAAGTAAGTAAATATATATAAATAGCCTATGTATAATATCGCCTTCCGTATTCGCTTCAACACTTGTGAAGATGGGAGCATCCACAGAGATTGACAAATTTACACTTAGGTCTAATGAAAAATATGATTCGCCATCCTGAGAATGTGTTCTTGCCAGACGAGAAAAGTTATCGGAGGTGACTTTAGTTAATATTAACAAACAAGAACACTATTGTGACGAACATTATGGCGGTCATCTCGTTCACAAATAATTGAAACTGAATGAAACGTGAAACAGACAACTCCCTATCTTGGAAGCTGAGCCAAAAACAAAATGTGCAAATAGGCAGAAACTGCGTTTAGGCTTCAATTAATGTAGCAAACAGGACAAGTGCGTCGATTCAAAAGCAGATTTTCTTGATTTCCGCTTAATAACAGAATGTACTTTTCGAAGTCTTTCTTGAAAGTGAGTGAGAACTAAACATTCGACCGGATGTAGCAATTATTTCAAACTGGGCAAATTAAAGCACGTAGGCCTAATAGCTTTGAGAAGCGACAACAGATCTATGGCTAATGACGGTGATGTGGAGGAAGATGAAGAGGCGAGAAGGAGTAGCGAGTTCCGTTGGGACAGCAACGGTAAGTTGAGGCTAGAGGGTTGGTGTAATCAGACTTGCCTGCTTAGCGTTGAATTCTGTCCATTAAATATTGCGATGACCGAAGAAGTAACGACGTGCGACAAAGGCTTTTCGTGGTTTATTCGGTCCAAAGAAACCAGTTTTATTCGTATATCATTTAAGTCTACAATCGTTAAAGTCTGCATAATTATCTGCAAAACGTAAATAGGTTTAAATAAATTCCGATACATGATAATTATTAACAAAAGGAAGTGTATTCATTAAATAATAGATATTGCCAATGGCTGTGTCTCTGCTATGTCGAAATCGATTGTCCACTGGTTTAGCTGCTGAATGGATGTGAACACACGCGATCCTCAAACAAACTTCGACGGTGGTTGGTCTTCAGAATGACTAAGATTCTTTGGGCACAACATAATTTATTGTCTATTCGTTTAGATTGCATTCGTTGCGACCGGATAAGATGCCGTGGTAGCAGGACCTGCATCGTAAACAAAGAAACTCATCGTCCCGAGTGCGTACGCTGCCCGAGTTTCTGCACTAGAGAGTACCGTCCAGTCTGTGGTTGCGACGGGAAAACTTACCCCACCTTCTGTGTCCTGAAAAGTATTGCGTGCGAAGGAAAACGATTCATAGTGATGAAACACGAAGGGGAATGCAAAGATAGTAAGATGATAAGCATCTGTTCTATAAATAATCGCAGCAGAATATCATTTGCGGTGGTATTAACAGTGGAAGTTACAGTAAACTGTAGTAGGCCTACGCTTACTATCATTGGTAGGAGCAGTAGTAGTAGCAGTAGCATTAGTAGCAGTAGCAGTAGCAGTAGTAGTAGTAGCCTAGTAGTAGTGGTAGTGGTAGTAGTAGTAGTAGTAGTAGTAGTAGTAGTAGTAGTAGTAGTAGTAGTAGTAGTAGTAGTAGTAGTAGTAGTAGTAGTAGTAGTAGTTGTAGTAGTAGTAGTAGTAGTAGTAGTAGTAGTAGTAGTAGTAGCAGTAGTAGTAGTAGTAGTAGTAGTAGTAGTAGTAGTAGTAGTAGTAGTAGTAGTAGTAGTAGTAGTAGTAGTAGATGCAGGTGAAGTGTTAGCAGTAGTAGTCGCATAGTAGGCTATAGACTAGTGGTGGTGGTAGTAGTTGTTGTGTCTTTGATATCTTTATGGGTATTTTTGCGAGAGCGTTCTTTGTCCTCCTGGTAAATTTTGGTGAAAGCGATCATAAGTGCGTTTGCACTAGATTGTGTGCAATGGCAACTACCGTCCGGTTTATGGCAGCGACAACGTGACTTACCCCAATGATTGTGTGCTGACAAAAAGGGCGTGTCAGACAAACCTTATAATTATAACATAACACAAAAACCTATTAAGCGGTTAATTGTATCGCAGTATGTATTGGAATCACTGCAGATTGATATGGAATGCATAGCAAGTTAGTAACCCATTCCCCAAGCTACCTCTTTAAAGTCGTGGCGATGTCCACTGAGACAGTACTGTCATCTTGTACCTCTTTTTTGCGCCTTTGTCCTGTTAAAAATCATGCTTTTTTCCTCGATAATTTGTCTTGCCTCCTGCTAATCCAATAAGCATTTCCAGTTTGAGTGCTGCCTTTCCAGTGATGATCTTTTAGGCATTCATTAGATTACCCTTGCTTGTCCTATTCTACAACGTGGTTAGCCCACCTTCTCGATCTATCTTCGTAGCTTTAGACTTCAAATCCTTGTAGCCGCAAAACATTTTCGTATATCTTGCTGCTCATGATTGCTTCTCATAGTTCTCAACAATGGAGGATGTCGTTTTTCGATCCACTCTGAAAAATTGTTTATCGTGCATAGACCTACGACCAATGCAAGTCAGCAAGTGTTGCTGCGCACCCTGGCGTCACAATATATAGGATGGGCAAAAAGACCTCAAATTTTAAAGGCGTAAAGAAATTTCACATTTTCGTACAATGGTCACAATTGACCAAAATATTTCAAACAGAGCAAAAGTTATATCAATTTTAGTGAGTGCGCCGATTTTTTTGCGATTCAAAAACATAACGCAGCAAAAACGATTTCATTAAGTCATTACAAGCCAAAAAGGCGGGAGTGCATTCATAGCCACCCGAATAATTCCTGGTCATACAATCTTCACCGAGAGAGAGACCTGTTACCATTGGTCGTTCGACAAGGCGATGTTAAAGCTTCGGCCATTCAGAAGAAGTGCGTCGAATGTGTCCAGAAAAGACGTGTCCTGTGCACGGGGACATCTCCTAATGCAGCGTATTTTTATTATTATTATATTTAAAACAAAAATTTAAATTATTATTATTATTTTAAATTTATTATTATTATTATTATTATTATTATTATTATTATTATTATTATTATTATTATCATATTATTATTATTATTATTAAGGTTTAGCCTATGGACGACTGTAGCGAAAGAAACTGCTTTATGGCACTACTTTGCTATAGTGTGTTGAAGTGCCATTTTCAATTTCAAGTCGCCACTGTACAAAATTAATGTAGAACTTGTGGTTTTGCTCTTCATCAGATTGCGCTGTCATGGAAACTTTGCCAGAGGTGCAAAGTAAGAGAACTTGCTTCAAGTCTCCGTGCGAACACTCTAACAATCAACTAATGAGTCAATAATAATAATTATTGGTATTTGTTTTAGATTCCAGATGTGATGGAATTAGCTGTCCTTCTGGGAAATCGTGTGATCCGAAGTCGGGAAAATGCATTTGTAATACGGTGTGCATAGCGCTGTATGATCCAGTCTGTGGTAGCGATGGAAAGACTTACGGCAACAGTTGCGAACTCGGCGTGGCGGCGTGTCTGACAAACACGAAGATCACAATAGCTTACCGGGGAGAATGTGGGACGAAAGGAAGCCTATAGGATGCATCTTGGTAGACTATGTGTTACTCTTATGCTAAGCTGCTGGCAACAGCACAGGTAAGTAAGTAAGTAAGTATATTCTTGAATGCAACCAGTTGCAAAACAGCACTCTGGTGAACAAGTATCACATAATTATAAAAGCTTCACATACGACATCAAAAAAGACTATCGACAAAACAAAGTAACTAGTATGTAAAAAGCATTCTAGTTACAAATGTTTTCCTCATCTGATTATCTGTTCTTGGTAACACCCGGTCATGGTGTCTGGGGCGTAAATTATGACCCGTTTGCTTCGCTGGGGGGAGCAACTCATGGAGGACATGGCCTGGGCGTGTCAGAACCGCTGAAAACAAACGGGTATCAGCATGACGACACAGTTCTTCAAAAGTTGGATTATCACCAGGAAGATAATGCTGTCGAATGAGTCTGTTTATCATGGCTTGAAGCCTACCCTTTTCTTGTTGTCCAGCATATCCCCACCATGCAGGAGCTGCATAAAGCAGACGTGACAGCGTAGTAGCTCGTACCACATCGTATAGCTTGCGGCCAGCTAGACCATGAGCAGCAAGTGCACGGAAGGCATAAAGGGACTGCCTGGCCCTACAACATATCTTGTCAATGTGAATATTGAAACTAAGATTATTAGACAATATTACACCAAGAACTTTCAAGCTGCTAACCCTGGTTAAGCCTGGAGTTTCTATTGGGTCGGACCCACCCCCTGCACGCCACCCAGGTCCTCTGACAATCATTTCATACGTCTTATTAGAGTTTATCTTCAGGTTACATGTAACCGACCATTGCGTAACATGATCCAGTTCAGCTGGGATGGTAGCACTATTTGATGATGGAATCAACAGGTAAGTATTATCCGCGTATTTTTGTATCCTGTTTCCTGAATGGCATGGCCTAAACTTGGATATTGTTATTATAAAGTCGATTGGTCCTAACCCCGAACCCTGTACAATGCTACAATTTATTTTTATGGTGAAGGAAATTTCTCCATTAAAATTGGTTGCATGGCTCCGATCTTCTAGGAAAGCAATAATCCAATTGTAGACGTTGTCCGGGATGGGCATCTCAGCCAGTTGCTCCGCCAGGTAAGAATGCCGCACTGTATCGAATGCCTTACTGAAATCCAGTGCAATTAGGTGTACATACTGACTCTCATCCAGCATCTCAGTAATGTTTGTAGTTAGTGACACTAAGGCAGCTGTAGTGGATCCGGTCGGTCGAAATGCGTATTGGTCTTTGAAGTCCTGGTTAAGGTTGGGGTCAAGTAAAATTGGATGGAAGAATCGATGTACAATGTATTTTTCCAACACTCGACATAAGATACTCGTCACTGAGATAGGGCGGTAGTCACTCGCTTCCTTCGGATGCTTGACCTTCGGTACTGGAGTGATGATGCTGGTTTTCCACTGTGGAGGGACGTACGAGAAGATGACCGATGTGTTAAAAAGGTACGCCACCGGTTCGGCTATCATCGGAGCGATCTGCACAAGAAACCATGATGGTAGGCCGTCGGGGCCCGCAGCTGTTTTTCCAATTGACTCAAGCAACCTACAAGTTGTTACAGAATCTATCACCGTCTTAGTCGCGTCCACAACCGTTGCTTTGAAATGTGGAGGAGTATACTGTTTGTCCGAGGATATTTCAGCGAAGTGCTCATTTAACGAGATGGCAGTGACTCCTCCCATCGGTGCCTGTGCTACACGTCGGCCATCTCCCCTCAGCCGATTTACCTCAGTCCATAAGTTTCGTGATCCGCGCTCAAGACTCTCAAAGGATGCGGCGTTGCTCCGTGTAATGAGGCCATTTATCTTGCTTGATAGGGCGTCAGCAGCCTCTTTCTGATTTCTCTTACGCATTGCCATCGGCGTCAGACACAGCGAAAACCACGAGCAATCACTGAAGACACATTTCTGGAACAATGATTTTTCACAAGAATCAATTCAGTACCTTCAAACCCAGTGATTTTCATAAATCACACATTAATCAATATTATAGGAAAGTTAAAAGCAATGCAATGTGGTGCGACTTGGTGGTTGATCGGTAACGCGCTTGTTCACGGAGCGGGCGGTTGCGGGTTAAACTCCGGGTAACGACCTTGGGAAGTTGTTTACGCATACGTGCCTCTGTCGCCAAGCAGTATGATTTGGTACGGCGTAATCTAGGAAATAAACGACAAGTCCTGTGATACACTGGCCCCGTGTCCAGGACCTTGGGATTCATCCATCACCGGCTCAAGGGCCTAAAAAGGAGATGAGCGCCTCACCAACTGGACTTCGACCTACGGACGACTTTACTTTTTAGAAGTACTGCAAAGAAAATGTAAGGCCATTCGTTTAGAAATAACCCAGCCAACACAAGAACAACTATCTGATTTTTCTCCTTTGCTGTTTAGACATTGTAGGACTCTAGCAAAATTGGTCTACATAATTATTATCATTGCTGGTTTTCAGTCTCCTAGACTGTCTAGATTAAGATTGCAAGACAGTGAAATTTAATCACAGTTAAAATCAAAGGTTGATAAGGTCAATCTTATAAAAAAATTATTACCTTTGGGAATTCTAATAGCCCATGTCCAAGGAATCAATGTTGCATGACTGAATTTGCACCTCTGAAATTTGCAATATCAAGCAGTTGAAGACATTGAATTGGTTCCGTTTTAATTTCTTTTGCAGGTCGTTGATGGAGAACGTTCGACCTTCGTGCTGGAGAGACGACTCTGAACTTCAGGAAAAACTGCTCCACTGCATTTCATGTAACTCTGGAATCTCTTGGAAAACCTCTTTTATTCGACAAAACTGACGTTGAACTAATATTTATGCATAGAATTCGCATTAACCTATCAATACATGTTAAACTGTTTTTAAAAATCTCAATAGGTCTAACATTAGTACGTCATCATTATAGTAGTAGTACTGTAGAATGCCTGTTTTTATAATGCTACCAAATTTTATATGCAATGCTTGTTTTAGAAATTAAACATTTTAAATAAGCCGGACTCTGACTTATATAAGCAAATTCGATCGGATAATCGGATTTCTCAATGTTTTTTTAAAATTTTTACCCCCGAAAGAAGACCCGGAGCAGGTGCACCAGTTGCGCCATAGTTAATCTGGCACTGTCGGGTCTTATAAAAAGAACTGATCTATATCTGTCTCCCGCTGTAAAAGCGTTCTTCTCCCTTTATATAACATGCATGAAAATCTGTATACATAGACTCTAATCTATATAAATAAAAATGTAAAACGTTACTTTTTGTGGCCTCAGAACTCGATAAGTTCTTCACCGATTCTTTTCAAAATTTTCGCAAACCGTTCCATTCGAACATAAGCGTGTTGTTATAATGCCTTTTGGGGAAAAGCGCAATCTTTACGACCCAAAAAACACAACTATGCGATCTATTCGAGCGATGTCGATTTCAAATCTCACCCAATGTTGCTTTCGAATACGACCGTCTATTTATAGCGCACATGCGTGCTTCCTTTTATAGCCATTTTTATAGCGCATATATTTATCCAACTGTTGGTTTGAACAAAATCAAGGATCTCTTCACCGATTGCTTTCAAATTTTCACACAACGTTCCTTTCGAATTCGATCGCCAGGGTTTTTAATATGCTTTTTTTCGAAAACCGCAATTTATATCAAGGATCTAGGAAAGTTTTGCGGACGGACGGACGGACCGACAACGGACGGACGGACGGGGAAGGACGGAGGGACAAAGAAAAGGAAGAGAGGGGTGAGTGAGGAAGGGAGGGGAGGGTGCGGGAGGAAGAGGGAGGGGAGGGAGGAAGGGGAGCGGAGGGGAGCGAGGGCAGTGATGGAGGAAACGGGAGGGAAGGGAGGTGAGGTAGGGAGGGACAGAGGGAGGCAGGGGAAGGAGGTAGGGAGGGAGGGAGAGTCTTTTCAGCCACAGCAACGCGTGGCCGGGTACAGCTAGTATTATAATAATAATTATATCAAGAAGAAAGTATGTATGTAGCTATCTTCCACAAAAACTTTTGATCCAATCAATCCATTGCTTTCAAATTTTTCACGAACAAGTTAGTCTTACTTCTTAGCAGCCAACAAAAAACAAAGCGCTCGCGATCCCAAAATCTTATCCCTTCCCTATAAGGAGGAAAATTTACGCATGCTCTTCTAAAACAACGCACGCCCATTTCATGATCGCATCGCTGGGTGGAGGGTGCGGAGGGCCGGGCTGGGGCTGTGTGGGGACGGGGCGGGGTATAGGAGTAGGTTGTAAGGCAGGACCAGGCTGCGGCCGCGTTAGATTTCCCGGACAACGTGCAAGGCAATTCAGCTAATATCTGTCTTAATAGTTATATAATAATAATAATAATAATAATAATAATAATGATAACAATAATAATAATAATAATAATAATAATAATAATAATAATAATATTACTAATAATAATAATGAGGCCTACGCCCGAAGTGGATGAGGTTTAGCCGTTCCAGGCACATTGCTTTTATATATATTTTATAAGTCCCTGGGGGAACTAAGTACCTCAGGGCAAAAAAAACATAATAACAATAATAATAATAATAATAATAATAATAATAATAATAATAATAATAATAATAATAATAATAATAATAATAATAATAATAATTAGGGCTGTTGATTTAATCGCGTTAACGCGCGCGATTAACGCGTTAAATAAATTTGCGATTAAAAATTTTAACGCATTAATCGCACGCGTTAATTAGATCTGATTAAAACGGAATCAGAGGCAGAAAAACTCGTTTTAAACGGAAGGCTCATTCTTAAAGCTGGTGATACATTCTTTGGCAAATATTCCCCAACAAATTAGAGTATTATCGTATTATCGTAGCAATTCTTTGCTCAGTTAGGCTAAGGTTGTTTCCTCTTTCCTCATCCCGTCAGACTACGTTGGTTGAGCTCCATGAGATGACCAATGGATCAAGGTGTCAAATGATCAATGTTTAGAGAACTACAACTGAAACGATCGAGGTTTGGCAAGAACCGCAACCTCGTGTGAAAATGTGACTAAATAACGAGGTTCAATAGTAGACCTACTAGGCCTATCGTTAATTAAAAAGAGCATCCCTTGAACCGACCAATGTAAATAAACTAGTCTGTCTATACAATTGGCTGAATAAAAAATCAATCTTCTTAGTCAGAAAACGGTTGTCTAATTTCACATTTAGCCCTATGTCATTTTAATTAAAGGTGGCTCAAATAAAAAAAAATAACGGATTTTGAGCAGTTGACTGATTTGAACAGTGTTTCAATTCTGTCTGTCATACAAAACTGTTCAATGAACTAAATGCAGAAATTCAATAGGCCTAAGCCAAAAGTTATTAAATATGTTTGCAATAGAAAGAATGCATTCAGTCATTAAAATTTTATGCTTCAGGGTCCTTAGAAAATAGTAGGATTATTATATTTGAAGGAAATGCATTGCGATTAATTTGCCGTTAATTGCGATTAAAAAAATTAATCGCGCGATTAATTTCGATTAAAATTTTTAATCGAACAACAGCCCTAATAATAATAATACTTACTTAGACTTAGTTCTTTCTGTTCCGATCGGAGCATTGGTCGACAATATTAATAATAACAATAACAATAATGACAATAACAATAACAGAATTTACCATGTGTAGCCTACATGTGTATAAATATGCTTAAATGCATGTATCTGTATCGTCTTATGCAGACGACCTTCAGGCATAAAAATTATGTCCACTGTCTGGCACCTGCGGCTGCTACAGTGGTTCAGGCAATAATCCTGGCCATGCAGACCTTAGAAACTTGGATGTCTTCAAACCGCTTACAACTAAATCCAAGCAAGACCCAATTCATTTTCATATGACTCGGAACTCGCCAACAACTTGCAAAACTTAACTTGGAGGCTTTAACTCTTGAGTTTCCTGAGATTACATTTGCCTCCACTGTTCGGGACATTGGCTTCACATTGGACGGGGAGCTGACATTCTCGAAACACATAAATCTACTTTGTCGTGATTGCTACTACCATCTACGTCAGATTATTGTGATCCCTACTGCGGCTGCCACTCTTGTTCATGCCTTTGTGGTCTCTCGCCTCGACTATTGTAGTGCCCTCTATGTCGGGCTCCCGGCGATCCGGATTGCGTGTCTTGACCGGGTTCTACGCGCAGCTGCACGTCTTATTGGTCGCATTCCTAAATTTGATAAAGTCAAGGAGTACATGCGAAATGTCCTCCACTGGCTTCCAATTACACAGCAAATCACTTATGGGGTTTCTGCACTAGTATGGCGCTGCATAGAGGGTATTGCTCCCATATACCTGCAAGAACTCTGCTGTCCCACCTCTGGTGTCCCGCGGCGATCTGACCTCCGATCAGCTGATCAAGCTGAACTATTGACCCCTCGTTCTCGAACTGCTATAATGCAGCGACGCTCTTTCTCAGTGGCTGGCCCTAGAACCTGGAATGGGCTCCCTGTTGCTCTTCACCTGGTGCCTGAAGGTCACACCACTATGTTTCTTTCTCACTTAAAAACAGCCTTATTTAGCCGTTGTTGGACTGGGAGCGCTTCTCAGTAGCTAACCTTGAAGGTGCGCTATATAAAAGGTCAATAATAATAATAATCTGTGCCTATGCATGTGTGTATGTCTCTGTGTATATGTGATCGCATGTATGGTTGTATGGTGCGACAAGTTATTTATGGAGTTGGAAAGTTGCAAAAGTCTTAAGCTAAAAGTGCACATCCTGCATATAAGACAAGACTCACGTATATTCCGGCTCCGTGCCATCTGTAGCAATGTAGACGACTGTCTTTTGTCACAATAGTAATTGTGACCCACGATTCATCAGACTTCCAATTTAGGCTAATTGTCGAGTAATTGCGATGGCGGATTTCAATCAGGTCGAGTAATGCTTGGATGATGTATGTAGGCATGAACGTGTTGTGTGTGTGCATAGATGTGCCTATGTATGCTTGCATGTATTTGCCGTGAATCAAAAGAATCAACCGCCATGACTAATTGCCTAATGCCTATACATTGGAATTGAAGCGCTATAGATATTTTGTCTGGAACACCTACATGTACATGATGTTGCTAAACAATGTGACAATGAGCAAAATAACGACACAAATAATTATGATGTTATTCACTTATGGAGAATGAAGTTGAACACTAAGACCGACAACTACATAGAAGTGAACATGAGCGCCGTTTTGAGCGGGTTCTCTATGCCCACCTGTAATGCGCGATTGATCTTAATGCCGATGTCATGATCTTGAATATTTGATATCAAGACCTTTGTCAATTCACTCTCTTTGTTTTTCTGCTCCGGTCATTTTTATAATTTTTGTTTTCTGTTGCAAATACATTTATTCGAGCGCCCCTGAGTTGAGATATTGAATGGCGCCATAAAAATTTATGTGATTGATTAATTGATTATTGACAACAGTTAGTATTTAAAATGGACGATGCTCTGTATAGGCATCAAGAGGCCTGTTTTTAAGGAATTTTTACAACTGCACAACCCCTTCTTTTCCGTCCTATCCTTCATGGTAAATTACTTCCAATCGGAGAACAAAAGCCATTTTTTGCTAGATTTTATTGTACAGGAGTGCTTCTACAACTGCACAAATCCATTTAGAACTTCACATTTTGTGTACAACTGCACGATAAAAAAGCCATGGGTATCAACTCCACGCTGTGCATCTAGCATAGGCTGCATAGCTTCAGTGAGCGTGACCACCTGAAATGACTATAGCAGATTGATACTGTGAACCTTCGAAGCTGCTTACTCGGTGATTTGCGTTAGTGAAGCTGTGTGACACTAAGCTTACTCGACACTTGGACCGAAAAACAGTTAGACAGTCTCAGTTGAGCTTAGTCCAACAAACCCATAGCCACCCACCCACCCACAGCTGATAGAGACACAGTTTTAAACACCAATGTTTTTGTTTGATCTCTTACTGGATTAAAATATTGCTGTGGCAGTGTAGCTTCTTTCATGTTTCCAAGCGACTGTTTCAAAGTGATGTAGGGCCTAGGCATTCTGCCGTAAGAAATTTTGTGGTTTAAGCGTTGAGCGTGTTAACTGAGGAAGCAGGGCTTTTTTAACGTGCAGTTTTACACATCATGTGCAGTTGTAAATGAATTTGCGCAGTTGTAAAAGCCGTTATGTGCAGTGAAAATCATTACAAAAAGGTAATTGCAGACGGTTCACGATGGAAGAACGAAGGAGCGTGAAAAAAATAAGCAGAAAGGCGGGGAAATTTTTTTAAAGCATAAAAATTTGACTAAAAAAGAAGGTCATTAGAGTTTTCGGCGGCAACTTGCGACATTTTTGGGTAAAATTTTCTGAGGCCCCCTGAAAGTTTCGCCAAAAAATCCGCATTGAAAAAGCTTCTTGCTGGTTGTGCAGTTCTACAAATTTCTTTTTAAAAGCCCTGTGAGGAAGAGAAAGAGGAGAAACAGTTGTTGATAAATGATAATCCGATATGCCTAAACGTATCTCTAAATTAATGGTTCATTAAATTCCCAATAATAAAGCATGACTTTTAGACCAGTTTCAGAATGTCATGGTCTAATAAAAAGTTGCTGTCCGACTTGCTTGTAGCCTACGTAGGCTACTTTTGACAAATGCTTAGCAAGAAATGGTAATGAAAGCAAAAATAATGCAAGCATTTGGCTATAGAGATCTTTGCTAATTTTGCTAACTCTGTTAATTTCTCCTCGAATTGATCGGGTAAGGTCCTTCATCACATGGAGACAGTTTTACTAGTGGCACCCCTTGATTTGGTGAAATGCTCTTTACGGCCCCAGTGCACAGACCCTGCTGCCCGGTATTGAAATATCTTTTTTAAATCGCCACCGACACATAAACCAACATCACCCGCACAGAAGCGCATAATAAAGCACGACTTTTCAGGCCAGCTTCAAAATATGCAAATAGGCACAAACTGTGTTTAGACTTCAATTAATATAGCAAACAGGACAAGTGCGTCGCAGTTAACTGTGATTCAAAACCAGATCGCTTGATTTCCATTTAATAGCAGGATGTCCTTTCCGCAGTCTGTCTTGAAAGAGAACGGGAACCAAACATTCGACCGGATCTAGCCAATTACAAACTGGGCCATAGATGAAAACAACATAATTATCACTAATAGGCCTACCAAGAATTAAGTTTGATCACTCTGATTAACAATCAACAACAATTCGTCGACTCTATAATTCGGTACCAGTCACGACTTACACTATTGGTCGAAATGTAGTGGTAGTGGTGGTTATAAAAGCTTCATCCGCTGCCTGTTTGACTGAGACTGAATGCGAAGACTTTGGAAAGATGACAAAGTTCAGCTTCTTGGTAGTTGTTGTTGTGAGTGCCGCTCTGCTGGCGAGTTTCGTTTTTTGTCAGGATGGTGAGTGCTACTTGATTCAATTCTCTCTAACTCCGTTTTCGACCATATCTCTCTCTTTATTTTCTCTTCTCAAATGTATGCCTATATAGGCCTACATACATAAATAAGTAAATAAAAAAATATATATAATATCGCCTTCCGTATTCGCTTAAACACTTGTGAACTTGGGAGCTTCCACAGCTATCGCTATATTTACACTTAGGCCTAATAAAAAAATAATTCGCCATCCTGAGAATGTGTTCATGTCAGACAATTCGATAAGTTTCGTATAACGAGAAAAGTTATCCGAGGCAGGATCGTGTTTAAGGTTCTTTGAGTGTCGGTGCACAGTGTTTCAGCAGGGGCAAAGTACCATTTGGCAGTCTTACAAGATTAGTCCTTTTACAAAACTCCGCTGTTCAATAGGCGTGGTTTGTCGGCTGTGGTGGGTCAGTATGCAAGGATGAAACGTCGGTGAAATTAATGTTTTCTTACACTTACTGATTTTACAAAAGATTTGAGTAACAATGAGACTCGCAAAAGACATTTGGCCAATCACAACAAAACTCTCGCACCGAATTCTATTCTATTCTATTCTATTTTGGAATTTATAAAGCACTTCTCACAGTACAACCTAATCAGAGGCGCTTCCCAGTGCGAAGAACTCCTGGAAAAAGAAAAGTCTTAAGACAACGGGCAGAAAAAGTAAGGCCTCCAGATAAAATCTGAGCACGAATAGTAGTAGGAACGCCATTCCACAATAAAGGGCAGACAGAGGCGAAGGCGCGATGTTGGGCTGTGGCAGTCCGAGATTGTGGTACAAGAAGATCATGACGGTCTAAAGAGCGGAGAGGACGTCGAACAGTAGCTGAGAAAGGCTTCCTAATAAGATCACAAAGGTAGCGAGGTGCTTGACCCAAAAACATCTTATAGGTAAGAAAAAGAATTTTATATAGAATCCGGGCAGTCAAAGGAAGACAGTGAAGGTGCTCAGTCATGAAAGTCGAAATGTGAGAGAAACGAAGGAGGCGAGCAATCAAACGTGCAGATGCATTAACTACCGATTGGAGAGGAGCCAGGCGGAGTTTAGGTAGGCTAATGAGTAACGAGTTACAGCAGTCAATGCGGCAACAGATGAAGGCATGAAATGGACCTACGTTAAACACGGCCCTTATCGGAGGTGACTTTAGTTATTAACAAACAAGAACTCTACTGTGACGAACACTATGTCGGTCATCGCGTTCACAAATAATTCAAACTGAATTAAATGTGAAACAGACAACTCCTTATATTGGAAGTTGAGCCAGAAGCACTAAAGTTATTGTAATGTAATGTAATGTAATGTAATGTAAATCTTCGAGAATTTCTCAGCGCCCACAAAAGCCACGTCAGGGAGACCAGCTTATTCACCGGCGCTATATCAAATCAAGTCCGCAATAGCCATAGCTGCCGTTTTCATTCCGGTGCCAGGTCAAAATCCGGGGAGGTCAAGCCGAGGAGACAGCGTGGTGCTACGGTGGTTGTCGGTGATGGTGGTGGTTGGGTGATGGAACCTGATTGGAATCTGGATAGGATAGCTTGAAGAGTTCGGTTTTCAGTCGTGAATGGAATGCAGCAGAGGAGAGTGCAAGCGGAGGAGAGGTTGAATTTGGAGGTGAGACTGGAGAGATAGGAGGATGAGCGAACAGGCGGAGGTATGTTGGGAGTCCGTTCCAAAGAGCTGGTGCAGCATAGACTAAGGAGAGGTTGCAGAACTTCAGAGAGGATGATATTGAAGGCCGAGAGAGAAAGATATGATGATGAGCGAGTGATAGCGATGAGAAGCGACAACAGAACTATAGTTAATGACGGTGATGTGGAGGAAGATGAAGAGGCGAGAAGGAGGAGCGAGTTCCGTTGGGACAACGTGGTGAGGCGCGGTGGTGTAGTGGTGGCGTCGTTGCCTTGAAGCCGGAGGTTCGAGGTTCGAATCCACCTCAAGGCGTCGCGTAGGGACCTTGGGCAAGTCCTTCACTCGCAATTGCTCAGCGCTTCGGCGTGAAACTCCGATGCAGTGTCCGCTCTGCAGTCGGGAGCGCCTATGAGTAGTGTGCTTGAAAGGGCGCTATAACAAGTGCGCATCCAAAACAAAAGCAAAAAACAACGGTAAGATAAGGTTAGGGTTATAATGTAATCAGAGTTGCCTGTTTAGCGTTTAATTCTGTCCATTAAATTTTGCAATGACCAAAGAAGCAACGACAACCAAATGCCAATTCGTGGTTTATTCGATCCAAAGAAACCTGTGTTAATCGTATATCATTTAAGTCTACAATCGTTAATCGACGTTAGAGTCTGCATAATTATCTGCAAAACGCAAATAGGTCTAAATAAATTCCGTGCATGATGATTATCTATATAAATAAAGAGAAGGCTATGTCTGTCTGTCTGTCTCTGTTTCTGTGTGTCTGTTTTCCACAGTTTTTGAGCTTTTCACTCCAAATTTACTACTGTATAGGTCTCGGCATGAGACACCCCAACGAGGGGTTGGCGATTCTCTACCACCATAGGGGCCAGGGTGGGAGCGAAACCCCCAAAATTTCATTTTTTTAGCAATTCCTCTGAAACTTTGTACCTAGACAGAGGGCCATCAGAGCCGCCCGGTGGAGTGGTTGGCGAATCTCTACAACCATGGGGGCCACGGTTGGGGATTGCGAAAACCCTAATTTTCGCTATAAATTTTCATACCATTGCCATAGTTTCACAGTTAGACAGATTTGTCCGCGGGCCACCTCGCCTCTACTCAGCCCACACCTCGACCCGCAGGGGCCGTGTGGGGCATGAGTGGGAGTGAGGGGGCGTGGGGGGTGGAGGAGAAAATTTTCCGGAAAACCGAAATTTCACTGGTGGTGTACCGGTCTAGGTCGGATGGTGGGTGATGGGTAGGGTGGGATGCGGTGGAGTGGGGGTGGGGGATGGTGGTGAGGGGAATTTTCCGAATACACAAATTTCACGGGTGGCGTACCTGTGGAGGTCGGAGTGTAGTGTGGTGTGGTGGGGTCGGGGGTGGCGGGTGAGGGTGGGTGGAATGAGGTTGGGTTTGGCGGGTGTGGAGTGGGGTGGGGGATGGGGGGTTGGGTGTGGAGGAGTGAGGTGGGGTTTGGGAAGGAGTAGGGTGGGGGAGGCGGGTGTGGAGGGAGTGGGGGTGGGAGTGTGGAAGAGTGGAGGTGGGAGGGAGAGGAGTGGGGTGGGTGGGGAGTGGAGGTGGAGTGGGGTGGGGTTGGGGTTGAAGGTGGAGAGGGGTGTGGGGTATGGGGATTGGAGGTGGGGTGGGGAGAATTTTCCGAAAGCCCAAATTTCACGGGTGGCGTACCGGTGGAGGTCAGAGTGTTGTGTGGTGTGGTCGGGGGTGGCGGGTGGGGGTGGGTGGGTTGGAGTTGGGTGTGGGTGGGGAGGGAGTGGGGTTGGTGGGGAGTGGGGATGGGGTGGGGGATGAGGTGGGTGGGGGTGAGGGGAGTGAGGTGGGGAGGGGTGGGGTGGTGGGTGGGGAGGGTGGGGAGGGGTGGGAGTGTGGGGAAGTGGGGGTGGGTGGAGAGTGTGGGAAAGCGGGGGTTGGGGTTGGGGGAGAAGTTGGGCAGGGTGTGGGGTATGGAAGATTGGGGGGTGGGGGGAATTTTTCCGAAAACCCAAATTTCACTGGTGGCGTACCGGTGGAGGTCGGAGTGTGGTGGGGTGTTGTGATGCGGTGGAGTGGGGTGTGGTTGTGGCCGGGAACGGGTCGTATCCTAAATTTCTCGGGCAACGCCGGGTACCCCAGCTAGTTATTAATAAAAGAAAGTGTATTCATAAAATAATCATTCCCAATGGCTGTGTCCCTGTAATGTCGAAATCGATTGTCCACTGGTTTAGCTAATTAATGGATGTGAACACTCGCGATCCTCACACAGATTTCGAAGTCATCAGAATGACTAGGATTCTTAGGGCACAAAATAATGTTGTCTATTCGTTTAGATTGCACTCGCTGCGACCCGATTAGATGTGATCGCGGCACCTGCATCGTAAACAAAGAAAACCATCGTCCGCAGTGTGTGAGCTGCCCGGGCGGCTGCGTTATTGCGGATTACCGTCCAGTCTGTGGTTGCGACGGGAAAACTTACATCAACTTCTGTATCCTGAAAAAGGTTGCGTGCAATGAAAAACGATTCATAGTGGTGAAACACGAAGGGAGATGCAAAAGATAGTAAGATGACAAACATTTATTCTATTAGTAATAATTGTAGCGGAATATCAGCTGCGGTGGTATTAATAGCGGAAGTTGCAGTACACTTTTCTACTGGCAGTGTAGTAGTAATAGTAATAGCATAGTAGTAGGTGTAGTAGCAGTAGTAGTAGTAGTAGCAGTAGCAGTAGCAGCAGCAGCAGCAGCAGCAGCAGTAGTAGTAGTAGTAGTAGTAGTAGTAGTAGTAGTAGTAGTAGTAGTAGTAGTAGTAGTAGTAGTAGTAGTAGTAATAATAGTCCAGTAGTAGGTGTAGTAGTAGTAGTGGTAGTAGTAGTAGTAGTAGTAGTAGTAGTAGTGGTAGTAGTAGTAGTAGTAGTAGTAGTAGTAGTAGTAGTAGTAGTAGTAGTAGTAGTAGTAGTAGTAGTAGTAGTAGTAGTAGTAGTAGTAGTAGTAGCAGTAGTAGTAGTAGTAGTAGTAGTAGTAGTAGTAGTAGTAGTAGTAGTAGTAGTAGTAGTAGTAGTAGTAGTAGTAGTAGCAGTAGTAGTAGTAGTTGAAGTAGCAGTAGTAGTAGCGAAGACTCATGAATTCGTTACGTGCTCATTTGTTGCAGATACAGTGGATGGTGAGAGTTCGGATTGGATGTTGGAAAGACGACTTTGAACTTCGCGCAAAACAACTCCACTGCATTGAAGGAACTTTGGATTATCCGGAAATATTTTCTCTTCACTTTGACAATACTGACTTTGAGCTTGCCAATATAATTCACACTCATCTATCAAGACATGTTCAATAATTTTGTATGAATCTCATTAGGCCTAATATTATGCGCAGCTTAGCACCGATGATGGCATTGATGTGCGAAAATCTCGAGTTGTATATTTTTTGAATATTCTCATAAAGTATCACAACCCAACAGATTTCATGAGTTTTATTTCACTGTTTGATGATTCAAAAAAAGTCAAAAAACGGTGGGTGGTCTCACTAAAAGTGATATAACGTTTGTTCTGTTTGAAATATTTTTATGAAATCTGGCCATCATATGTAAATATGAATTGTCTATTAACTTGTAAAATTTCATTTCGAAATTCTTACTTTTGGCCAAGATATTGGCCAAAACCTACTTTTTGTTGCGTTACGTTTTTGAATCGTCAAAAAACGGTGGGTGGCCTCACTAAAAGTGGTATAACTTTTGTTCTGTTTGAAATATTTTGATGAAATCTGGTCAGCTGGTGTAAATATGAAGGGTCTTTAAGACTTTGAAATATCATTTCGAAATTCTTACTTTTGGTCAAGATATTAGCAAAAAACTTAAAGGGGTCTTTTTTTGGCCCACCCTGTACATACATACATACACACATACATACATACATACATACATACATACATACATACATACATACATACATACATACATACATACATACATACATACATACATACATACATACATACATACATACATACATACATACATACATACATACATACATACATACATACATACATACATACATACCCACACTCAACTAATTTGCATACAGACGGGAGGTAATGGCGGGGTAAAGTTCTACGGTGTGCAATGGTGGGGGGAGGGATAATGGGTCTGGGCAATGTCCCAAACCCATTAGAACCAGTTCATAATTATTACTGTAGAATTAATTTGAGTCTACAAATCTATATAGGCACTACGCCAACATTTCACAGAGTAGTCTAAATGTTTCAGATGAATAAAACATGTTTTCGATTGTAGTCATGGCCTATGTAGATGTACCCTCCTGTGGCTAGCGTCAGTTTAAACTGGTGGTCAAATTTGTGCCTGCAACTGCCTGCATCTGCAAAAAAAATTAAATCGGGGTGAATACGATGGTTTGGGGTCTAGACAAACATAAAAATGCGAAAGAAACCATTAATTTCTGTCATGGGTTGATATGGGTTATATTGATTTACTTAGTTCTCAATAATAAAGCACGACTTTTCAGGCCAGTTTCCAAAAGTCATGGGCCCGTAAATAGTTGCTGTCCCACTCACATGTAATAAGCGTAGGCTAATTTTGAGAATTGCTTAGCAAGATAGGGTAATGTAAACAAAAATAATGTGGGCATTTGGCTAAGCTTATAAGCTTACAGATCTTTATCCTATTGACTCTGCTAACTTCTCCCCGATTTGATCGGGCCAGGTAGTCCTACTTCATCAATGGAGACAGGTTTACTGGTGCCATCATTTGAATTTTCGAAATGCCCTTTAAGGCCCCAGTGCCCCACAGACCCTGCTAGCCCGATATTGAAATTTCTTTTTTTAAACGCCATAGACATACAAGCCAACATCACCAGCACAGAAATAATAAAAAGGCACAACGAAGCATGACTTTTTAGGCCAGTTTTAAAATGTGCAAATAGGCACAAACTGCGTTTAGGCTTCAATTAATGTAGACAAAACGACAAGTGCGTCACAGCTCACAGCGATTCAAAAGCAGATTCGTTTGATATACATTGAATAACAGGATGTCCTTTTCGCAGTCTGTCTTGAAAGCATGGGCGGAGTTTATCAGGGGCGTGGGGTGGCTAAGCCCCCCCCAAGAAGACCCAGATTCATGTTTTTACCGTGTAAATGGTATCTTTTCCCGGGCTTAGCCCCCTCCCCCCGAAGAAGGCTTTAGCCCCTCCAAGAATGGAAACCAAACTCCGCCCATGTTTGAAAGTGAACGGGAACCAAACATTCGACCGGGTCTATAGCCAATTACAAACTGGGCCATGGACGAAAACAACAAATCAGTAATACCAAGAAGTTAGATCACTCTTATTAACAATCAACCACTCACTCGTCGACCCTATCATCCTGTACCAGTCAATACTTATGCACTTGGTCGAATTGTAGTGTTGGTGGAGGTTATAAACAGGGCTTTTTTTTAACGTGCAGTTGTACACAAAATGTGCAGTTCTAAATGGATTTGTGCAGCTGTAGAAGCACCTCTGTCACAAGTTCTGTGCAGTTAAAACTAGCAAAAAGGTCATTATCATCCGACTGGAAGTAATTTACCATGGAGGATGGGAATGGAAAGAAGGGGTTGTGCAGTTCTAAAAATTCCTTAAAAACAGCCCTGGTTATAAAAGCTTCATCCGCTGCGACTTTGACTCAGACTGAATGCGAGGACTTTGGAAAGATGGCAAAGATCGGCTTCTTGATAGTTATTGTGATTGCTGTTCTGCTCGCGAGTCTCATTCTTTGTCAGGATGGTGAGTTCTACCGAATTTAATTGTTAAACTCTGTCTATAACTCTCTCTCTCTCTCTCTCTCTCTCTCTCTCTCTCTCTCTCTCTCTCTCTCTCTCTCTCTCTCTCTCTCTCTCTCTCTCTCTCTCTTTCTCTCTCTCTCCTTGTTTTCTCTTGTCATAATATACCTTTAAATTTAATAGTGAATGCCTTTTCAATAAAATACATTAAATCCGTTATTCTATGATACTTTATTAGATCATGCAAGCATTTAAAACTCAAACATTCCGCTCATCAATGCTATCATCAGTGCTAAGCTGCTTCCAATATTAGATCTATTGAGATTCATACAAAATATTCTAACATGTCCTACCCATAGATTAATGCGAATTCTACACATAAGTATTAGTTGAAAGTCAGTTTTGTCGAATTAAAAAGACTTTTCAAGAAATTCCAAAGTTCCATCATTGCAGTGGAACAGTTTTTCCTGAAGTTCAGGGTCGTCTCTCCAACACCAAGGTCGAACGTTCTCCATCAACGACCTGCAAAAATGAGCACGGAGCCAATTCAATGTCTTCACCAGCATGATATTGACAATTTCAAAGGTGCAAATTCAGTCATTCAACATAGATTCCTTGGATATGGGCTATTAGACTTCCCAAACGTAATAATTATTTCATAAGATTGACCTTATCAACCTTTGATTTTAACTGTGATTATGAATGTCACTGTCTTGCAATCCTAATCTAGGCAGGCGATGTGTGTCTAGTGGTATGATTTAAAAAAACCAATGATATTTAGAACAATAATGCTAGAGTCATGCAATATCTAAGCAGCAAACGATAAAAAATTAGATGTATGTCTGTATGTCTGTATGTATGTATGTATGTATGTATGTATGTATGTATGTATGTATGTATGTATGTATGTATGTATGTATGTATGTATGTATGTATGTATGTATGTATGTATGTATGTATGTATGTATGTATGTATGTATGTATGTATGTATGTATGTATGTATGTATGTATGTATGTATGTATGTATGTATGAATATGACCATTTACATAGCGCCTTCACAAGAATCTCACGAAGGCGCTTAACGTAGCTACCCAACAGATCTAAACAGATGCCATTTGAGAGATTTAGAAAATGTTTTCTGAGATGCAGTAGATAGTTGTTCTTGTGTTGTCTGGAAGTCATTTCTAAACGAATGCCTTTAAAGTTCTAAAAGTAAAGTCGTAGGTCCGTTTGTGAGGCGCTCATCTCCTATTCGGTGCCATTTAGCCGCCAGGGTCCTGGACACGGGGCCAGTGTATGACAGAACTTGCCGTTAACTTGCCAGTTTACACCAGTGCCAAATTATACTGCTTGGTGACAGAGGCACGTGTGCGTAAACAACTTGCCCAAGGTCGTTACCCGGAGTCGAACCCGCAACCACCCGCTGCGTGAACAAGCGCGTTACCGATCAGCCACCAAGTCGCACCACATTGCATTGCTTCTAATTTTCCTATAATATTTTATTGCAGGTTGTCTGCTCAGTTAGTATAGTTAAGATTTGTGTTTTCTGTGATCTCCGTTATTGTGAATTGTTTAATTCACAAGAATTTAATTGTTGTAACCGACTGCGTTCGTCAACCACATTGTTGAATAAAGAGAATATTATTATATTGGTTAATGTGTGGTTTATGAAAATCACCGGGTATGGAATTTGTTGTGATATACAAAGTTACTGAATTGATTCTTGTGATAAATCATTGTTAGAGAAATGCGTCTTCAGTGAATGTTTGTGGTTTTCGTTGTGTCTACTGTCGACTGCAAAGCGTCGTACGTTGTTGCCAGTAGGATAAGAGTAACATGTACTATGATGCATCCTATACCTTTTGTCCCACCACATTCTCCATGGTAAGCTATTGTGATCTTCGTGTTTGTCTGACACGCCGCCACGCCGAGTTTACAACAGACTGTTGCCGTAAGTGTTTCCATCGCTACCACAGACTGGATCATACAGCGCAATGCAGAACGTATGACAACGGCATTTTCCCGAGTCTGGATAACAAGATTTTCCAGCAGAACACGTTATTCCATCACATCTGGAACCTGGAACAGAAATCAATAAAATAGGCTCAGTAGTTGATTGTTGGAATGTTCGCACGGGAACATCAAGCAAAGTCTCTTCAATTGTCGTCGCCTTCAACAGAATGTGACGACTGCGCTGTTACTATTTGATCAAGTACAAAAATCTTGATTACATTTGTACATTGTCCACATTGAAACTGCAACAGGCAAATCGATATAAGCAGTTTCTTTAGCTAAAATCATCTAGGAGCCTTAAGCTACGAAGAAAGATTGAGTTTTAAAAATTCCTTAAAAACAGCGCTGGTTTCTTTAGCTAAAATCATCTATGAGACATAATAATAAGACCTTAAGCTACGAAAAAAGATTGAGAAGGTGTGGCTAACAGCAATGTAGAGAAGGAGAAGCAAAGGTGATCGAATCGAAGCTTGAAATTTCATCACTGGAAAGGAAGCACTAACGTGGCATAGGTTTTTTTAATTAGCACGAAGGAAGACAAATCGAGGACAAATACATAACTTGAGAAGACATTAGCAAAGGAAACATAAACAAAATTGAAACATTAACAAAGGAAACATTAGCAAAGGAAACATTAACAAAGGAAACATTAACAAAGGAAACATTAACAAAGGAAACATTAACAAAGGAAACATTAGCAAAGGAAACATTAACAAAGGAAACATTAGCAAAGGAAACATTAACAAAGGAAACATTAACAAAGGAAACATTAACAAAGGAAACATTAACAAAGGAAACATTAGCAAAGGAAACATTAACAAAGGAAACATTAACAAAGGAAACATTAACAAAATTGAAACATTAACAAAGAAAACATTAACAAATGAGACATTAACAAAGGAAACATTAGCAAAGAAAACATTAACAAAGGAAACATTAGCAAAGGAAACATTAACAATGGAAACATTAGCGATGAAATTCTTTCATTCAAGAGTAATAGACTCGTGGAGTGGCATCGATGACAGTTCTGTCTCAGTGAACAACGTCACGACTGCTTTTAGAGGAAACTCGGGTGAATGCATTCCAGATTGACATGCAGTGATTCTAACACAGACTGCAATCCTCTCAACCACTTAATACGTTTTTGTGTTATGTTATTAGTTACAGTGATTTGAATGACAGCGCCGCTACTACTGCCACTTCAACTCCTTTTGCAATCATCACTGCCACAACCGCCATAAAAACTGTCACAGTACCACTGCTTTCTCTACTACTAGCCAGCCACAACACCAGCGGCGCCCGCAGGCGTACGTACTTACGCAAGTGCGTACAGCGGTGAAATGCTAAGAGTATATTTTTTCCTAAAAATTAGACGAATGACTAAAAAAAGGTCGTTAATTTTTTTGTCGGATGAATTGGTCTGTTTTTCCTGAAAAATTGGACGGATGACTAAAAAAAGTCATCAGTGTTTCTTGGCGACGAATAAGACGGAATTTTTCCCATGTCCCACCAACAACACCAATTTTTTTTGGCGCCCTTCGAAAATTTCTGTATCCGCCTTGGCTGTGCGTACAAGAAAAAAATCCTGGGGGCGCCGCTGATTGTTGGAGTGTTCGAACGGAAACCTCAAGTAAATTCTCTGCACACCATGCACTGTGATAATTGCCTTCAGCAAACTGCGACTGCTCAGTCAAAATTTAATCATGTGCAAAATCCGCAATAACCTTCATTTGTACACTGGCGACATTAAATTGAAAAAAGTGAATTTGACATAGGGACCTACATAGTAAATGAGCGCCACCAGCAGTTTCTGTAGCTAAAATCATTTATAAACCATAATATTAATAGTAGTTACAGTAGTATTAGTATTAGTAGCAATAATAATAATAACAATAATAAAAATAATAATAATAATAATAATAATAATAATAATAATAATAATAATAATAAATAAATAAATAAATAAATAAACGATAAAAGAGCCAATAATTAGATCTACTCTGGGTCTGGTTCAGCTAAAGTGGCTTTCGAGTTGGCTTTCTCTTCCAACTCTCAAGACGAGGCCTGACAATTCCGGACTAGTTTTTAAACAATAGTTAGCAATGAAGTCCCTGATGGATCCTAAATACCTCGGGGCAAAAAAAAATAATAATAAAAGCATGGAATTCTTCCATCAAAGAATCACCAGATCTATTACGCAAGGATGGTAGAAGACCAGACGGTCTGACAATGATTCCATGGCGTTCCGGTCGTCATCTCGTGTGTGATTATACCCTTGCACCATTATCATATATCCAGTCTACGGCATCGACGGCGGAAAACAATGTAATGTAATGTAATGTAAATCTTCGAGAATTTCTCAGCGCCCACAAAAGCCACGTCAGGGAGACCAGCGTATTCACCGGCGCTATATCAAATCAAGTCCGCAATAGCCAGAACTGCCGTTTACATTCCGGTGCCAGGTCAAAATCCGGGGAGGTCAAGCCGAGGAGACAGCGTGGTGCTACGGTGGTTGTCGGTGATGGTGGTGGTTGGGTGATGGAACCTGCTTGGAATCTGGATAGGATAGGTTGAAGAGTTCGGTTTTCAGTCGTGAATGGAATGCAGCAGAGGAGAGTGCAAGCGGAGGAGAGGTTGAATTTGGAGGTGAGACTGGAGAGATAGGAGGGTGAGCGAACAGGCGGAGGTATGTTGGGAGTCCGTTCCAAAGAGCTGGTGCAGCATAGACTAAGGAGCGGTCGCAGAATTTCAGAGAGGATGATACTGGAGGGAGAAACAACGGAGAAGGAGAACGCCATATACACGTACGTCGCTCCTCGCATTTCTTTGTTCCTCTAGCCCTTGAGGCCTTAGGTTCCATTTGCATTAGTGGCCTAACTTCAATTAATAATCTATATAAATAAAGGGAAGATTCTGTCTGTCTGTCTGTCTGTCTGTCTGTCTGTCTGTTTGACCGGGATGCATTTCCACAGCTTTTGAGCTTTTCATTCCAAACCTTCACTACTGTGCAGGTCTCGGCATGAGACACCCCAACGAATGGTTGGCGATTCTCTACCACCATGGGGCCAGGGTGGGGTTGCGAAAGCCCTAATTTTCGCTATAAATTTCCATTCCCTTGCCTTAGTTTCACAGTTAGACAGATTTTTACGCGTACCACCTCGCCTCTACTCAGCCCGCACCTCGAACCGAAGGGGCCGGGTGGGGCATAGATGTGGGTGGGGGTGTGGGGGCGGTGGGGAGAAAAATTTTCCGAAAACCTAAATTTCACGGGTGGCGTACCGGTCGAGGTCGGAGTGTGGTGTGGTGGGTGGGGTTGGAGGGGAGTGTGTGGTGGGGGAAGTTGGTGGAAGGGGTGGGGAGCGGGGGTGGAGTGGGTGGTGGGGTTGGGGAGAAGGTGGGGAGGGTTGTGGGGTATGGGGATTGGGAGTGGGGGTGGGGGGAATTTTTCCGAAAACCCAAATTTCACGAGTGGCGTACCGGTCGAGGTCGGAGTGCGGTGTGGTGGGCAGTGGGTAGGGTGGGATGGGGTGGGGATGGTGGTGCGGGAATTTTCCGAATACACAAATTTCACGGGTGATGTACTAGCGGAGGTCAGAGTGTTGTGTGGTGTGGTCGGGGGTGGCGGGTGGGTGGGTTGGAGTTGGGTGTGGGTGGGGAGGGAGTGGGGTTGGTGGGGAGTGGGGAATGGGGTGGGGGATGAGGTGGGTGGGGGTGAGGGGAGTGAGGTGGGGAGGGGTGGGGTGGTGGGTGGGGAAGTGGGGGTGGGTGGAGAGTGTGGGAAAGCGGGGGTTGGGGTTGGGGGAGAAGTTGGGCAGGGTGTGGGGTATGGAAGATTGGGGGGTGGGGGGAATTTTTCCGAAAACCCAAATTTCACTGGTGGCGTACCGGTGGAGGTCGGAGTGAGATGAGGTGTTGTTGGGTGGTGGTTTCATGCGGTGGAGTGTGGGGTGGTTGCGGCCGGGAACGGGTCGTATCCTAAATTTCCCGGGCAACGCCGGGTGCCCCAGCTAGTAGTCCATAAGTCCCTGGGGGAATGAAGTACATCAGGGCATAAAAAATAAAATAAATAAATAATAATAATAATAATGCCACAAGTCCGGTATCCAATATCCTATATCTGTTATCGACAGTTCCCGGAGGATCTGCGGAACATGCGGCGGTCCGGAAGTGCAACAAGTACTACACGCTTCCTAAAGTGGAGAGCTACCATGGGAAAGTGGCTGATCCGTTGCAAATGGCAGCGCCGTCCGGCGATGCCATCAGCGATGATCAAGTAAGTCAAGTCATAAGCGAGTAGAAAAGGATAAGTGAGTAAAGAAGGAGTAAACCATAGACAGAGACAAGCAGAGACAGAGACAGATGGAGACTGATTTCGAGAGAACTTAGTTCGGTAGAACTCACTTTTCTTGCAGAGAACGACACTCGCGAACAGTGCGGCTATCACAGCAACTACGATTAAGCTCAACTTTGCCATCTTGCCTCAGTCTTCAAACTCACTTTCATGGGCCTGTCACGCTGAGAGAGCTTCTGAATAGCTCTGCTGTGAGAAGCGCTTTACAAATGCTTTATTAGATTAGATTAGATTAGATTAGACCTAAACAGCCCAAGGACGACCTTTTATAACCGTTGACATGTTAAGGCGAATGAAGCAGAATTTCAATTAACTTTCATTGATCGATTTCTAGAATTGTCCAATTAAAGAATATGCTCACTGGCGGAAATGTGCACTTAGATTGTCTTGCCATAATTCAGTGGTTCCCAACCTTTTTTGACTTGAGGGCCACTTTTTCTAAGTTGGAGGACACGAGGGCCACTTTTTCTTAGTTGAAGGACATATGGGGCCAGAATGTTAAAATTGTATTATCTAAAAGCAAATAAAATTGCTATAATTGATTCAAAATATAATGTTTTATGTTATTTACCGACGTTAAAATAAAATAATTTGTATTAGAAAATAATAATGTGTTCTATCCTGTCCAAATTGTTAATTTTTTCACATTTTTTTATAACTCTTTGAGAGATGAGGGCTATTTTCTGAGACCTGGCGGGCCATTTTCTGGGGCCTGGCGGGCCACTTTTGGCCCGCGGGCCACGGGTTGGGAACCGCTGCCATAATTATATGCCACCTATTGCACGCGTCTGCAATTTTAATATTGTTGACCTACTTGAACAGAGGCAGTAACCTGCCAATGACACCGCATATCACTGCAGTTGTGCGAACCAGCTTTGGGATACTGAGACAGCTGAGATCTGTGTCTCGGTCACTCACACAGGAAGTGACGCGCCACCTGATACAAAGTTTAATTTTGGGCCGAATCGATTACTGCAATGTCGCCTTTGCTGGCTTGCCACAGCGCAGTATCATACGGCTTCAGGCGGTCATCAATGCTGCTGCTCGTCTAGTCCTGCGATTGAAAAAATTCGACCACATTTCAAGCGCGATTCGAGACCAGCTTCAGTGGCTTGGCATAGGTGACCGCATCAATTTCAAACTTTGTATCCTAATGTACAAATGCCTCAACAATTGCGCACCAGCCTACCTCGCGGACAACATCAAACCGTTAGCAGACGATCCAAGGAGGTCTCGGCTGCGATCGTCCAAGACCGCCGACGTGTTCATTCCTGCGACGAAAACAAAAATGGGCGATCGCGCCTTTCGCGTCGCAGGCCCACGCGCCTGGAACAGTCTTCCATCAACCATCCAGGAAATCAAAACTGTATCAACTTTAAAAAAACAATTGAAGCTACACTTGCTCTCGAGCTCATGACATTTACTCTGACAGTTGACATTATGCGTGTAAAGCATCCTAGAAGTAGCTTGCTACTGACGATGCTATACAAATTGTCTAAATTACATTACATTACATTACATTACAAAATGTAGAAATCGAGTATGCCTAAAACTAAAAGGACGTAGCTGACAGAAAATCCAGCTTTCTATCACAACCCACAGAGTAAAAATTTCTGTTCGCATTCTAACTTCGCGTAATCGCAATCGTAATCGTAAAAAATTTGTTAAATTCTACATTTCGATTGAAGCATTTTAAACTGTCCTCTTAAGAAAATTCCTATTGCTTTTCCAGTGCCAATAAGAGTGGTCCAAGACTTAAACAAATGTACTTAGGCCTACAATAATAGTTTCTATTAAAGCAAGCATCCCTACATTATTGATTATTGACGACAGTTGATATTTAAAACAGACGTTATGTAGGGCCTATAGGCATCAACTCCACAATGTGAATCTAGCATAGCTTCTGTGACCGTGACGACCTGAACTGATTTTAGTTTTAGCAAACTGACGCCGCCTCTTCAACGTTGCTCACTCGGTGCTTTGTGTTAGTGAAGCTGGGTGACATAACTTACTCGACACTAGGACCGAAAAACAGTAAAAAGATCTCAGGTCTCAGGTGAACCTAGTCCAACAAACCCATTACCACTCACCCATCGCTTATTGAGCTTTCATTTTTTGCCCTGTTGATCAATAGATGACATAAAGACATTTATATTGATTCACTTAGTTCTCAAAAATAAAGCACGACTTATTAGGCCAGTTTCCAAAAGTCATGGGCCTATAAATAGTTGCTATCCCACTCACATGTAAGATACGAAGGCTAATTTTGAGAATTGCTTAGCAAGATAGGGTAATGTAAACAAAAATAATGTGGGCATTTGGCTAAGCTTATAAGCTTAGGCTACAGATCTTTATCCTATCGACTCTGATAACTTCTCCCCGAATTGATCGGGCCAGGTAGTCCTACTTCATCAATGGAGACAGGTTTACTGGTGCTATCATTTGAATTTTCGAAATGCCCTTTAAGGCCCCAGTGCCCCACAGACCCTGCTAGCCCGATATTGAAATTTCTTTTTTTAAACGCCATAGACATACAAACCAACATCACCAGCACAGAAATAATAAAACGCATAATAAAGCTTGACTTTTTAGGCCAGCTTTAAAATGTTCCAATAGGCACAAACTGCGTATAGGCTTCAATTAATATAGCCAACACGACAAGTGCTTCACAGTTCACAGTGATTCAAAAGCAGATTCGTTTGATACACATTGAACAACAGGATGTTCTTCTCGCAGTCTGTCTTGAAAGTGAAGGGGAACCAAACATTCGACCGGATCCAACCAATTACAAACTGGACCATGGACGAAAACAACAAATCAGTAATACCAAGAAGTTTAATCACTCTGATTAACAATCAACCATTCACTCTGAAGGGAGTTTGTTGCCGCATCATGCAACGCCCCAGGTGGGCATGCTTCATGATGATGACTCACTCGTCGACTCTATCATCCTGTACCAGTCACTACTTATGCAATTATTGGTCGAATTGTAGTGTTGGGGTGAGTCTGAATGCGAGGACTTTGAAACGATGGCAAAGTTCAGCTTCTTGATAGTTATTGTGATTGCTGTTCTGCTCGCCAGTTTCGTTCTTTCTCAGGATGGTGAGTTCTACCGAATTTCATAAACTCTGTCTATGACTCTCTCTCTCTCTCTCTCTCTCTCTCTCTCTCTCTCTCTCTCTCTCTCTCTCTCTCTCTCTCTCTCTTGTTTTCTCTCGTCATAATATACCTTCCGTATTCAGTGGCGGTTCTAGACTTTTTAAACTGGGGGGGGCTAAAATTTGCATTAGCCCCTCCCTTCCCATAGATGTATATTGTATATGTTCACGCAGTTGAGTGTGTTGGTCCCCGCGTTGCCCGTTTCAGCAATATGTTCACATAAAAATTGATATCAGGCTATCTGACAGACATTCCATTGGCCTAAAAAGAATGATTTTTAAAGTACAAAATTTTTAGTGAATGAAAAGAATGAACGAATGAATAAATAAGTTTTCATTGAACAAAACTTGTGTCAATGAGTCACAGTTACAATGATGAATCAAGAACAGTGCAACAGATTCTGAGAAAGACTTGTATCTCAATTCTATCTTTGAGGATTACAATTGACACATCGAAGAAAAACGTATCATGTCTAACTTTTGTCAAAACCAACATTTTTAGCTTTTCTAAAAGACAGTACAGTACATTTCTGTCGAAAACTTCGGCGTTTAACTCATCAACTTTTCTCTTTTCAATTCTCACTTGTCGAATTTGTCCATTTATAATTATGTGCACATGTGAGTGCTCCAAACGGGTTCTAGTACACACTGTCCAGCTTACACAAATGCACATAATTATAATTAGACCTATACAGCATACAATATACTATACACTATTATAGTAGTCATGGAATCTTATCTGGCCTGGCCTCCTCTGACCATCTGTACTGCTGCAGATGCTGGGGCTTGTGGCCGCCCCGCTGTCATCGTGAGCTATATAAGGATGAAGCTGGTGTCACTACGGCATACAGGGTAATTATAAGTGCTGGCGTATGGCTTAATCTCAGCCGCTGAAGCCGTTATTAGTTCTTCACTTTGGCTTGAACATCCCATGGGTCCTCTGTAGTCGAAGGGCAGCTATTAGTATAGATAGATATCTGCTTGTGTCTGAGCATTCTCATTGAAGCAACAGTGCAGGGGTATGTGAAAGGTGATAATTATTGCTGTGTTACAGTACCAAAGCTTCACAGAACAGCATCTAAGAATGAGTGAATTAGAAGGCCTTGGTACCAACAGACATTGTAGGCAATATTATATAGCTGATTAAGCGTTAAACTGGGGGGGCTAACATTTGTATAGGGGGGCTAGGAAAATCTAGGGGGGCTAACTTTTCAGCTGGGGGTGCTGTAGCCCCCCAGCCCCCCGGTAGAACCGCCACTGTCCGTATTCACTTAAACACTTGGGAAGTTTGAAGCATCCTCAGCGATCGCTAAATTTGCACTTAATAATAAATTATGATCCGCCGTCCTGAGAATGTGTTCATGCGAGACAACGGAAGTTTCATATAACGCGAAAAGTTATCGGAAGTGACTTTAGATATTAATTTAAAAAAGGTTTATTCGGACCAAAGAAGCCAATGTCATTCGTTTGTCCTTTTAGTCTACAATCGTTAGAGTCGGCATAATTACAATGTTACTGCTGACGGGTTTAAATAAATTACTAAATTACATACGTGATATTATTTATAAAAGAGAGTGCATTTATTAATTGCCAATGTCTTTGTCCCTGTAATGTTGAATCGGCTGTCCACTTATCTAGCTAATGAATAGATGATCGTGACAGTCACACGAACTACGAAGGTGGTGAGTCATCACAGTGGCGTAGGCAAGGAGGTTTCGGGGATTAAACCCCCCATTGGCACCGGAAAAAGGTTTTTAATGTTATTTATCCATTTAAATAAGAAGAAATAAAAAAAACAGGGTATCCGGCCATTAACTCCCCGCATCATGAATTCCTGGCTACGCCACTCGGTCATCAGAATGACTGATTCATACAGCACAGACTCTATTCTCTATTCTTTTAGATTGCTCTCGCTGTGACTTGACTAGATGTTATGAGGGCCAGACGTGCGTCGTCAACAAAGCAACTCATCTTCCCGAATGCGTACCCTGCCCAGACACCTGCAGTCAAGAAGACGGTCTAGTCTGTGCTTGCAACGGGTATACCCACATCAACGAATGTGACCTCAGACGGTCGGCGTGTAGAGCAAGACGATACATGGTGACGAGGCACGAAGGACCGTGCAAAGATAGTAAGATGACAAGCATAATTATATATACTCTGTAAAAAAAATAGTAGAAGCGTAGCAGTTTCGGTCGTGTTAAGAGCGGCAGTTGCAGTACACTGTAGTAGTGGTGGTGATGATAGTAGCTGTAGTAGTAGTGGCAGCAGTAGTAGTCCCGATGTTCAGCCAACAACGTAACGTAGGCCTATAGATCTGACAGAGAGCAGAACGTAAAAATCATTATACAAATGGCTGAGTTTACTAAGCAAAAATTTATAGGAACAATTATGGTGCTAAGTGGATCTCTGGGTCAAATTCCTGGACAATTTGAGATCAATCTGGGACACGGGACGCACAGGGTCGATTCCGGGACTGTCCGGCGAATCCGGGACGGTTGGCAGCCCTATTGTTAACACATCTCTTCCCGACCTTTCTTCATAGCTCAAAGTCTCAAATCCTTGTAGCTCAAATCAGTTTTGTAAAAGCCACCAACCAAGACCGTAGCTAGGGTGGAGTGTTTTGGGTGTTTGAACACTCCCGACATGAAATCGTGCTATGCTGAAATAATACATTTACCAACACAATCATCATGTAGGCCTAATGACACAGAGGATTTCATTTAAAATCTTACATTTTGCATTATAAACAAACACCTTAGTCAGCTGATTTGTCTGCATGCCGGCTTCCTTTTAAGAGTGAGTAGACACCACCCTCCAATTAAATCCGGCTACGGCCTTGCCACAAACAATCACTCAAGATGCATTTCTGGAACAATGATTTATCACAAGAATAAATTCATTTTCTTTGTACATCACAGAAAATTCTAAACCCAATAAATTTCACAAACCACAATGTCATATTGATCAATATAGGAAGTGAGAGACAATGCCGTGGAAGATATACAGGCATTCGTTTAGATATGTCTCTCCAACAAACAGAAGTTCAACAGTCTGTCTAATGGATTATCGTTTGCTGCTTAGACATTACAGAACTCATTCGTCTAAATAGCATTACTGGGTTTCGGCTTAAATCAGACCTATTGACACCCATCTCCTGCCTGGATTAGGAGTGCAAGACAGTAGCATCCAGCTCACAGTTAAAATCAAAGGTTTTGCAGCTAAGGCCTTATCAAATAAATTATTTAGGCCTACCCGGTAATGGATACCTAAATGTTTAATTTATATCCAGAAAATCTATGTCGCATACCAGAATTCGCACTGCCAAAATTTGAAAATATCAAGCTGGTGGAGACTTGACAATGTGAATATTATTCGTTCCGTCTTAATTTGTTGCAGACAATTCTTGGTGGTGAGAGTTCGGTTTTGATGTTAGAGAACCGATTCTGAACTTCAGGAAGAACTTTTCCAATGCATTGACGGAACTTCGGAATCTCTTGACGCGCCTCTTTAATTTGACAATACTGACTTTTAACTAATTAGCTAGCTTATGCATATAATTTACATTAACCTATCAAGGCACGTCAAAATATTTTTGTAAGAATCTCAATAGGTATAATATTAGAAGCAGCTTAGCACTGATAATAATAGCATTGATGTGCGAAAATCTCGAGTTGTAGATCCTTGCATATTCCAATAAAGTACACAACGCAACAGACTTCGTGCGTTTTATCTAAAAGTCATTTAGTGTTTGCTAATTGATCCTTCCAAAACGATTCTTTCCTTGAAGATTTTTTCAGCTCTTAAACCTAAAACTATCAATATCCGAAACATGTGCTTTCTCAAAGACTCCGACAATGACTGAAGCTCATTGAACGCTTAATTAATCAAAACTAATAGCTGAAGTAGAGACTATTAGCAATCTTCATTATTTTACATGTGGCCATTATGAAGATTTGCACTCCTTGGGTTGTCCTTATTCGATTAGTTTAACTAGTTGTGCTTGTTCAATTAAATTTATATTTTCATAAATTTAATCAAGGAATTGGTTCGTCAATCCAGATTCCATTAAACAGAGAAACGGTTTCATCAATCAGACTTCTATTTATTATTTTACTCAATCCACCTTCCGTTTTTATGAGGCTGTGCACCATGCGACTGTAAACGTGAATTAACCTATTGAGATCAGACGGTTATACACGGTGTCCCAATTGAAGTGAGCCCCTTTTTGTTTTGGCAATATAGGGTTAGGGTTTTGGCGATATAGCCTATCTGCTAATTCTAAATGAAACTCTATAACATTTTACAGCGTGAAAGAGGGATAAATTATAAATGTTTCCTGAAAATTTTATCAAATTCTATCAACATAGTCCGAAGTTATGCACATTCAAATTTGGACAAACAAAATTTACAATAATCCTAATCTGGTGTTTTGGCTTTGTGTCAAAGACATTAATAACGCATCATCTCTAATGCTCTTTAGGCCTACTCTTTTAAAACTGTTATTCCTAAACCACTTGACAGATTGTTAGAGCACACCAATTTTTCTGGCAAATGTCTATTCTCACAGACTTTGAAACGAGTTACGATGCATTGGGCATTTAATGAAAGCTGATCGCCGAGGTCTTTGAGATTCTTGTCAAGTTTTAAAAGTCAGCATTGTGACGAATTGCACTTCATGAGAAAACCTATTCTTTCTTTCAATCAGTTTCGCTCAAACAGGAGAAGATTTAGACAACAAGACAAATTTCTGTCATTTAAATCAATAATTCTCCACCGTCGTTATCATCATCATCGTCGTTGTCATCAACATCGTCGTTGTAGACATCATCATCAAACATGAAACAAGTTGAAAAGGTGTAACACATTATAGAAAGACAATAGCCTATTACAGATATCAAGTCCATCAAATTAGGTGCCATAAACATTGAGGACTGCAGTATGGATCCATACTGCGAGAATAATGGACATCTCAACAGATTACGGGACAGAACGTGGCGTTCAAAAATACAATTTGTTTCACAACAGTACGATCGTGGACCATAAACTAACGAGTTGTACTGGCATTCATTCATTCAATCAATCATTCAATCATTCATTCATTCATCCATTCATTCAATCAATCATTCATTCATTCACTCATTCAATCATTCAATCATATATTCATTTATTTAATCATTAATTAATTCAATAAATCATTCATTCATTCATTCATTCATACATTCATTCATTCAATCATTAATTAATTCAATCAATCAATCAATCATTCAATCATTCATTCATTCAATCATTCATTCATTCATTACATAATTCATTCATTCATATATTCATTCGTTCAATTACTAATTAATTCTATCATTCATTCATACATAAATTCATCCAATCACTCATTAATTCATTAATTCATTCATTCAATCACTCATTAATTCAATCATTCAATCATTCATTCGTTCAATTACTAATTAATTCTATCATTCATTCATTCTATCATTCACTCAGACTGATATAGGCTGATGAAAAGATGGAAACGCTCTTCGGCGAAGAACCAAACATGAAGCCGAATGAGCTCTGGAAGCTTCTTCCATCGTAATGCTCGAGTCAGTCTTCAACTCAGTTGGTGGCGACTATAAAATGATGGGTAGTAGAGATGATCGCCTTGCATGGTTGCCATATAATTCAATTTGGCATTTGTAAATCTTGTTGTCATCTGTTACTATTAGGTTATCTTACCACCAGGTTTGTGAGTTAGAATTAATAAACGCGAATATTATTTTTTAAGCCGAGATCGTTCTAATCCATCATTAAGCAAAATATTGTACAGATAGAGTTTGGTTTTTTGGAACGGTTATTCCTCATTCAATTATGCCAAGTCGAAGGTGCTGCGGTTTGCAACGCCGTTGAATCGCTAGAATTCATTGAAAGCCGTGTTAATAGTCGTTGTAATAGAAAGCAAGGAAGACATGCATTGTCTGCCTTATTCAATGGTCAGACCTGTGATGATCTATGGGGCAGAGGCCTGGATGATAACGAGAAGGGGAGGGATTACTACAGAGGACGGATATGATAATGCTACGGTGGATACTAAGAATTTCGCTCAGGGACAGGTACAGGAACGAGGATATCATTATATAGTTCGTTCATTTTATCATTCATTTATTCATTCATTCATCCATTCATTCTGTCATTCATTCTGTCATTCATTCTGTCATTCATTCATTCTATAATTCATTCATTCATTCATACATAAATTCATCCAATCACTCATTAATTCATTAATTCATTCATTCAATCACTCATTAATTCAATCATTCAATCATTCATTCGTTCAATTACTAATTAATTCATTCATTCATTCATTCATTCGTTCATTCACTCAGACTGATATAGGCTGATGAAAAGATGGAAACGCTCTTCGGCGAAGAACCAAACATGAAGCCGAATGAGCTCTGGAAGCTTCTTCCATCGTAATGCTCGAGTCAGTCTTCAACTCAATGGTGGTGACTATAAAATGATGGGTAGCAGAGATGGTCGCCTTGCATGGCTGCCATATAATTCAAATTGGCATAAGTAAATCTTGTTATCATCTGTTTCTGTGTTATGGAACAGACAGATGTAATCATCTTACCGCGCGATTTGTGAGTTAGAATTAATAAACGCGAATGTTATTTTTTAAACCGAGATAGTTCTAATCCATCAGGAAGCAAAATATTGTTCAGAGACTTTTAGTTTGGTGGGTTTTGGGACGGTCACTCGTAATTCAATTCTGACAAGTCGAAAGTGCTGCGGTTTGCAACGCCGTTGAATCGCTAGAATTCATTGAAGGCCGTGTTAATAGTCGTTGTAATAGAAAGAAAGGAAGACTTGCATTATCTGCCTTATTCAATGGTCAGACCTTTGGTGATCTATGGGGCAGAGGCCTGGACGATCACGAGAAGGGGGATGGATTACTGGAGAGGACGGAGCTGAGAATGCTACGGTGGATACTAGGAATTTCGCTAATGGACAGGTACAGGAACGAGGATATCCGAAAGAAACTCGGAGTGGCTTGTATAACTGACAAGATACGAGAGACCAGGTTGAGATGGTACGGTCATGTGATGAGAAGAGAGGAGAACAGATGCATTAAAAGAATCATGAAGGCGGATGTCTATGGAGGTGTCACGACAACTCGTCTACCGACAACTCGTCTAACGACAAGTGGTCTCCGGACAATTCGTCTACGACAACTGGTCTACAGACAACTGATCTAGCGCTTGAGAAATGGAAGCTGGATGAAAGTTTTTAACAGGTGAAATGGAGGTTGGATTGATGATAAAACGCAAGAGAAATGGAATCTGGATGATGGCTCTATTACAGGTGAAATAGAAGCTGGATTGACGAAAATAACGGGTGAGAAATAGAAGCTGGATGACGGTATTTTTAGATCTAATTTTAGCTGGATGCATGTCGAAATACATAAATAAAATCATCAATCCAACTTCCATTTAAGTTTTAAAAAAATTCATAAATCCAGCTTCTATTTCATCAATACTATTCGTCTGTAGACCAGTTGTCGTTAGACCAATTGTCCGGAGACGAGTTGTCGGTAGACGAGTTGTCGGTAGACCAGTTGTCGTGGAACCGTCTATGGACGACGCAGTCGGGAACGACAAAAGAAGAGATGGGATGATGCGATACAGGAGGACATGAAACATCTCAACCTGAAAGTAGCGGCGTGTAAAGCAAAGTGATACATGGTGATGAAGCACGAAGGAAGCTGCAAAGACAGTAAGACGACCAAAATCTGTAACTAGTAATAGTAACATTATCAGTAGCGGTGGTATTAAGATTGGTAGCTGCAGAAGGTCTACACTGTAGTAATACTACTAATCGCAACACAAGGGCGGATACAGAAATTTTCGAAGGGGGGGTCCAAAGTCCTACGGAACCACTCATGGGGGGCCACGTCTACTTTCCGAGCAAAATAGCTGGTAAAAAATAAAGAAATTTCTAAATGGGGAGGCCATGGCCGGATTGCCTCCCTCTGGATCCGCCCCTGTCGCAACAGCAGCATAGGTAGTCGTAGTAGGCCTAATGGTAATAGCTGCTGTTGTAGTAGCAGTGGTAGTTGTAGTTGTAGTAGTAGTAGCAGTAGTAACAGCAGTAGCAGTAGTAGTAGTAGTAGTAGTAGTAGTAGTAGTAGTAGTAGTAGTAGTAGTAGTAGTAGTAGTAGTAGCAGTAGCAGTAGTAGTAGTAGTAGTAGTAGTGGTAGTGGTAGTGGTTGTGGTAGTGGTAGTAGTAGTAGTAGTAGTAGTAGTAGTAGTAGTAGTAGTAGTAGTAGCAGTAGTAGTAGTAGTAGTAGTAGTAGTAGTAGTAGTAGTAGTAGTAGTAGTAGTAGTAGTAGTAGTAGTAGTAGTAGCAGTAGCAGTAGCAGCAGCAGCAGCAGCAGCAGCACTGACGACGACGCTGACGTTGATGCGGAGCCACTGACGATGCGGTTACCCGACGACGTTGAAGACTCTGCTGGAACAGGCGTCGACGAACCACGGGCGGTGGTGCCCGACTAGGAGACGAGGGGAGTAATGACGACGAAGACGGAGCCACTAACCGAGGCTGCCCGTTGAAGAAGAACGTTTCCCTCTGTCGTTCTCCTGCGTACGTCCTTCACAGCTTCCGCGCTCACGTCAGAGCTAGAATTGGACTGGAAACACCGACGGCGCTGCTGAATACACTGACGCCCCACGAAGACGCTGACGGAAACGAGGAACCTCTTCTCGACTCGATGCGGCTGACTTCGGACCGACTGCACAACTCCGGCGTCGAACTGCAGACCCTGCGTCGTTCTCCAAGTCCCTTCTCTGACTGTCTTGACTGAGCCTCCGACCGAGCACTCCTTCTCTGCGACTGTCCTCCTCCACAAACCTGAGCTAGCTTCTCTGTTCTCCCGCTATCCAACCGTTGACTGTGTCTGTACTCCTTCTTTTATAGGCTGGCAGCAAGGCGGGATGAGTAAATGAGTGTGTGGCAGGCCAAGTGTGGCAGACCACGTGTGGCAGAGCCAAGTGTGGCAGGCGGGTGAGTATATGAGTGTGTGGCAAGCCGAATGTGGCAGGCCAAACGAGTAGATGAGTGTGAGGAAAACCGAGTGTGGCATGCCGGAAGATGTGGCAGGTCAAGTGAGGAAGGCCGAATGAGTGAACAAGAGTGTGGCAGGCCAAGGGTGACAGTGGTGCAAGGCGTGGCAAACGTGGCAGCGTGTTGCAGAACGTGGCAAGCGTGGCAGCGTGTTGCAGAACGTGGCGAGCGTGGCAAGCAAACGTGCAAACGTGGCAGAACGTAGCAAAAGAGGCAGCGCGTGGCAAAACGCAAATCAACCAAAAAAATCATCATGGCAAAATCGCCACACCATGAATAATCGAAGCAGATAAGAAAAAGATTATATTTTGCACTGACGCAACAATTTTTTCACGAAATCATGTAAGAGCTGAAAAATGCAACAAAAAGAAATACAGGAATCAAGGTGGCATCGGCGGCGCGCCGACAAAGTTTCGGCGGCGGCGGCGGCGGCGGCGGCGGCGGCGGCGGCGGCGCGACGACCCAAGAAAATCGGCGGCGGCGCCCACGAAATGTCGGCGGCGGCGGCGCGGCGCGGCGCGGCCGGCTCAGAGCTCTGCAGTAGCCTATACTGGTGGCACCCTTTGATTTGGTGAAATGCTCTTTAAGACCCCAGTGCACAGACCCTGCTAGCCCAACATTGAAATATCCTTTTTTAAACCGCCATCGACATATAAACCAACATCATTGGGGGTCCGTAGCTCAGTGGAGAGAGCGTTGGCCGATAAACTGAGAGTCATTATCGCGACCCGGGTTCAAGCTTCGCTCAGGACAAAAATTATTTGAATTTTCTGTTAGCTGCCAGTGGCGCTTTTTGTTGTGTTGTTTGCCTCGGGTCTGTTGAAAAATAAGTTAGCCCCTCCCACTCCTGGCTTGGCCGATCAGGAGCGTTCCCACACCTAGGCCATTAGTGTTAAGTTACCAAACCTGTTGTAGGCGACCTGCGTGTCGTGCGAAGCTGGCCGTATTTCGTATGACTTGTACCTGTAATCGTTCTGCGGTGTATCAGATTGAATTTGAATAAACGAATATTATTATTATCACCCGCACAGAAGCGCATAATAAAGCAAGACTTTTCAGACCAGTTTAAAAATATGCAAATAGGCACACACTGTGTTTAGGCTTCAATTAATGTAGCAAACAGGGCAAGTGCGTCGTAGTTCACAGCGATTCAAAACCAGATCGCTTGATTTCCATTTAATAGCAGGATGTCTTTTCGCAGTCTGTCATCAAATTCGACCGGATCTAACCAATTTCAAACTAGGCGAAAACAACAAATCACTAATACCAAGAAGTTTAATCACTCTGACTAACAATCAGCAATCCATTCGTCAACTGTATGTTATAAAAGCGTCATTCGCAATCTGTTTGACTGAGGCTGAATGCAAAGACTTTGGAAAAATGGCAAAGTTCAGCTTCTTGGTAGTTGTTGTGAGTGCCGCTCTGCTCGCCAGTTTCGTTCTTTGTCAGGATGGTGGTGAGTTCTACCGAATTTAATTCTTAAACTCTGTCTATAACTCTCTCTCTCTCTCTCTCTCTCTCTCTCTCTCTCTCTCTCTCTCTTTCTCTCTCTCTCTCTCTCTCTCTCTCTCTCTCTCTCTCCTTGTTTTCTCTTGTCATAATATACCTTCTGTATTCACTTAAACACTTGGGAAGTTTGAAGCATCCACAGCGATCGCAAAATTTACACTTACTAAGAAACTATGATCCGCCGTCCTGAGAATGTGTTCATGCGAGACAATTATAGAGAAGTTTCGTATAATGAGAAAAGTTATCGGAAGTGACTTTAGATATTAATAAAAAAAAGGGAACTAGCATAATAATTATGGCGGTCATCTCTTTCAGAAAAATTTAAACTGAGTGATATGTGAAACATAGGCCTACAATTCTTTTTCTTGAAAGCTGAGCCAGAAGCATCGAATAGCGTTGAGAGCGACAATAGGCGGGAAGCAAATGACTGAGATGTGAAGGAAGCTGATGAGACGAGAAGTAGGGGCGAGTTCAGCCGTGGCAACCATAGCAGTAAAAACGTTTTTTTTCGTTTTTTATTCTCTCCCAAAAAACGTCGATTTTTCGTTTTTTTCTTTTCCCATGGTTTTTTTTATCCTTTTTTAGATTTTTATGTAACTTTATTTACTGTCTAATATTATTTTCCTTAATTTAATTTTTGTCTGATATTCCATATGTTTTCACCGTGCTCTCAAGGATTCAGCTAACTATAGGGTCTTTGTGTAATCGTTTAAGTTATAATTTTGAGAAATACATGTAGTAGATCCCTGTACATATACAAGAAATGAAATTTGTAAGAGTAATTTTGATATAAAATTCTTGGGTTTATAATAATTATAATTATAAGTAATAATTTTAAGTACAGACGTACAATATACAATTTAGTAAACACCTGTGGTTTTTGCTTCTGGTTAGATTTTAATTCTGTTGTGTCGATCAGCATAAACTTATAATGTGAACTTATGTCTACAATTTAAATTTGAAAAGATTTCAATACCTTTAATCTGTCCGAATTTCTACATTAAACCAAAGTTATAAGAAAAAAAATAACTGTGGTAGATTAATGTTACCAATACCAATTATTTTGGCCTAATAATAAAGTTGTGTTATTTGCAGTTTCTTGATAAAATTGCATAAGCAAGGTTTGTAAGCCGAAAAAGAAAATTTCAGATGTAACAAAGGCACATTTTTTTCCGTTTCCGTTTTTATCGGTTTTTTGTCGTTTTTTTTATTATTTCGAAAAAACCCGACTTTTTTCCTTTTTTATTTTATTTTCATCGCTTTTTATATCTATGGTGGCAACAACGGTAGGATGAGACTAGAGTCAATGCAATTGGACAATTGTCTGTGTAGAGTTGCATTCTGTCCATTTTCGTCTGCGTTTGTTTGTTTATTTGTTTGTATGCGCACTTGTCCATTCAAGCTCTCTACTCAGAGGTCCCTACGCGGCGACTAGAGGTGGATTTGAACCTGCAACCCTTCGGCTGCAAGGCGATGAACATATCCGCTACACCGTCGTGCGGAACGCAGACGGGTTTAAATAAATTGCGTACATGATATAATTTATAAAAAGAGTGTATTTATTAATTGCCAACATCTTTGTCCCTGTAATGTTGAACCAGCTGTCCACTTATTTAGCTAATGAATAGATGACTGTGATCATCACACGAACTATGAAGGTGGTGGGTCATCACAGTGGTGTAGGCAAGGGGGTTCGGGGGTTAAACCCTCCATTGGCTCCGGACAAGATGTTTAAGGTTATTTATCCATTTAAATAAGTAACATAACAAAAAACAGGGTATCCGGCCATAAACTTCCCCCCCCGCATCATGAATTCCTGGCTACGCCACTCGGTCATCAGAATGACTGATTCATACATTCTCTATTCTTTTAGATTGCCCTAACTGTGACTTGACCAGATGTTCTGAGGGCCACACGTGCATCGTTAACACAGCAAGTCATCTTCCCGAATGCGTACCCTGCGATGGCGACTGCAACTATGAACCCCGTCCGGTCTGTGGTTGCAATGGGAAAACTTACTTCAACGCCTGTAAGATCAAACTGGAGGCGTGTAAAGCAAGACGATACATAGTGACGAGGCACGAAGGAGAATGCCCAGATGGTAAGATAACAAGCATAATTATATATACTCTGTAAAAAATAGTAGCAGCGTCGCAGTTTCGGTGGTGTCAAGAGTGGCAGTTGCAGTACACTGTAGTAGTGTTACGGCGCCATAGAAATTGTCATTGTTATTATTATTATTAGTAGTAGTGGTGGTGATGATAGTAGCTGGGGTAGTAGTGGCAGCAGTGGTAGTCGAAACCGTAGTAGCCTAGAATATCATGTAAATTTCTCCAAACGCTTAATCAAGCCACAATGTCGATTACGTACGGATACAAAATCTGTTAAAATATCGATTTCATCGTAAGAAATGAAACGTTCCCGATTTTGTACTAAGCTACTTACCGGATCTTCGGCTTGCATCTGAACCAGCAGAGTGATAGCAGCAGAGTAATAGTAGCAGTAGTAGTAGTAGTAGATGTAGTAGTATCATTACAGCATTTGTGGTGGTTGTAGGAGGATGGTTTTGGGGAAGGAAGCGGTGATGAAAAAAGAAATTGCAGTCGCAGTAAGTTGCAGCTGTGCTGTCATTTAAATCAATGTAGATATTATTAATATAGCACAAAAAAACGTACGAAGTTCTGTGTTAGAATCACTGCAAATCTGGAATGCTTAATACCCAATTACCCTAGCTTCCTCTTAAAAGTCGGTGCAGTATTAAATGAAGCAGTACTGTCGCCCATGCCATTAATCGAGTCTATGACCCTTGCACAGAAGATTTTCTGCACTAATGTTTCCTTTGCACTCTCACGTAATATATACCTGTGTCCTCCATTTGTCTTGCTTCGTGCCAATTCAAAGAACGTTTCGCACTTGAGCTCTTTCTTTCCAGTGAAGATCCTTTCAGCTTTGACTTGATCTCCTCTGCTCATCCGTCTCTACAATGTTGTTAACACATCTCTTCCCGACCTTTCTTCGTAGCTTAAAGCCTCAAATCATTGTAGCTCAAATCAGTTTCGTAAAGGCCACCAACCATGACCGTAGCTAGGGTGGAGTGTTTGGGGTGTTTGAACACTACCGACATGGAATCGTGCTATGCTGAAATAATGCATTTACCAACACAATCATCCTGTAGGCTTAATGACACATGGGATTTCATTCAAAATCTTACATTTTGCATTAGATGTGATCATCCTGCAAACACCTTAGGCAGCTGATTTGGCTGCATGCCAGCTTCCTTTTAAGAGTGAGTAGACACCACCCTCCAATTAAAATCCGGCTACGGCCTTGCCACAAACAATCACTCAAGATGCATTTCTGGAACAATGATTTATCACAAGAATCAATTCATTTCCTTTGTACATCACAGAAAATTCTAAACTCAGTAAATTTCACAAACCACAATGTCATATTTATTGACCAATATAGGAAGTGAGAGACAATGCCGTGGAAGCTATCCAGGCACTCGTTTAGATATGACTCTCCAACAAAACAGAAGTTCAACAGTCTGTCTAATGGAGTAGGCCTACCATTTGCTGCTTAGACATTACAGGACTCATTCGTCTAAATAGCATTACTGGATTAGGAGTGCAAGACAGTAACATCCAGCTCACAGTTAAAATCAAAGGTTTTGCAGCTAAGGTCTTTACTTTATCAAATAAATTATGTAGGCCTACCAGGTAATGGATGCCTAATTGTTTAATTTATATCCAGAGAATCTATGTCGCATACCAGAATTCGCACTGCTAAAATTGATAATATCAAGCTGGTGGAGACTTGTGAATATTATTCGTTCCGTCTTAATTTGTTGCAGACAATTCTTGGTGGTGAGAGTTCGGTTTTGATGTTAGAGAACCGACTCTGAACTTCAGGAAGAAATATTCCACTGCATTGGCGGAACTTCGGAATCTCTTGACGCGCCTCTTTAATTTGACAATACTGACTTTTAATTAATTAGCTAGCTTATGCATATAATTTATATTAACCTAGGAAGTAATGTTAAAATATTTTTGTAAGAATCTCAATAGGTCTAATATTAGAAGCAGCTTAGCACTGATAATAATAATAGCATTGATGTGCGAAAAGCTAGAGTTGTAGATCTTTGTATATTGTAATAAAGTGCAAAACACAGCAGACTTCGTGAGTTTTATCTATAAGTCATTCAGTGTTTGCTTACTAATCCTTCCGAGGCGATTATTTCCTTGAAGATTTTTTCAGATTTTAAAGTTTAAAAAACTATCAATATCCGAAACATGAGCTCTGAAACATGTGCCTCCTCACAGACTCCGAAAACGACTGAAGGTCATTGAACGTTTAATCAAAACTAATAGCGGAAGTACTTAGCAATCTTCATTATTTTATATGTAGCCATTATGAAGATTTGCACTCCTTGGGTTGTCCTTATTCGATTAGTTTAACTACATGTAGTTGTGCTTGTTCAATTACATTTATATTTTCATAAATTCAATCAAGGAATTGGTTTCGTCAATCCAGATTCCACTTAAAAAGAGAAACGGTTTCATCAATCAGACTTCTATTTATTATTTTACTCAATCCACCTTCCGTTTGTATGAGGCTGTGCACCATGCGACTATAAACGTGAATTATTGAGATCAGACGGTTAGATTTTGGACTGCAAGAGGCAACTGTGGAGAGAGAAGTGGGATAAACGGAGTCGAATTGCCAGAGAGAGGAAAGCGATAGGATTTCCAGAGATTTACAATAATCATAATCTGGTGTTTTGGCTTTGTGTCAAAGACATTAATAACGCATCATCTCTAATGTTCTTTACCTTTTTCAAACTTTTATTCTTTTAAATCATTCGACATATTTATTCATTTATTTTTATTTCCCCATTTCTATAGCGCCCCTTCAAGCTCACTACTCAGAGGCGCTCCCGATTACAGCTCGGACACTGCGTCGGAGTTTCACGCCGAAGCGCCCAAGCAATCGCGAGTGAAGGACTTGCTCAAGGTCCCTACGCGGCGACTTGATGTGGATTCGAACCTCGAACCTACCGGTCCAAGGCCACCACTACACCACCGCGCCCCACAATGCTTGTTTGATTGCTAGAGCACACCAATTTTTCTGTCAAATGTCCATTCTCATAAACTCTGAAACGAGTCACGATGCATTGAACGTTTAATGAACGCAATCGCCGAGGTCGTTGAGATTCTTAGCAATTTTTAAAAGTCAATACTGTGACGAATTGCACTTCATGAGTAAACCTGTTCTTTCTTTCAATCAGTTTCGCTCAGACAACAAGATAAATTTCTGTCACTCAAATCAATAATTCTCCACCGTCGTTATCATCATCATCGTCATTATCATCAGCATCGTCGTTGCAGACATCATCATCATAACATGAAACAAGTTGAAAAGGTGTAACACATTGTAGAAAGACAATAGCCTATTATAGATATCAAGTCCATCAAAATGAGGTTGCCATAAACATTGAGGACTGCAGTATGGATCCATACAGCGAGAATTGGACATCACAACAGATTACGAGACAGAACGTGGCGTTCAAAAATACAATGTGTTTCACAACAGCGCGATCGTGGACCATAAACTAACGAGTTGTACTGGCATTCATTCATTCAATCAATCATTCATTCATTCATTCATTCATCCATTCTATCACTCATTCATTGAATCGTTCATTCATTCATTCATTCATTTATTCATTCGCAAATTCATACATTTATTCATTCAATCATTCAATCAATCAATCAATCATTCATTCACTCATTCATGCATTCATTCAATCAATAATTAATTCAATCAATCATTCATAAAATAATTTATTCATTTTATAATTCATTCATTCATTCATTCTATAATTCATTCATTCATTCATACATTCATTCGTTCAATCACACATTAATTCAATCATTCATTCATTCATTAATTCATTCTATTATTCATTCATTCATTCATTCATTCATCCATTCATTCTGTCATTCATTCTGTCATTCATTCTGTCATTCAATCATTCTATCATTCACTCATTCATTCATTCTATTATTCTAACATTCATTCATTCTATCATTCTGTCATTCATTCATTCATACATTCATTCATTCAATTAATTAATTCATTCGTTCTATAATTCATTCATTCTATAATTCATTTATTCATTCATTCATTCATTCATTCAATCTGTCATTCATTCTGTCATTCATTCATTCTATTATTCATTCATTCATTCATACATAAATTCATTCAATCACTCATTAATTCATTCATTCATTCATTCAATCACTCATTAATTCAATCATTCATTCATTCATTCTATAATTCATTCATTCTATCATTCATTCATTCACTCATTCATTTATTCATTCTATAATTCATTCACTCAGACTGAGCATTGTTGTTTTCGTCCGGTGCACAGCGTCTACCCAGCGGACACTTTACTCCCTCGCATGGTGTTCCTACACTCAACAGAAAACGTGGCTGAAACAACTACAATGCTTGCGTGTTTGTGTGCGTATTATGTGTAGGAATTAAAGGGAAAGATGCAAAATATGCTTCTATTAATGTGTATATTTGTGCATTATGCTACATGTATTTATTCACGCTTGTATAACTGAAAATAGTTTATTATTATTAACAATTAATTAACTAATTAATTAATTAACTAATTAACTAATAAATTATTGTTGCCCCGAGGTAAACATGATCCATCAGGTACTTCAACATTAACTAAAAAAAGGAAATTAGTCTGGAATGGGTCGTATTCGTCAAAGTCCCGGTGTAAAGGTTTCAAATTACCCCCTCCTAAACATTACCCCCCGGTAACTTGAAACCGGTTTCAGATTACCCCCCGGAAACTAGATTTGCATCAATCGTCGCATTCATTGCACTAAAAAAATCAGAAAAATCATCCCGCTTCTTGTTTTGGTCTGAAGAATTTCATCCGTCATCCCACTTCGTGGTATGTTATCAATTTTTTGATCGAAAAAAATAATAGCCTCGAAGCCATTTCTCCATTATAACTTCAGCGGCGATTAGTATTTTAGTTACAGATGAAAATATTGATAACAAACCACGAAGTGGGATGACGGATGAAAATCTTTTTTAAAAACAAGAAGCGTGATGATTTTCTGCTATTTTTAGTGCAGTAAATGCGATGATTGATGCAAAATACAGTTTGCAGGGGGGGTAATGTTTAGGAGGGGGGTAATTTGAAACCTTTACACCGGTCCCGAAAATGACGTCAGTGCATTTGCATGGTGTTGACATGATTTTAGACAAACTTTTTTCCGTGAAACTGAAACTAATAAAGTCATACTTACGCTCATCAATTGCACAAGATCGCCTTGACAGTTTGGCGCTGATCAGCATTGAAAACGAAGCAGCCAGCCTGAGCCAGGCAGCTTGATCTGGACACACTTGTGGACAAATTTGCAAACATTAAGGCAAGGAAAAAAGAGTTCTGAGTTTTGACTGAATGACTTCACACTATAGCAAAGGACTTCAACCAAACCTTACATAGACCGTTAAGGCCAGCTGGTGGGGTCGGAGATGAGGTCAACCGTTGCGGAGGAGCTTAGTCATGTAGCTATCTGGGCAGCTAAAAATAACCTTTGTCTGAACACGGAAAAGTCAAAAGAAATGATCGTCTCCTCTCGTCATGGTGCTGATGCTCCAGAGCTGATGGTGGGACTAAAAAGAGTTACCTCTATGAACATACTTGGAGTTACCCTTAACTCTAATCTTCGTGTCACCTCTCATGTAATTGACGTAATTTCCTCCTGTGCTGGGTCACTGCATGCCCTGCGGACGTTAAGAGCCCATGGTTTGTCATCTGATGCTCTTCATATAGTCACTAGAGCAACAACTGTCTCCAAATTGTTATATGCTGCTCCTTCCTGGTGGGGCTTTGCTACCGCCAATGACCGTGCCAAAATTGAACGTCTTTTAGCAAGAGTCCGTCGTTCCGGGTACCTGCCTGATGACTCGCCTACTGCTACTGAAATGGTAGATCTTGCCGATGCCCGTCTTCTTGCAGCAGTCTCCAGAAACGGTTTCCACGTTCTTCGATCGCTTTTCCCACCGGTTGTCGATCGTTCCTACCAATTGAGACCACGCCCTCACAACTTTGTTTTGCCAGTCAAAGACGACAGACACTTCATCTCACGTGTTTTATATAGGAAGCCACCTATGCCCATTAATTATGTCAAATGATCTAATTCTCATATCACCCTAGTATAAAAACGTCAAATCATTCCTTTTTTTTTTGCAATTATTTACGTAATTTTCTACACTCATCCTATAAGATGGATTCAATTGTTATGGACATAAACAATTTTAGGTAGCCTATAATTGTGTTTCATTTGTTGAACTAATTTGTGTACCTGATAGCGGTGTGTCTATCAGTTTTGTTGCCAATTAAACGAATATAATAAAATAATACTTAACTTCAGACGCACATGTCATAATTGTCATTTCAGCCTTGTTAGGAACTTACAGTTTACTGTAGGCCTAATTTGTACTTGTATCTTGTTCATATACATCAGCATTTCAGTAAATTAATAAGTAATAATACATTTCAATAAGTACCGTAGGGAGAGGGCCCCACCTTCATATTTTGTCTAGGGGCCCCCGAGTTCCTAGTTACGCCACTGGGTATAGCCTACTGTAAATAAAAATGTATGCATTTGACTATAGAGATCTTTATCGTCTCGACTTTGACTTACTTGACTTATGGCCCTGACGAAGCTTCCGCCCGCATCAGCCGCTCCTTTAAGGACAGCCTCCAGTCGTCCCTGTCCTGCGCTCTCCGCGCCGCCTCTCCCACGGTTAGTCCCATCCTCAGGCAGTCCCCTTCTGCCACATCCATCCATCGCTTCCTGGGTCTGCCTCTTCTCCTCTTCCCATGCACATATCCCTGCAATGCCACCTTTGGATATCTTCCACTCCGCATTCTGACGACATGTCCGAAGTACCGCATTCTTCTTATCTGAATCCTGTCCACAATGTCTTGCTGTATCCTCAGTCTGCTGCGTATTTCCGTGTTTCGTATCCTTTCCCTCCTTGTGACCCCTTCTATCCTTCGCAGGCACGTCATTTCGAATACCCTCAACCGTCTTTTCTCTGTCTCCTTCAGCGTCCACGTCTCTGACTATCGTTTTTATCGTCTCGACTCTACTCATTTCTCTCCGAGTTGATAGGATGAGAGCATTCATCACATGCCTCAGTTTGACTGAGTGACACGCCGTATGACAAGACTCACGTATATTCCGGCCATCTGTAACAATGTAGACGACATTCATTGTCTTTTGTCATAATAGTAATTGTGACACACGATTCATCAGATTTCCAATTTAGGCTAATTGACGAGTAATTTCTATGGCGGATTTAGATCAGGTCGAGTAATGCTTGGATGATGTATGTAGACATGAACGTGTTGTGCGTGAGTGCATAGATGTGTCTATGTAGGCTATGCTTGCACGTATTTGCCGTGAAACAAAAGAATCAACAGCCATGACATGCTATGCAATGGAATTGAAGAGCTATAGTATAGATGTGTTGTCTTTAAGACCTCCATTATTTTGCTGAACAAGATGACAATGAGCAAATTAATGACACAAATAATTGTGATGTTATTCACTTAAGGAGAATGAAGTTGAACACTAAACCCCACAACTCCACAGAAACGAAGGTGAGCGGGATCTCTATGGCCACCTGTCACGTGCGATCGATCTTAATGCCAAAGTCATGATCTTAAATTTTTGATATCAAGACCTTTGTCAATTCACTCTCTTTGCTCTTCTGCTCCGGTCACATTTTTACTTTTATTTTTGTTGCAAACACATTTATTCGAGCGCCTCTGAGTTGAGATATTGAAGGGGCGCTATATAAATTCATGTGATTGATTAATTGATTATTGACGACAGTACTATTGGTATTTTAACCGTATTTAAAGAAAGGGTAATGAAAACAAAAACAATGCATGCATTATTTTTGTTATCTTTGCTAATTTCCCCTCTAATTGATGGGTAAGGTCCATCATCACACGGAGACAGTTTTACTAGTGCCACCCCTTGATTTGGTGAAATGTCCTTTAAGGCCCGATATTTAAATCTCTTAAACAAATCGCCACCGACTAACAAACCAACATCACCCGCAAAGAAGCGCATAATAAAGCATGATGTGCAAAATGTGCAAGTAGGCAAAAACTGCGTTTAAACTTAAATTAATGTGCATGTTGGAAACACGACAAGTGCACGCATTTCACTGCGATTCAAAAGCGAATTTGCTTGACATACATTGAATAACAAAATGTCTCTTCGCAGAATGTCTTGAAAGTGAACGGCAACCAAACATTCTACCGGATCTAGCCAATTACAAAGAGGACCATGGACGAAAACAACAAATCACTAATACCAAGAAGTTTAATCACTCTGATTAACAATCAACAACCCATTCGTCGGCTCTATAATCCGGTACCAGTCACGACTTATAGGCTACTATTGGTCGAAATGTAGTGGTAGTGCCATAGTGGTGGTTATAAAGGCATCGTCCGCAACCTGTTTGACTGAGACTGAATGCGAAGACTTTGGAAAGATGGCAAAGTTCAGCTTCTTGGTAATTGTTGTGAGTGCCGCTCTGCTCGCGAGTTTCGTTCTTTCTCAGGATGGTGAGTTTTACCGAATTTAATTCTTAAACTCTGTCTCTAACTCTCTCTCTCTCTCCTTGTTTTCTCTTGTCATACTATACCTTCCGTATTCGCTTAAGCACTTGTGAAGTTTGAAGCATCCACAGCGATCGCTAAATTTACACTTAGGCTAAAAAGAAATTATGATTCGCCATCCTCAGAATGAGTTCATGCGATACAACGCAAGTTTTATAACGCGAAAAGTGACTTTAGATATTAATATAAAAGAGAACTAATTATGACGATCATCTCTTTCAGAATTTTTTAAACTGAATTATATGTGAAACATACAATTCTTTTTCTTGAAAGCCAAGCCAGAAACACTAAAACATCGAATAGCGTTGAGGGCGACAATTATAGGCGCAAAGCAAATAACTGAGATGTGAAGGATGATGATGATGAGACGAGAAGGAGGAGCGAATTCTGTCGTGGCAACAACGGTAGGAAGAAACTAGGGTCAATGCAATTGGAGAATTGTCTGTGTAAAGTTGCATTCTGTACATTTTCGTCTGCTATTGTTTGTATGCGCACTTGTTATAGCGCCCCTTCAAGCTCACTACTCAGAGGCGCTCCCGACTACAGCGCGGACACTGCATCGAAGTTTCACGCCGAAGCGCTCGGCAATTGCGAGTGAAGGACTTGCCCAAGGTCATTACGCGGCGACTAGAGGTGGATTTGAACCTGCAACCCTTCGGCTGCAAGGCGATGAACATATCCGCTACACCGTCGCGCCTCACGAAGCCCTCGTTGAGCGCAGAAGCAACGACGACCAAAGGCAGAGAAGGTTTATTCTGTCCAAAGAAACCAATGTCGTTCGTTTGTCTTTTTAGTCTACAATCGTTAGAGTCGGCATAATTACAGTGCATTTGCTGACGGGTTTAAATAAATTACATACATGAAATTGTTTATAAAGGAGAGTGTATTTATTAATTGCAAATGTCTTTGTCCATGTAATGTTGAATCGGCTGTTCACTTATTTAGCTAATGAATAGATGATTGTGATCGTCACACGAACTATGAGGGTGGTGGGTCATCACAGTGGCGTCGGCAAGGGAGGTTTCGGGGGTTAAGCCCCCCCCCATTGGCTCCGAAAAGGTTTTTTAAGGTTATTTATCCATTTAAATAAGAAAAAATAACAAAAAACAGGGTATCCGGCCATAAACCCCCCCCCCGCATCATGAATTCCTGGCTACGCCACTCGGTCATCAGAATGACTGTGATGCATACAGCACAGACTGTCTCTATTCTTGTAGATTGCTCTCGCTGTGACTTGACTAGATGTTATGAGGGCCAGACGTGCATCGTCAACAAAGCAACTCTTCTTCCCGAATGCGTACCCTGCCCAGACACCTGCAGTCATGAAGCCGCTCTAGTCTGTGCTTGCAACGGGTATACCCACATCAACGAATGTGACATCAGACGGGCGGCGTGTAGAGCAAGACGATACATAGTGACGAGGCACGAAGGACCCTGCAAAGATAGTAAGATGACAAGCATAAATATATATACTCTGTAAAAAAATAGTAGCAGCGTAGCAGTTTCGGTGGAGTTAAGAGTGGCAGTTGCAGTACACTGTAGTAGTAGTGGTGGTGATGATAGTAGCTGTAGTAGTAGTGGCAGCAGTAGTAGTCGAAACCGTAGTAGCCTAGAATATGTAAATAGCTCCAAACGCCTAACCACGTCACAATGTCAATTACGTACGGATACAAAATCTGTTAAAATATCGATTTCATCGTCAGAAATGAAACATTCCCGATTTTGTACTAAGCTACCTACCGGATCTTGGGCTTGCATCTGAATCAGCAGAGTAATAGTAGCAGTAGTAGTAGATGTAGTAGTATCATTACAGCATTTGTGGTGGTTGTAGGAGGATGGTTTTGGGGAAGGTAGTGGTGATGAAAAAAGAAATTGCAGTCGCAGTAAGTTGCAGTTGTGCTGCCATTTAAATCATTTAATTTAGATATTATTAATGTAGCACAAAAAATGTACGAGGGTCTGTGTTAGAATCACTGCAAATCTGGAATGCGTAATACCCAATTACCCTAGCTTCCTCTTAAAAGTCGGTGCAGTGTTAAATGAAGTAGTAGGCCTACAGTACTGTCACCCATGCCATTAATCGAGTCTATGACTCTTGCACAGAAGCTTTTCTGCACTCTCACGTAATTTATATGCTATCTGTGTCCTCCAATTTGTCTTGCGTCGTGCTAATTCTAAGAACGTTTCCCACTTGAGTTCTTTCTTTCCAGTGAAGGTCGTTTCAGCTTTGACTTGATCTTCTCCGCTCATCCGTCTCTACAATGTTATTAGCCCATCTCTTCCCGACCTTTCTTCATAGCTTAAAGCCTCAAATCCTTGTAGCTCAAATCAGTTTCGAAAAAACCACCAATGGTCCTGGGCACGACGTTAAACTGCATCCATCCTCCGCCACAGGGAACCAACAACGTCCATTGTGCATTGACCCAAGTTGTCCTTCATGCCTCTCTCCCAATATATCTCTTCATTTAGACAAGGCGGTCTAACTGCTCCAAGATGTTAATGGTATGGAGCAGACCTGCTGACTGGACCTGTTGAAGCTGTGCAGCATGACGCGAGACAGACTCAGACAGAGAGTGGCGTCGGACTCTTACGGGCATTGAGCCCAATGATATTGCTGATGATGATGATGATGAAAAACCACCAACCAAGACCGCAGCTAGGGTGGAGTGTTTTGGGTGTTTGAACGCTCCCGACATGAAATCGTGCTATGCTGAAATAATGCATTTACCAACACAATCATCATGTAGGCCCAATGACACAGGGGATTTAATTCAAAATCTTACATTTTGCATTAGGTCTGATCATCCTGCAAACACCTTAGTCAGCTGATTTGGCTGCAATTAGGAGTGCAAGACAGTAGCATCCAGCTCACAGTTAAAATCAAAGGTTTTGCAGCTAAGGCCCGTGATAAGACCTTATCAAATAAATTATGTACCCGGTAATGGATGCCTAATTGTTTAATTTATATCCATAAAATCTATGTCGCATACCAGAATTCGCACTGCTAAAATTGATAATATCAAGCTGGTGGAGACTTGTGAATATTATTCGTTCCGTCTTAATTTGTTGCAGAATATTTTTGGTGAGAGTTCGGTTTTGATGTTGGAGAACCGATTCTGAACTTCACGAAGAAATAATTATTTCACTGCATTGACACAACTTCGGAATCTCTTGACGCGCCTCTTTAATTTGACAATACTGACTTTTAGCTAATTAGCCAGCTTATGCATATAATTTACATTAACCTATAAAGGCACGTCAAATTTTTTTTGTAAGAATCTCAATAGGTCTAATATTAGAAGCAGCTTAGCACTGATAATAATTATAATAGCATTGATGTGCGAAAAACTAGAGTTGTAGATCTTTGTATAATGTAATAAAGTGCAAAACACAGCAGACTTCGTGCGTTTTATCTATAAGTCATTCAGTGTTTGCTTACTAATCCTTCCGAGGCGATTGTTTCCTTGAAGATTTTTTCAGATTTTAAAGTTTAAAAAACTATCAATATCCGAAACATGAGCTCTGAAACATGTACCTTCTCACAGACTCTGAAAACGACTGAATGTCATTGAACGTTCAATTAAAACTAATAGCGGAAGTACTTAGCAATCTTCATTATTTTATATGTGGCCATTATGAAGATTTGCACTCCTTGGGTTGTCCTTATTCGATTTGTTTAACTAGTCCAGTGCTTGTTCAATCACATTTATATTTTCATAAATTTAATCAAGGAATTGGTTTCGTCAATCCAGATTCCATTTAAACAGAGAAACGGTTTCATCAATCAGACTTCTATTTATTATTTTACTCAATCCACCTTCCGTTTTTATGAGGCTGTGCACCATTCGACTATAAACGTGAATTATTGCGATCAGACGGTTAGATTTTGGACTGCAAGAGGCAACTGTGGAGAGAGAAGTGGGATAAACGGAGTCGAATTGCCAGAAAGAGGAAAGCGATAGGATTTCCAGAGATTTACAATAATCCTAATCTGGTGTTTGGCTTTGTGTCAAAGACATTAATAGCGCATCATCTCTAATGCTCTTTACTCTTTTAAAACTGTTATTCTTAAATCATTTGACAGATTGTTAGAGCACACCAATTTTCTGGCAAAAGTCTATTCTCACAGACTTTGAAACGAGTTACGATGCATTGGGCGTTAAATGAAAGCCAATCGCCGAGGTCTTTGAGATTCTTGTCAATTTTTAAAAGTCAGCATTGTGACGAATTGCACTTTATGAGTAAACCTATTCTTTCTTTCAATCAGTTTCGCTCAAGCAGGAGAAGATTTAGACAACAAGACAAATTTCTTTCACTCAAATCAATAATTCTCCACCGTCGTTATCATCAACATCGTCGTTGTAGACATCATCATCAATCAAGAAACAAGTTGAAAAGATGTAACACATTATAGAAAGACAATAGCCTATTATAGATATCAGGTCCATCAAATGAGGTTGCCGTAAACATTGAGGATTGCAGTATGAATCCGTACTGCGAGAATTGGACCTCACAACAGATTTCGGGACAGAACGTGGCGTTAAAAAATTCAATTTGTTTCACAACAGTGCGATCGTTGACCATAAACTAACGAGTTGTACCGGCATTCATTCATTCAATCAATCAATCATTCATTGATCCATTCATTCATCTATTCTATCATTCATTCATTCATTCAATCGTTCAATCATTCATTCATTTTATCATTGATTCAATCATTTATTTATTCATTCATTCATTCAATCATTCATTCATTCAATCATTCATTCAATCATTCATTCAATCATTCATTCATTCATTCATACATTCATTCATTCATACATTCATTCATACATTCTATCATTCATTCAATCAATCAATCATTCGTTCATTCAATCATTCATTCATTCAATCGTTCAATCATTCATTCATTCATTCATTCATGCATTCATACATTCATTCGTTCATTCATTCATTGTTTCAATCAATCAAACATTCATTCATTCATACATTCATACATTCATTCATTCAATCATTCATTAACTCAATCAATCAATCATTCATTCATTCATTCATTCATTCATACATTTATTCATTCATTCAATCACTCATTCATTCATTCATTCTATTATTCATTCATTCTATCATTCATTCAGGCTGATATCATCATCATCATCATCATCATCATCATCATCATCATCATCATCATCATCATCATCATCATCATCAAAATCCTTGGGCTAAATGCCCGTAGGGGTCCGACCAGGGCCGCATTAAGGCTAGTGCGGGCCCGGGTGCTGTGGTAACCTTGCGGGCCCTCCTCTCAGTCTTCTGTCAGCCACTGATAGCGGTGTGTCTATCAGTTTGGTTGGCAATTAAACGAATATAATAACTGGTCTACCTTGTGGGCACATATAGGCCTACATGTAAAACGTGTTTACTAATGAGTATACACTATACAGCCAAGGGATACTTTTCCTTTGGTACGCGTGTAATTGTTTCTATGGAAAAGTTTCCTACACTAGTGGATATACTAGGTCTACAATACGTTACAGAAGGAACGAACGACTTGATTCTTCAATAATTGTTATTTATATTTATAAGCCCTATGCTTATGATCCATCCGTTTGATATTCTTCATTGTTCCCCACTTCCACATTTCAAAGATGTCCAGTTTTCTTATGATTCCATTGCTTGCTCTCACGGTTCTTGATGTCTCAAATCCACACAACATCACGTGCAATCCATGTCAATGTTTTATCATCCGTTTCTCTGGATTCTTGTTTTCTCTTTTCTGTTCAGTTTATCGTAATTCTTAAATTTAAATTTATAAGTTCCTTCTTCCTGTTTTCAGGTCTAATAAAATAGGCCTATTGCATCATATTTCTTTTGCAGACTCCAATAATATCCTGGCAAACCGCTCTTTAGAACGTCATGATCTTCTTGCACCAATTATAAGGTCTAGGAATTATCGGAGAAGAGCAGGCCTACACATTGAAAGAGATCTAGACAAAGGAAGTGGGTAGGACACAGGCTGAGGGCAGACTCACTGCGAAGAACGGTCATGAAGGGAAAATAAAGGGAAGCGAACAAGAGGAGGACCACGGTAGGTTATGCTGGATTGGATAATAGCAAATGGACAGGCCTATGGAAAGTTTGAGGAAGAGGCATCGGACATTTCAGCCAGCCTCGGAGGCAAAAACTAGAGAAGAAGATGATAAGCTATAATAGGTTTCAGAAACTAAGAGTTATCCGATAACATGTCTTCTGGCGTTATTTCTATTATTATTTTAAAGAAGCCAGTCAAAATGATTGACCCTCATAGCCTAATTTAAGATATCCCATCACTGTTGATACCTCCCAAACACGGCCGGATTAAGGCATGTTCAACATGTTCGGCCGAACAGGGGCCCACACTTTAGTGGGGCCCCACACATGCGGGAAAATTTTCCGATTTTTTAAAGATTTTTAGCAAATTTCAACCAAACGACTAAAAAAGTCATCAAAATGTTTGGCCGAAGATCAGCAAAAATTTCCCGAACAGGGCCCCACATTTCTTAATCCGGCCTTGTTCCCAAAAATAAATTTACAATGACAGTAAGTTCCTGCGATTTCAACCAATTCATAAGCTGGAGCTAATAATCGGATGTGTGGGAAAACTTTGTCAAATTTCGTCGACGAAAACTTCGCATTTATTATTGTTGCAGTATTCTTGCTAAGAAATTTCATCATTTCCGAAAATGCGGGCCCTTAAACCTGCGGGCCCGGGTGCTGCAGCACCCTTAGCACCTACCTTAATGCGGGCCTGGGTCCGACGCCACTCTCTGTCTGAGTCTGTCTCGCGTCATGCTACCCAGCTTCAACCGGTCCGGTCAGCAGGTCCATACCATTAACATCTTGGAGCAGCTAGACCACCTTGTCTGATTGAAGGGAATATTGGGAGAGAGGCATGAAGGACAACCTGGATCAATGCCCGTATGTGTCCAACGCTCTCCCCTGACACTCTCCACTGGTCTGTCCTGACCGGTTTGTGCATGTCTGCAGCTCCACATCATGACACCTTGAAGCATCTGGGTCGCTATGTCACTTGTGCCGTGGTTTTTGCGGATTATGAATGCTACGGTGGATACTAGGTTTTTCGCTCAGGGACAGATACGGGAACGAGGATATCCGAAAGAAACTCGGAGTGGCATGCGTAACTGACAAGAAACGAGAGGCCAGGTTGAGATGGTACGGTCATGTGATGAGAAAAAGAGAACAGCTGCATTAAAAGAATCATGAAGACGGATGTCTATGGACGACGAGAAAAGAAGAGCTGAGATAATGCGATATAGGAGTACATGAAACACCTCAAACTGAAAAATGAAGACACTGAAGACAGAGGAAAGTGGAAGAGGAGGATCCGATCGATCCATGCATCCTAGAGCTATTTAGCCTATAGATGGATGGCAAGGTCACATACAGTTTTAAAAGCTACTTATTTCACTCTCATTAAACGTCACCAAACGTGAGTTGTCATCTCTCCAAGAGTTCAAAGCAGTTGTGAAGTTGTACATTAATCGAGTGGCTGACGCCTTCGTAGAGAGGGATTAATTCAAGCCTGAAGGAAAAGAAGTGGAAAGAAATTATCAGCCGCAATAACAGGTTTCGTAGAGAAGCCAGAGGACCAGAAATGGACGAAGGTGGCAGATCGGTGTCTAGCACTCACATTATTTTGATGACTAATCATACGACAATGAACAAAATAGAAACAGAAAGTTGAAGTACAATGAATTAATTTGAACTGCAAAGTCCAGAACTACTAAAGCGAAGACGAGTTGTGTCTCTATTTCATGCCTTCCTGTCGTGAAGAATGATTTTAATGCCGAAGTCGTGATCTTAGATATCAATGCCTCATTCAATTCAATTGCTTTGTTGCTTAGGTCAAGCCATTTTGGTGTTGGAACGCTCTGTACTATAGAGCAACGTCACGCTGTGAACTAAGCCCCGCTTCACAGAACGTCGTGACCTGAACTGGTCTTGTGTTTACTTAAGCTGCGTGACATTAACACTTTGGCCGAGAATGTAGGAACAGGGTTGGACCATTCCAAAGAAGCAGCTCGCCGAGCAGTTCGGAACCGGGTTGGAGGCAGCTAGCAGAAAGCAGTTCGTTGATGAGTTTGGGGAAAGGTCAGAAGCGGCGCGAAAACGTCTTTGGGAAAATGTTTCTGGTCGTCGTTGTTGCAAATACGTTGTACATGTAATGTGCATAATAACAACGCAAGAAACCATCAAAAGAAGTCTCAATGTATTCGTTCGATAAACATTCATTAATGCGATGCAAAGCTGCAACTAAAGTCCCCCGAGCAATTAACCTGCTGCATTAGCATAATTTAGCACCGCAGTCAAGCAAGTGCTTCATGACCGGTAAAGTTCATTTGAAGTACAGCACCAGAGGGTTCAATTGTAATTTTTTTAAAGTCGACTCGCTTATTTGAACAGGCCTATCCCCCGAACACATGATCCTCGCCTCAGCCATGTTGTTGCCATGCTCTAGCTTTGCGGCAACTGCTACAGCAATCGTTTGTGCTCGGCTGTGACCTCTTCCCTTCCCCGAAGCACAGGCTCGCCTGCGGAGTGAAAAGTGCGAGGTTTCAAGTTGCACTTTTGCAAAACAATTCATTAGTGCGAGCATTGATTTTCGAAGTCAAGTAATTGTGGCGTCTGCCCCTCAGGTTGGTTGGTCAAAGGTCAGAGCCTCAAAGGAGTGTAGTTGTTGCCAAGGGAGCGGGGAATTTGGTTCCTTTATCCAGGCCAGGGACTGAAACTTGCAGAGTGCGAACAGTGGCATAGTTTCCTTATACAAGTCGTGCAGACGAAGACTTAGGCCCTATAATTATGTATATCTCTGATAACAGGCATCGTTTGCAAAGCAGCCTCACAGACGCAGAGGAGAAGGGGACGTATTCCTGTATAGCTAACTGGACCAATGGGCAATGGTACATTAGCACATTGTCATTCAAAGCCGATTCACTTCATTTCGATTCATTTGTTCCGTTTGCTGTTAATTCAGCAAGCTAGGCATGAGTGAAATTGGGACCAAGTTTTCATTCCACAAAGCGATGACCCTTGTCAACTGGGCCATGGACGAAAACAACAAATCATAGACATCAAATACGCTGTGTCTCAGACAACAAACCTCTGGATCCTCTGTACCAGACGGATCCAGTACTTCACTCTATAATTCCCGACCTCTATCTTTGGTCCGCTTGTCGTGCGTAAACCTGCGAGCAAAATATGCATGCTATGCAATGCATGTTAAATGCCAATGGTTATAAAAGAGTCGTCATCATGGTGTTTGTCTGAGATTGAATGCGAGCGACACACTGTGGCAGGATGGCAAAGCTGAGCTTCATGGTAGTTGTTGTGAGTGCTGCTCTGTTCACGAGTTTCGTTCTGTGTGATGATGGTGAGTTCTATCAAACTAAGACTTCTCTAACTCGGTCTTCGGGTCTCTGTCAATCCTTATCTTCATGCTCTCACGCGGTTGTAAAAGGTCATTGAATATTGTGAATGCACTGGCTGATTTACTTAGATTGAGTGGCTAGACTTTGACAAGATGTCCAAGTTGAATTTCATGGTAGTTACTGTTGTTGTGAGTCCAGCTCTGTAAAAGAGTTTTGTTCTGTGTCACAATGGTGAGTTCAAGTTAACTAAATTCTTTCAAGCTTTTTCTCTATCTTTCTCTTTCTTTTCTCACATATCTTTTTTCTAGACGCTTATAAACTTATGAGCGTCCAAATCAAGCGATCGCTCAATTTAATTCTGACTGATTATAGCCTAAATTTCTACGTGTCGCTCTCTGAGATCAGCCAGCTGTGTAGAGAGTAGAGAGAGTTAAGCCTTTGCAATGAATGGCTTAATTAGAGATTGGGTCAGTTAATTGGTCGTCGATCTTTCTTTCAATGGATAGATAAGAATTTTGAATGCGCTACAGCCTGTGGAGCTCAAAGTCTGGCATTTCAGACTTTGAGCTCCATAGGCTGCAACGCATTCAAAACTTCTTTGCTCGGGTTGTGCTCAGAGCCGTTTTAAGGCATAGGCACGTGAGGCACGTGCCTAGGGCCCCGCGAAACAGTGGGGCCCCGCGGCGACCCAAAAAGACTACATCAAACAACAAATTAGCAACATGTTATGCGAACTTTAATGTACGTTAAACTTAATTATATTTTACAATTGTATTACAAAGATTGCTGTGTCAGCAATATACCGCTATATAACAAATGTAAAAAAATGACACACATGCACATAGAAGACATGAATGCATTGTATGCAATATAGTCTACTCTAGCTTCTAGGAGTCTAGGGTAGGCCTATCTATAGCTGAGACTTAGCTATTTAGGCGGGAATCGTGTTACGTTCAGTGTTTAATATAGGCATCTACGATGGACTCTACCCTTAAATGACTACCTAAGACATTTGGCAAAAATAATGATAATAGTTTTTAGTTGCTGTTTTAAATTATTGTTTTACACGAACTCTAATATTATACCGTGATATTATTTACTATTAGGCCTAGGCTATATGATTCTAATGATGAAATCTACCAATAAAATATATTATAGCATACTATCATATTACGATGAGTAGGCTATAATTTTCTGCTAATATTTAGCCTATACAAAGACTATTTTCGCAAAACTAACAGGCGTCTTTCCAATTACTTTTCAAAATGTCAAATTTCACAATGTTTAATTCTTTGAACATTTAGTAAAACAAAATCATTATTGCATGGCATCCCAAATTTGGTAGTTCTTCCTTTTTGTGTAGGCTAAAATTTGTAGCAGTTCTATTAGCTGTGCCCTGTTCAGCAACGCGGGACGTTTTTGAGCAACGGGAATAGGTTCAATTAATTCCAATGCAAGAAGGTAGGGCCTATATATGCCTATAATTATTTATAACCTGTCTGCAGTTATTCATTGTACTGTAACGGAAGCAACAGAACTGAGTTGTTGAACTTGATGGCTTAGGCTACGTAGAGAACTTATTGTTGTTGTAATAAATTATAGCTATTGAAAGTTTCAACCACTCTTGTTATCAACATTGAAATGATAGAGCAATTCTGCTAAGATCGCAGCTTACAAAGATACCATTCCATTGTGCAACTGAAAAAGAAATTATTAAAATTGTAAGAATATTTTATTTAAGTCGAAGACTACTCATATCAGCACTTCAACAGTTGACAACAATTTTGTTAAGATGGCAGCTTAAAATGCTGCTATTGCAATGTGGAAATTCAAAAATTTCTGGTGTGATGGGCACGTGCCCTCCGCATACACCTCCCCTGTCGGCACCACGCGTAACGCGTCTCAGTGACCGACCGGCAAACACCCGTTCTCCGTCCCCCAGAAACCTTGATTTTTTCCAGAGGAGGGGACTAGATTAGACGCATGGTTGAGTCTAAGATTACGTTTTGTGCCTAGGGCCTCAAAATGTCTTAAAACGGCGCTGGTTGTGCTGCAGGTTCCACTACTATCAAATTCTTCAGTTTTACTTCATCAGCGGCATTGGCTTCCTATCGAGTTCGGGATAAAATTTAAATTCGATCCGCACAAAAAGTCATCTCATAGAATCCTCGTCTGTTGATCACCATCTCTACGCAGACGACACTCAACTTTTTATATCCTTCTCCCCAGGCCCTTTTTCCACCTCCTTTGCTCAACTTCTCAACGTGGTCAATCCAATCTCCCAATGGTCTTCTAACCTCCTCTGCCTCAACCCCTCCAAAACAGAGTTCATCATTCTAGGCATTCCCGACCAAATCAAGAAAATCCCTATAATAATAATAATCCCGACAATTTGCATGGCGCAGTAACACAGCAGTGCCGTTACAAGGGCACCTTACAAAGAAACTGGCATGCGGGATAAGCCCTAGCGAAAAAGCAGAAATGGCGAGCGAAAACCGAAAAAGAACGATCAGAGCTAAACAATATCCCGCGAGCAGCCACAAGCGGCGCTCCTGTAATGATTCATTCATTCATTATTAGCATTTATATAGCGCCCCTTCAAGAAACTACTCAGAGGCGCTCCCAGCCCAGCCACGGCAAAAGAAAAAAGATTTAAGGTACTTAAGGAATAAGGATTGACTGGTCAGGTGGAGGAGATGGAGGTTAGGGGGGAGGTCATTCCAGATTGACGGCCCCACAACCGAGAAGGCTCGGCACTGTCTGGTAGCCAAGCGAGCCCGTTATGGTTATATACTGTCTATATTATACTCTTGCCTTTACCTCTGATGCTGCTGTCCGCAATCTTTTTGTAAATCTTTGTGTCTTGCCGCAAATGTAATGTGTAGTGTTTGATTCTCATCTCTCCTTCTCACATATCTCCACATCTCTAACCTATAGCGCTCGTGCTTTATGCATATCCGGGACCTCCGACGCATCCGACCTATGCTTGATTTCGAAACCGCTTCCACCATTGCTACGTCCATCATCCACTCAGAGCTTGACTATTGCAACTCCCTGATCTTAAACCTTGATTCCACACAACTTAAGCGACTTCAATTCATTCAAAATTCTCTAGCTAGAGCCGTCACCAGAACACCCAGACATCATCACATCACCCCCATCCTTAAGTCTCTTCACTGGTTGAAAATCCCGGAGCGAATTCACTTTAAAGTTCTCTCCTTAACCTACAACTCCTTACACTGCTCCCAGCCCAGATATCTTCGCGAACTGTTCACCATCCAGCCTACCCGTTCTACCAGATCATCCGTCGGTCTTACTCTCTCTCTCTCGACCGTCGGTCACAAGTCATCTAAGTTTTCCAACCGAGCAAAATCGAAAACAGCACCATGCCTGTCTTTGGAATGATTTGCCTCCTGAGTTCCGATCATTTTCAGTTCCTCCACCGTCATTGCTAGTCACACACCATCACTCAGGCTCCTCTATCATCACACCACGGGATTTTCATGCGACACTTAAGACACTGCTTTTCAAGAACTCTTACCCTGTCTCGTCTGATCCTCCACCTTCCAATTCCCGGCCCAGACGACACCCGCCTTAGTAGCAGCTCCACTCCTCTGATCCTATAGTAACTCGACCCGGACCACCATAGACTGCTCTTATGGACAACCCTTTGACTCAACGCAGCTCTGGTGAATAAGCAGTTACCCCGCGCTTGGCTTTCGGGTGCCGCTTTAGAAATTAGGGGATTAGGATTACGATTACGAAACTACAAAAGTGGGGGGTAATCAGAATGGCTATGATTCATAGAGTACAAATTTTGTCTATTGTTTTAGATTGCTCTCGATGTGCCAGGACTACTTGTTCTCGGCAGAAAACCTGCATCGTAAACGAAGCAAACCATCGTCCCGAGTGCGTACTCTGCCCCGCCGGCTGCACTAAAGAGTACGATCCAGTCTGTGGTTGCGACGGCAAAACTTACGGCAACGCTTGTGTCATGAAAAAGGCTGCGTGTGAAGAAAAACGATTCATCGTGATGAAACACAAAGGAAGGTGCAAAGACAGTAAGATGACAAACGTCTATACAATCTAAACATCTATACTTGTGGTAGTAATTGTAGGGGTTGGCTAGTAGTAGTGAAAGCAATAGTATTGTGACAATTTTTATAGCGGTTTTGGCAGTGCTGATTGCAAAAGTAATTGCAGTGGCAGTAATTATTGTAATTGTAATCGTACATTTATATAGCGCCACTTCAAGAGAACTCCTCAGAGGCGCTCCCGACCTGACACCTAACCACAATCAAAGAGAATGGTTTTCAAACGCTTGCGGAAAAGGGGCAAAGAAATACAAAGAAGTTCATTGCGGAGACTAATAGGTAACTTATTCCAAAAAGACGGACCAACCATAGCAAAGCTGCTATGAAGCACTGTGGAAGATCGAGCCCTAGGGACAACCAGGTCGCCATGCGTAGCAGAGCGAAGGAACCTACGGCCTGGGATGGACAGCACAGGTACACAGAGTTCCATAAGTTAGATCGGAGCTTGGCCTGCTAGGCAATTGCGCATGAACATTAAAATCTTAAACTCAATACGTTTTTGCATTGGCAACCAGTGCAGTTCTTCCCGTATAAAACTTGATATATGCCCAAACTTTGGTATGCCGCCAATCAGGCGTGCCGCAGCATTAAGGACAGATTGCAACTTATTAATGCGTGAAAGTGTTAAGCCCGCATAGATGGCACTACCATAGTCAACTCTTGTGCATATAAATGCATGCATCAGAGTAGTGGCAGCTTTGGTTGTAAGTGGTAGTAGCGGCGCTGTCATTCAAATCACTGTAAATAATAATATAACACGAAAACGTATTAAGTGGTTGAGAGGATTGCAGTCTGTGTTAGAATCACTGCATGTCAATCTGGAATGCATTCACCCGAGTTTCCTCTAAAGCAGCCGTGACGTTGTTAACTGAGACAGAACTGTCATCCATGCCACTCCACGAGTCCGTTACTCTTGAACGGAAGAATTTCAGCGCTAATGTTTCCTTGTTTCTTCAAGTTATGCATTTGACACCGATTTGTCTTCCTTCGTGCTAATTAAAAAACCTCTGCCACTTTAGTGCTTCCTTTCCATTGATGATATTTTAAGCTTCGATTAGATCATCTTTGCTCCTTGTTCTCTACATTGCTGTTAGCCACACCTTCTCAATCTTTCTTCGTAGCTTAAGGCCTTATTATTATGGCTCGTAGATGATTTTAGCTAAAGAAACTGCTTATGGGACTCATTAGCTACGGTATGTCGATTTGCCTTTTGCAATTTCAATGTGGACAATGTTCAAATGTAGGCTAATCGAGATTTTTTACTTCATCAAAAAGTAACGGCGCAGTCGTCACATTATGTTGAAGGCTACACTTGAAGAGACTTTGCCTGATGTTCCCGAGCGAACATTCCAACAATCAACTACCGAGCCTGGTATTGTTTTTATTGATTTCTGTTCCAGGTTCCAGATGTGATGGAATAACGTGTCCTGCTGGAAAATCGTGCGATCCGAAGTCGGGAAAATGCATGTGTGATACGGTGTGCATAACGCTGTATGATCCAGTCTGTGGTAATGATGGAAAGACTTACGGCAACAGTTGCGAACTCGGCGTGGCGGCGTGTCAGACAAACACGCAGATCACAATAGCCTACCATAGAGAATGTGGCACAAAAGGTATAATAGTATGCATCTTAGTATGTGTTACTTTTATTCTACTGGCAACAACACAGGACGCATTGCCATTGGCATTAGACACAGCGAAAACTGCAAACAATCACTGAAGACGCATTTCTCGAACAATGGTTTATCACAAGAATCCATTCAGTTACTTTACATATCACAGAAAATACTAACCCCAGTGATTTTCATAAATCACGCATTGACCAATATAATCTAGGAAAGTTAGAAGCATAGACATTGCCGGACTCGACCATCATGAGTCTATGTATGTATGTGAGCCCCATTATATATATATATATATATAATTTATATATATATATATATATATATATATATATATATATTATCATTGCTGGTTCTCGGCTTAAAATCAAGCTTCTAGACATCCATCTCCTGTCTATATTAGGATGGCAAGACAGTGACATTCATAATCACAGTTAAAATCAAAGTTTTAAGGCAATGTCATCTTATGAAATAGTTCTTACATTTTTGAAGTATAAAATCCAATATCCAAGGAATATAATATGTTGCATGGCTGAATTTGCACATATATGAAATTGTCAATTGTCAAGCACTTGAAGACATTGAATAGTGGTTCCGTGTTCATTTTTGCAGGTCGTTGATGGTGAACGTTCGACCATGGCGTGGGAGAGATGACTCTGAACTTCAGGAAAAACTGTTCCACTGCATTTTTGAAACTTTGGAATCTCTTGGAAAGCTTCTTTAATTCGACAAAACTGACGTTGAACTAATAATATTTAGCATATGCACATAATTCGCATTAATCTATGGGTAGGACATGTTAAAATATTTTGCATGAATCTCAATAGACTTAGCCTAATATTAGAAGCAACTTAGCACTGATGAGAGGTGCGTTTGAGTCTTAAATGCTTGTATGATCTAATAAAGTATCACAGCGCAACGAATTTAATGTGTTTTATCGAAAAGTCATTCACAGTTTGCTACCTTTTCTTTGTAAATCGATTGCTTCCTTGAGAATTTATTTCGTATATTTAAAGTTTAATGTTCAAACAGTAGGCTAGTCATTATCATGGCCGAAACTTTCCCCTGAAAAGTGGTGGTGACTTATTATCTCCCGTACTTTCCAACCCTTGGCTCCCTCGAGTTCTATCCCTCCCCATAATTATACGAGATTTTAGGATAACCCCTTCTTCATTCTCACTCTTCCCCCCAACTTTCGTCTCTCTCGATGGTGCGCTCCACGATCTCTCCACTCGCGGATCATTAAATCACCGTTTCAAATACGTCTCTTTCACAAATTTTATCCAGACTCATCCTTTTCTATTCATCTGGCTCCATGGCCATGCACTTCAATCCTATCTAAAAGTAGTGCGCATTTGCACTGTTCGCTCACCTGTAGGCCAGATCCGCATATTTGGAAGAGTTAGGACAACAGTACTGCGGCTAATGAGCGGTCCCAGTTCTCACTATGAATAACGGAGGTTACTGGCCGCCATTTTGACTCCACTTCACAGTGGATAAGCTGTGTGTGCGCTAGATTTTTGTTTGTGCAATACTGGGAATAATGCCTTGTCGCGTTCCCGTTAAATGTTCGAATGTTGAGCACAGAACAGAGAACATGGAAGATTAAAAAACGGGAACAGGGTGCATTATAAGGAATATCGTGGAACATGGAACATAATATTTTTTTATTGTACACAGAACAGAACACATGGAACATAAAAACAGAAGCAAAATATCATGTCATGAATTTGAGCGGATAGAAAGATATGAATATTTCAACTTCATCTCCCGAAATTTCAGTAATCAACAAGCCTGATATGGTGTTCGTTGCCGTTTTGAAGCACAATAGTTCCCAATTTTGGTCTTCAGTGATCCTGGAGTAAGAATTAACAGAGTATTACCGCAAAGTCATCTTCCACATATCTTCCAGGTTATTTTCTTTTTCTACAGAACAGAACAGTGCCAGTCCACAGAGTCAGATAAACCATCGAGATGCCAACAAGAGAGACGCAATACTTCATTTCTACCACATCATGGCCTCCGAACAGTCCAGATTTAAATCCTGTCGTCTATAACATCTTCTTTATGCAAATAATCAAACAATGACTACCTAAAGTTTCTTCACAAAAATATTAAAGACTTTTTTCATGTTTGAAGTACTTTGTTACACAACAGTTACTAAAAAAGAAAATTGCCGGTAAACTGAAATTTCGGCAGATGAAGCTGAAAGATTCATATCTTTCTATCCGTTAAAATTTATGACATGATATTTCGGAATCTAATTCTTGGTTCAATTCTCTAAATATTGTGCAATTTTAGAATGATTAATAATTAATCAGACGTTTGAGATAGCCTATACGAAAACAGCTTGGCTTTCTTTTTTGAACCAAGGTTTATGCTGGACATCATAGGCTTTCATGCTTAAAAATTTCTTTGCGTAAGCAAAAGTGGTGGTGACTACCACCCCTTTAAAAGTGGTGGTGACTGGATAACACCGTCACAATGGAAGGTTACGCTCATAATATAATCATTATCCGAAACAAGAGTTCTGAAAACTGTTTTTTAACTCTGAAAACAAATGACGGCGCATTGAACTTTCAAAGAAAACTGGTAATTGAAGTCACCGAGACTCTTAGCAATCCTTAATGTACTGTATGTGGAGTTTTGTGGACTTTACGAAGTACGAAGAATTGCACTTCTTGGGTAGTCGTCTATTATTAAAAAAATATTTTAACCCAGCCGAAATATTAAAGCAGTAAAATTTTTTAAATCACTCCATTTAATTCGTCATCATCGTCGTTGTAGTCATCGTCATAACAGATTAAACGAGTGGACAGGATCTGAAACCATAATCATGGAAAGATAATATTGTAATTGTAATTGTAATTGAACATTTATATAGCGCCGCTCACAGATTCAGTGGCGCTCCCGACCCAAGCTAGTGCTCCCGCTAACAAATAGCATAGTTTTCAGGCGTTTACGAAACAGGGGAAGAATAATAGACCTAGATACATGTATATCCAGTACATGAAATGACGTTGCTATTGAACACCAATGACCTTATTGTACGGCCCATTGGCAAGAATGTAAGAATTTTACATCACAAAGAAAAGACTATTGTAATTTGGTGACACTGGGGATCAAAACCCGTCACATGTCTATGTCTGATCTGTCTATTCAATCAGTTTAGACAATGACTTTGCCCTAAAATAGTTTCCATTAAATGAAAATATCTGTTTTTTAGTTTTTAGCTATAGTTATACACATTTGATTTTCATTAATTTAAAGAGAGAAAATCGAATAAGAAGTTTAAGAAGGTCCTCACAAAACCACTATGCATGAGTTTTTATGTTTTGACTCTGAATGACAATTGGATCTATCTCTAGGAATATAGAATTTAACTATCGTTTACTCTTTTCTTTTTCTTTTTGTATTACTTGTTCATTATAAATTTTTTATATAATCTTGCAGCACTAATTGCTGAACTCCCATCATCTTTCAAGGTTAATCTTGAAAGTAAGGCCCATACCCAGCGGGATTTTTTCCCTTCAGGGGTTCCGTTTGTTTTCCATGAACTGTTAGTTGCATTGAATTGCTTATGTTCTGTTATCATATTTGTAGTATACTGAACTGCTTAAAAAATAGAACTGTGTACTAGGGTGTCCCAACAAATATTTTTCTAGAAACTTGAAATGCAGTCCCCCTAAAAAGTTTCCATATGGTCCCATAATAACACCTGTAAAGTTTTATGACACTAAAAAAATATTTAGGGGTGGCTCAAGCCGCCCAAATTTAACCCATATTGGCATAATTTGCGCCTGATGTGTCCAACTTCTAAATGCCTTTATATCCCAATCGTTGATCCTATTATAACAAATTTACTACCCTTGGAAAGCTCGTGAATGGTAGAATTAACAGGTATTTAACTTTATTGGATACAATGGATATTTTGGGCATAGTCTTATGCTCAAAAAATGCAAAATCGAGAAAAATTTGAGATTTTTGAACTTTGGACACAATATCAGTGCACACACAACTAATCATTGGGAGTAGTCATTACAAACTCTTGATAATGTAACAAGTCGTGGTTTTAGCTCCTCCATACCTTCATCTGCTTCATAGTAAGAAATTCTGAGGGGGCTGTGAGGTTCAACCCCTATTTGTCCTAGGACCACACAGTAAAGTTTTAATTGCACACCCCATGCAGCTACACAACAAATCAACGTCTGGACCGTTATTTTTTTACTATTCTCATACTGATCTGCTGATTCTACATCACTGCACTCAAATTGTTCTTCAGTTCTACGTTCTACATTTACACATGTCAACAAGATTGTCACAATTGTGGTTAGAAAACATGTGCCTGTGTTTTTCGACAACCTGTACGAGAAATTGTCTCCGATCTACGTTCTTCGTTATCGTTGAGCTGAAATTCTGTATCAAAGCTGCGTCATGTTTGTTCAGCACAGTCATTTACACAGACCAACGTTATGAAAAATCACACGTGGTCTTATACGATTGGCTATCTCGCCACTCTTTCACCGAAAGATCGAGAAAACTATATTTGAACGCAGCATGGTTTGGGAAAAACTTTTAGGAAGAGATAACCCCGTTATTCCACATTAATGAGAACTCACTGAAAGAACAGAGAGAATTGCTATCTCTTATATCTTAGGTGCTGGTATACCAAGAATGATGTTGCATCATTTTCAGACTTGTCATCTAGAGCAGCATTGCCAGAATTATAAAGCTATGGATTAATTCAAAGAGAGCAGTGACTCTACATGAGAACACCGCCTGACTGTAGATGTCAATCACAAATCTGAGACTTGTTTGGGTTGGATGCCCTGTAATTCACGGTCGTCAACTGTATATGTGATTCGTTTCCATCATAAAGCAATTAGATCTATATTGCCTTACCCATCCAACTTGCTCTGTGATGGCAACAGGCTTGCGAAATGCTACCGAATTGTTCAATCCAACCATGAATACCAAGAGTTTTGAAAATTCTTGATAGTCATATTTCGAGTATGGCCACGCTAAAGCTGTTCAGTAATGAATTCTTATGATTTGTTAGATGCAGACTGCAGTAGCATTGGTCGAGGGTTTGGTTGATGGTGAACCAGATTGGAGCATTCATCTTTAAATGGCTTGCAGAGCTTAATTACAGACCATTGATGGACAAATTTTTACCAAGGACACAAAGAATGCACCAGGCAACTGGACTTAAAAGATTTCTGTGATGTTAACAAGATGTTACGACTGATGGCTGATGTAGAAGGGTGCAAGGCATTGCAAACTCTATTTAATATGCAGTTATTGAAAGCCGTTGTCTCAAAGCATTTGCCAATAATTAGGCCTAATGCATCACACTTTCACGACTTCAAAAGGTTCAAACTGCAACCGTTGATTCCTGTCCTGGTCCAGAGGTCAACTTTAGCACACCAACATGTTTGTAGGCTACTTCCACCAACTAGAGAAAAATCAGACTGACAATCTGTTAACCTTATTCATTTCTACTCCACTGATGATTGCCATGTGGAGGTAGCGACCTGCAATCCTAGTGCACGACATTTACATCATTCGTTTGCTCGAGAGCTTAACTGTCGTCCTTATGCTTGAAAAACCTCATTCGCAAATACAATAAGGTTGCATATTTGTAGATTTTAGTATTTCAGAGCAATATAAGGTTATTAAGCAATACATAAACACGCTAGTGGGATCAAAGTGTGGACCTCCGAAAATTTCAAACTCATAGGCCTATATGTCGCACGTATAATTTGTGACAACTTACACATATTATATGTGAGCTTTGAGCGGCCTCTAAATATTTTCAAAATGTCCAGAAATTTGGCAGGTACTATCATAGGACCATAAGGAAACTTTTTGGAGGGACTGCATTTCAAGTTTCAAGAAAAAATTTTTTCCTGTGCAATCGTGGGACACCCTACTGTGTACTATTGACTTGGGAGCAATAAAATAATTAAAAAAACAAAAACGGACAGGATGATAACATAGGCTTCATCTTTCACCTATGAAGACACAAATGAGTCATTATAAGAATTCGTAGTAATTAAGTAAAGTCTTGGAAATTTGTGAAGAGGCAGTGAATCATCTTTTTTGGCACCATGACATTAGAGCCAGTGATTGGTAAGAACAATCCCAATTGAAGACAAAGAGTATAGACCAACGAGTTTCGAGACTTCGCTTTACACGAATTTCGTGCAAGACCTTCAATCGCAACTGATATAGCGCCAACAATGTTCTGTCGTGTTTACATTTCTGAACTTTGGAAGAATGTCAATATATCAAATCCAGTTGCGTTGTACGACTCGCCTTCTGCTGCTCACTGAAGCGAGACGACGCTCTCTTGGCTTCTAACCATCTTTCCACGCCAACTTCCAACAGCTTCAAAAACTTCTTTGTCTCTTTATAGGATGAAGTTCACTTCAGTCACATCTGTCCTGTGTTAACCTATCTCCCTGGTGCATTGTACGATCCCCATTCTCAGCGATGCGATACAACCCGATCTAGTCATCTTTCTAGACCAACCACCAATGTCTTCAATAGCTCCTTTGTGCATTTATATTGCTATGTTCATTGCAGCCACTGTTTGGCTTCTAGGCTCTATAGTAACGTGGTAACTACACTGAGATGTGATACGAATAATTATGGTTGAGATGAATATCCATTGTAGTGATCATTCATTCATTTCAAGAATTTATATAGCGCCTCTTCAAAGAAATCCACTCAGAAGTGCTCCCAGTGCAGCCACGGTGAAACAAAAAAGTTTTAAGGAGCCTGAAAAACACTGACGAGTCAACCCTAGGTAACAGGCGCATCCCCAAAGGAAGACTATTCCAGATAGATGGACCTACAACTGAGAAAGCACGACGCTGACAGGTTGGGGTTTCAACACTCGAGACCATAAGCTTCCCGCTACAGGCAGAGCAAAGGGTTCTGCGAGCCAGGACACCAGATACTGGACAGCAGAGTCCAGATAGATAAGTCGGAGCACAGCCAAGGAGACAACGCCAAACCATTGAAGCAATACAGTAACTGTATTCGATGCGCTGATAGGCCTATACCTTCTAATTGTCGCTAAACAAGTAGGCTACGTTTCACACGACTCGCCGTAAATTTGTGATGTCCATTTTGACTGCCTTGCCCAAAATAAGTCGGCCACAGAATTCTTCGAATTGCTATTCAGTCCTCGTGACCGATTCAGCATAAACATGGTTTGGTCTAAACAACTTTTTTCTTGTTCTCAACCGTACTCAGGTCTAGAATGCCGCGCCATCGCGTAGGCTACCTGTTGATTTCATACCGATGACAAAGATGGCTTGTGACGCCAAAGCATCCGCCATGTTTGTTCTGTGTTTTGCATATAAGCGACCTCCTCTCTGACCTGCTTCACTCGTTGGACGCTGTGGCTTCTAAATGGTCGTAGTCCAACAGTCGACATGAACGGGATCGTCCTAAAAATCGTCTGCTACGTCGCAGTTCTTGTCAGCTTTGCTCCGTGGCCAGGTATGTAGTTTCTGGAAGAGGTTATTGGTTGTTCCCTGCCAGTGCCAGTTCCAAGCCTGGATAAAGGAGGAGGGTGACACTAATCATATTTGATATGGCAGTGTCGTTAAACATGTAACAATGTTTGTGGAAATCAGTATGACCAATGACCGGTCATGGTAAGACAAGAAAGAGAATGCAAAGGCGATGCTTGATCATTGGTTGTTCCCTGCCAGTGCCAGTTCCAAGCCTGGATAAAGGAGGAGGGCGACACTAATCATCTTTGATATGGCAGTGTCGTTAAACATGTAACAAGGTTTGTGGAAATCAGTATGACCAATGACCGGTCATGGTAAGACAAGAAAGAGAATGCAAAGGCGATGCTTGGTAAGAAAAGCCATTGCAAAGGACGTGCAGACGTATTTTTGATAATAGACCGAATGAATCTGCTGTAAAACTTATACTTTATAATGGCAAAAGCAGTGGCGGCCCCGTGATTTCGTGTTTGGGACCGCAGCCTTAGGCAATTTCTTCCTCTCATGGGGCGCAACTAGAACATTTTTCTCTGGATGCTCATTGCTCATATTGCAAGTGCCGAAGGCGCGAAGCTGCTAGTGCCGAAAGCAAACAGACCATATCGGATCTTCAGAACCAACGCATTTTTTTTAGCTGTGTTGACATCAACTTTAACACGTTTCGTACTCTTGCTTGCCAGCTGTTTAGAAACGGCAAAATCATGAAAATTTTAAGAAGTCATTTGCTGAGTCGCAAAGTAATAGGATTACAAAAATCAAGGAATTATTTGAGAAAAAACAAGCTTTGACTTTACCGTAACCTTAAAATTTAATAGTTTCCAACAAGACGACAATAAGCCAATAGGTAGCCTAAAACAGCTATTGGCCTATGGGATTAGGAAAAACTTTGAGTATGAAGAGGTTTCGCGGGTTAAACCCACTCAAAATGTGCAAATCATCCCAAATTTAAAAAAGAACAATAAATATTATTCGTTGTACATTTTTTGTGTTTTGCGAGCAAAGCTTGGTTTTTAGTATCTGGTTAAAAGTAAGATTTGTGCTGCACTCAATTCTTCCTGTTTTGCGCAACATACATTTTGTGAAACTGATCAACTTGTAGAAACGTCAGCCGGGTCCACTCCGCGAACAACGATATTCACCATTCCGCCAAGCACCACATTCAGCCCAAAAGGTACTCTCTCATTTCTGTCGTCGTCGTCAGTCACGTGTTTCAAAAGAGCGACAACCACCAACATCCTAAGAGAAATAATGACAATTATAACGGAACATGTTGTTAGGATCCTCAGCTGCAGCTTCTGCTCCTCAGTGTCTGCCCTAAGAACCCTTTGAGGGCGTAGAAAGTGAAGGCAGGTCTTGGAGGAGGCAACACGATCCACTGAGATGAAAAAACTGATGTGATCGTCACCGTATTTTGGGAAATTTGTATAAAGTGTGCAAACAATTAAATTAGTGTTAAGCGTTCAAAAAACATATTAAATATTAAATCAAGTCAAGTCTAAAATCGGTTCTATCATATCATATCATATCATATAATACCATCCCATACCATATCTGATCAAAATCATATTATATTATATTATGTTATAATAATATATTAATAATGATGACGAATTTAGCTGTTCAAGATGCCACAATCAGCCTCAGGACAACTTTTCTCAGCCATGTGTTCTGTTTATTGTAGGTACACCTTGCGAAGGGGTAAGATGTCCTCGGGATAGATTCTGTGCACTGGACGAAAACTACAAAGCTGCGTGCGTCTGTGGTTTAAAATGTTACGGCGCTGTTTATACCCGAGTCTGCGGCAGCGACAACAAAACCTACTCCAACAATTGCGAGCTCACTCGAAAGGCTTGCATGACCAACAGCAATCTGACGGTCAGCTACAATGGCGAGTGTCAACATGAAGGCAAGTATTGCTGATACCACTGGACAACAAATTTTAACTTTTTTTAAACTTCCTTAAAACCTTTGATTGCTTTCTATAGAATGTGATGTGCTGAATACGACGGTGTTCTCGGAATTTTTTTTTATCACGTAAGGCTTTTGAGAAAAACGGCATACAAGATTTTAACTGAAATGCTCTAATATTGCATACATTTGCAATATAATATAAAATAATTTCAATGGACAGCAAATCTTTGGAACACTTTTTCGTCATACGATTGGATGCTGGTGATGGCTGAATCACTTTAAAATGTTGAGAAACATGAAATTAAAAGGCATTTATAGTTATTCCCTGTTCAGTTGCACACTTGCACATGCACAATGTATATAATATGCTGCTAAAGTTCCATAGGACTAAAATGCCTTGATGCTGATTTTCGTTTGCATTCTTTGTCTGCACATCTCGCTGCAGTTTCCGACAAAAATATTGTCAGATACCGGTAACATTGTTTTATTCCAGTTTCCCTGATACCGTTTTTCTATTGTGGCAATGTCCTGATGTTCATCGCTAGATTTGTGGGAAACTTGGCTAGAAAATTCCAGTGGGAATGCATGATGTCAATCTTAAGTGACATGTTGCATTTTATGCCGGTATGCTGTAAGATTTTGTTACCCAGTTTAATGTAATCTGGAGTTCTATAGTCACCAAGAAAATTCTCCACAACATCCTTCAGTGTTTTGCAGGCGGTTGTCTCTGGTCCCTCAAACAGATGTTCAAACTGCTCGTCATTGATAATGTGTCTGATATGTAGATTCACAAAAATACCTTCCTTGATTTTGGAATCACTTATTCTTAGAAACGTGTATTGCTGATAAAGAAAACCTCCGTCACTCATGTGCATGTCTTTTACCACACATTTTCATTAGTTCCAGTTTTAAGTGAAGAGGCGGCAGAAATATCTTTCTCTGATCGATTTATGTCCAGTACTTAGTGACAGTAAACTCCAGTCTTGGACCCGGCTGTTCTGTTTTTGCTTTACATACCTGGTAAGCGTAGTTCGAGTATGTTGACAATAATCATGAGTTCAACTTTTTCAATAGGCCTGTGCATTCTTATTTTGCCATTCTAACAACGCAGCGAAAAATCTTTAGCAAGACGTGGTAACGATGCTTCAAAAGTTGATCCGGTTTCTTATAGGCTACTTAAAACAAGCCAGAACTCTTTTATAAAGGGGTCTACTAGCGTTTTAAAAATAATAATCTGGATATTGTATGACCAAGTTAAAATAAAATTTGTAGTAATAATTTTTGATGAGTTGTCGTTGATATTTCTAGTACCCATCTGCATCACGTTATAGAATAATTCTATGAAGGTATTGCAAGTGAACGATTTCTTGCTTTTTGCTGAATACACCTGTTACAGCATTGCTTATCCTACGATCTGTTAGGTTCCTTATGCAACGGAATTACTTGTCCACCAAACAAAGTATGTGCTGTAGCTGGCAACCGTGCTATTTGCGTCTGCGCTCAGGACTGCTCCACCTACATCAATCGAGTCTGTGGCACTGACAAACAGACATACATCAACGATTGTGAATTACGAAGGCAATCATGCTTGACAAATAAGAACATCACGATCGACTCTTATGGCGTATGCAAACAAGGTAACAAGATATTTGGTTTTTACGATTGCTTGCCATTCATCGTATAGTAAGCAAGTTGGATTTCGAAAGAGTTAAACAAGACTTAGTGGAAAATTAAATGATTGATTCTTTTGCTCAGAGTTAGCATTGTTTAAAATAATAAAGTACCGTAATCTAGAAAAAGTATAGCAGCATAAGTTCTAATAATATTATTAGCCCGAATGTGCTCATGGAATTCGCCACATTAGTGAGAAAGATGATAGACGTATTTTTTAAAAATTCCTAAAATATCATCAACATCAGACCCACAGCTGTTTATCACTGTTTTCCTCACAGTCAACGATCCTGAGCTGCTATTCTTAAGCATTGCAGATCATGTTTGCACCAGTCCTGAACTCTTGATACCATCAATCCATTGTGTGTAAGGTCTTCCCCTCCACCCATTCCCATCCATAGTTTCCAAAAACATTGTTTTGATTCTTCTATTATCATTAATCATGCATCATGTCCAGAAATAATCTCACGTGATTTCCAACCTTGAAAATTATTACGTTTTCCTTTATTCAAAGCGTCTGCTTGCGATGGATTTTCTTGTCCAAATGGAACTCAGTGTGCAATTGACGAACTCAAAAGACCAGCCTGTGTTTGTATTGACAAGTGTCCCAACGCGATTGACATAAGCTGTGGCACCGATGGTCGGACATACGGCAGTGAGTGCGAGCTCTACAGGCAGGCATGCACCTCGGGCATTAGCATCCGCGTAGCTAATAAAGGCTACTGCCTCAATGGTAAGTCGGTTTTTAGAACATTCACAGCAATGTCAATTCTCGTTGAACCAACTTCAATGAATATGATTAGTTTTTTTATGAGAGGCTAGTAGGTTCCAGCGATTGAAGTAGAAAAAGTAAGAGATTGCTTGCAAAACCATTCAGAAGAGTGATTTTGCAGAATTCCACCCAGATGTAAAGAATGAGCCCGCATTTTATATAATCACGTCCTGAATGCGTAATGATAGCTTTATTGCATTTTTATTATTCATTCATTCGTTTTTTCCGAAGATTATATAGCGACCCTCCAATGTTATAATCAGGAGTGCTCAAAAGTCCACTAAAAGGTCAGTTTTATCCTTGCGATAGAACGCGTCAAAAGTGACTCATTTTTTCATCATGCAGATGGATGTGCATAGTTATTCACAAATTATGTAGTTTGATAAACATTTGTAAAGTTGTAGCATCAGGCCATAAAACAAATGACGTAGACATAATCCTTGTTTGTTGTCTTTAATTGTATACATCTCTCGACTGTTGCAGGTTCTGTTTGCTCTGGTTTTCGTCGATGCCCAAAGAACAAGCAATGCAACGTCAACCAAGATAATAAACCAGTTTGCGTCTGTGCTCAATTCTGTCCTTCCAACTACGATCCGGTTTGTGGTAGCGACGGAGTCACCTACTCCAACTTATGTTCGCTGGAGAAGGAGGCATGCACCACTGCTACCAACCTCACAATGGTGCACAAAGGTCAATGCAGCTCCGGTAAGACGATGGACTCTTCAATAATTCATTCGTTCATTCACTTAGATAATTTATATAGCGCCTCTTCAAAGAAACCTACTCAGAGACGATCCCAGCCCAGCCACAGCTAAAAAATAAAATTTGAGCAACTTATAAAAAAACAGGTGAATTTAGTCTAGGCGTAAGTCGCAAGGTTAGTGGAAGGACATTCCAGATAGTGGGACCCACAGCAGAAAAGGCTCGATCGGCGCTGTCTGGTAGAAGTGCGAGCTCTAAGAACCAAAAGCTCCCCCGTTGTCGCAGACTGAAGATACAGGTTGCAAGGTCGAAGACAGGTCGACAAAGGCCAGACAGGTATGATGGAGCACAATCAAGAAGGCATCGCCAAACAAGTGCAGCAACTCGGTATATTGTATAAAAATTTTCCCTTTTTATCCTAACACTAATTCTCCTCCCAACCGTTGTACTCTTACGAGTCTACGTCTTCCTGATCCTCGAAATGCATGGCAATTCTGTCAAAGTCCACCCCGAAGCGTTTAATGCAGAATTATTGAGAGAATAATTCAGTGGCGTAGCCAATGGGGGTTTCGGGGTTTAAAACCCCCATTGACTTAGGAACAAGTTTTTTAAAGACTATTTATCCACTTACATGTAAATAAGAAAAACGAAACAATTGCCTTTAGTAACAATTGTTCTTCTTACTTTGTTCCCTTTGTTACTTTATTCCCTTTTAATTTACTGTAATGCTGTTGGGTTGGTGTCAGGAAGGGAATCCGGCGAGACCATAAAACCCCAAAACCTCCCCCCCCATCATAAATTCCTGGCTACGCCACTGAAATAATTAGATCTTAACAAAAAATTGTGATGGCCAATATTTAAAGAAATGCCTGAGCTTTGACGAAAAGTAAATTATATAAAATTATATTAAACATAAGAGACAGATTGGTAGATAGGCTCATAATATTAAAGATTGGTAATTAATTAGACAGCTTTTCTGACTGATTGAAATACACACTGATAGGGGAGAAGAGACCGAAAACCAGATGGTGTTACGTGCAGAGATGAGATCACATTGCTGCGTGCACACACAACTTCACTCTCCCACTTAAGGACAACTCCCAATTTATTCCACGATCGCTATATAAAAATATATACTAGCTTATTTAAGACTAACTAAACTTACTTTTAACTTCAATTATTCTTTATCACTCATGTTAACATTTTCTGCCTTATTGTCAGAATGTCTTTTTCTCAATAAAACGAATATACGAACGAACAAACGTTGATGCGCAGACGTTAAAATCCGACGTTTTATATTTGCAGATGTATTCTGTCACGGAGTCGTCTGTCCCTACCCGAAGAACTGTGTAGTTAACGCGAACAATCAGACATCTTGTGTGTGCGACAACAACTGCGGCAGTATCTATTATCCAGTTTGTGGCTGTGATAACAAGACCTACGACAACTTCTGTTGGTTTTTATACACCGCCTGCCAGAGAAACCTCAGCACGGAATACTACTCCGGCGTCTGTTCCACAGGTCAGTCTGACAGTGTGTGTGTGTGTGTGCGTGTATGTGCGTGTGTGTGTGTTAGAAGAGGGTTGATCATAAAGTGTTGTGCATTTAGTTGACTTTTAACGGTGCTCCTCTGTTGAGTTGAGTAGATGTTGATAATGGTTGTGCTCAATAATTTTCCGTTAAATTAAAAATAAATCTGATTTCAGTTGATGTCCGCAATTCATTAGTTTCGCCCATGCGCATATGAATGAATAATAATTATATATAATATAATATATAATATATTTAATTATTAAATATCATATATTTAATTATTATACATTCAAAAGTATAAAAGATTTCAGATCACCGCAATTCATCAATTCATGCATCGGATAACTTTGCTATAATTTTCATAGTAAAGTTGGATTAATGCATGTACGTAGATATTGTGGATTGAGAATCGATAGTTTCGCGCATGCGCATATGAATGCATAATAATTGTATATATAGCAAAGTAGACCGATGTATGTGTTAATGCGTGTAAGTAGATATTATTGCATTGAGAATCGATAGGTGGCTAGAATGACCTTAGACATGGTTAATAATGTCTAGTCTCATGCTGAATCAAAGTTGATTTGCTGTTTTTTTAGGATCTGACTGTCAAGGAATCTATTGCCCCACTGGACAGCACTGTGACTCCCTCCGTCAGCCAACACCAAAGTGCGTCTGTGACACGGTCTGTCCTAAGACGTACAGTCCAGTGTGTGGCAGCAACAACAAGACCTACAACAACCTATGCGAACTCCTGAAGGACGCTTGCCTCACCAATATCACCATTGACACTCATTTCAGCGGAAGATGCGAGGATGGTAACTAAGTGCACTGTGTGGTTCGAAACTTAAACCTCGGGGACTAACCTATAAAAAAACCCACATATTGGATAACCTGGGGTATATTTTTCACCCCACACCATTTGAGACCTATGATATAAAATTAGACCATGTTTGATCAAAAATGACACTTAATTCAAGTTCAGCATGGAATTGACAAACTATGAAACTTACCAAGTTAAAATATTAGCATAATCATCGAGTCTACGGTCATCTATACACACACAACGCTTTGTTGCATGCTTTCCACGTACAAAGTTGCAACACATAGGCCAGGTTGATGACATCATCGATTTCAACATTATCTAGCTCCGAGACATCATTGCAATCAACAAACTCTTCATTATCATCATCACTATCATCATTTTCAATACATTGTTATCAATTCTGGTGTCAGTTTAGCTGCATTGGCTGCAATTAACCGCAGAAATCTCTTCAACACAAGTAAATTATTAATAACTAGCTGGGGTACCCGGCGTTGCCCGGAAAATTTAGGATACGGCCCGCTCCCGGCCACAAAAACACCACACTCCACCGCATCACACCCCACCCCACTCCACCCCAACACACTCCGACCTCCACCGGTACGCCAACCGTGAAATTTGGGTTTTCGGAAAATTCCCTCTCACCAAAATCCCTCATACCCCTCACCACCCCACCCCAATCCCCACCACCCCACCCCTTTCCCTCCACACACCACCCCATTGTCCTACACTCCCAACCACAGGTTAGCCTCAGAGGTTAACAAAACTAAATTATACTTGCCGTTATGGGAAGGACTCAATAAAGGTTTCCTTCTGCTCCATGAATTAGGAAAGGGCAACGTAGCATTGACTTAATCGAATAGGCAGAGCTGAGAATGTCTGGGCACCCTGGCGGAGTAATCACCAGCGCCTAAACTATCTAGGATTTTATGACAATAATATTTTAAAAATAAATTGCAATAATAAAAACTCTTGGTATGAGATATAATTTCATATTCATTTAGAGGATATGATAGGGCTGCCAACTCTTGATTTCGCCATTCCGGGACGCCCGCACTGCCCCGCAGTCACTAGATATGACATATATACCAATTTACACTGTCCAGTGTGTCCACATAGCCTATATGGCATATATAGGCCTATAGACACAAAGTCATGGACAAATCAGCACGTACGTTATCTCTCAAAATGCATTACAATGGACTAACAGTATAGGTCTACAATTATATAGGACACAAATCACACAATAGATTACTGACTGTCAGTGGTTTGTAAAGTTTTGAAGACTTGAACCCAGCGCTGTCCAACATTCAATGTTCAGCCAACAACGTTAGGTTTAACAGCACAAACCGCAAAATTATCAACACAACTTGCGGAGTTTAGTATGCAAAATGACAACATTTTTTTTCTACCACAAATTCCTGGACAATTTGAGATCAATCCGGGACACGGGACGCACAGGGCCGATTCCGGGACTGTCCCGGCGAATCCGGGACGGTTGGCAGCCAACAACGTTAGGTTTAACAGCACAAACCGCAAAATTATCAACACAACTTGCCGAGTTTAGTATGCAAAATGACAACATTTTTTTTCTACCACAAATTCCTGGACAATTTGAGATCAATCCGGGACACGGGACGCACAGGGCCGATTCCGGGACTGTCCCGGCGAATCCGGGACGGTTGGCAGCCAACAACGTTAGGTTTAACAGCACAAACCGCAAAATTATCAACACAACTTGCCGAGTTTAGTATGCAAAATGACAACATTTTTTTCTACCACAAATTCCTGGACAATTTGAGATCAATCCGGGACACGGGACGCACAGGGCCGATTCCGGGACTCTCCCGGCGAATCCGGGACGGTTGGCAGCCCTAGGATATGATTTTATTCAAATGTCAGTTTCAAGTTTATTAAAGTGTTTTGCTTTTAGTTAATTTTCTGAGTCGCCGACGAAATTTTTTTATGTTCGCCGACCAAAATTTCTGACGTTTTTTAGTCATTTGGCCGAAAATTCCGGAAAAACTACCATTTTTCTTGTCAAAAAAGCTGATGGCCATTTTTTAGTCATTCGATTTTTTCTCTGTCGAAATAGCTCATTATTATGATATTATAGTCTTTCTAGTCTTTAATTCTTGTAATATTGCTACAATTAGCGCAGAAAATTTTACGTAAACAATTAACCACTGTCAGAATTTACAATAGCCTACCATTTTAGCACTATTTCTTTTTTTAGATTTGGGGACATGACCATGGGCGGTCCCCCACCTCAAATATTGGGAACCGTGCCCATGTCACCCTTTAAATCTAAGATTAGAGACGAGTTTCCACGTTATCTGAGATACATGTAGATGTCGCCGTTTTTCTTGAAGGTCCAGGATGTACCGATACTTCTTGTCCCTACGGTCAAACTTGCGCAGTGGATGAGCGCAATCGACCGATGTGCGTCTGTTCTCAGTACTGCAGCGCTGGATCAGATGAGGTGTGTGGAACGGATGGCAAGACGTACAGCAGCGATTGTTTCCTCAGAGCCGCTGCTTGTATGACCAACAAAACCATCGCAGTGCAGAGCTATGGACCGTGCAAAAGAGGTTAATAATTGTTCAGAATATTTTACATGATTATATAATACATAAATAGAAAGAGTTTTATAACTTCCAGAAATACTTAATTTTCTTTTCAATTTATCCTCGGATCCGTTATGCTAAAGACGTAATTTTATTAAGCAAGTAGGTTTAGAAATTTCGAGTTTACGATTACGATTACGGGTATATCACGCCGTAACACAGCAACGGCATGTTGCAAGGGCGCCTCACATGCGTTATAAGTTATAACTGATGATGATGATGATGATGATGATGATGATGATGATGATGATGATGATGATGATGATGATGATGATGATGATGATGATGATGATGATGATGATGATGATGATGATGATGATGATGATGATGATGATGATGATGGTGCTCTGCCCGAAGGCAGGTTCATTGGCTTTACGCCCCTAGGGATGAGATGAGTGAGGTGGTTTCCCGTTGCCTTCCCCACAGACAATGACGGGTAAGCAACTTGCCCAAGGTCGCTCCGCAGGAGCTTGCACTCCTTCGTCCCACACGTGCTAGCCCGAGATATCTAAATCTCTGAATGTGAACTCCCAGCCCGAGGCTTGAACCGCAGTCCGTTGCAACCAACAGACGAATGCCGCTCTCGCTTACCGGTGTAGCTAACTAGACCAGTTGTTATAACTATAAACTTGAAAAGACATCTTAGGTCTTGCAAAACTGATCAAGTCTTGAGTTCAGATTTGAAGGAGTCAACTGAGTCAGCCGCTCGCAGGGCAGGAGGAAGACGGTTTCAGGGTTAATGCCTGTCACGGTCGGAGTGAGTAGCCTATTATATAGTCTATAATAGGTAGCATTCTTTATTCAATAGACAACCTTAGATAATGATCGGGTTCATGAAGCACATTTTTTGCAATTCTGACGATTTCACGATATCTTCGGTGAGAAAAAGACAACTGCTGCTGCAACAGTTCTTTTGTGATTTCTTCGTATCGTCTAAATAATAATTCTCTTTGTGTTTTCTTTTCTTTCGCAGCTCGTCAGTGCCACGGTGTCGCTTGTTCGCCGGAGAGACGATGTCGGCTTGATCAGAAAGGTCGTCGACCAATTTGCGTCTGTAACGAACAGTGCGGCACATTTGGTGGATTTCCTGTCTGTGGCAGTGACAATAAAACATACAGTAGCATATGTGAACTTCAGAAGAAGGCTTGCATCAGCAACTCAGATATCCACTGGAACTACTATGGCGCATGCGTAGAAGGTAAGTAAGAATGCGAAGATTAGCGATCGTAACCTGCAACAATTAAGCAAATTAGTCATTTAATTAAGACAGTGGCGTAGCCTGGAATTTATTATGGGGAGGGGGTTTTATGGCATGGCCTAAGCAAATTAGTTAGTAATTAAGACAGTGGCGGAGCCAGGAATTTATTATGGGGAGGGGGTTTTATGGCATGGCCGGATGCCCATCCTGACATCAACCCAACAGTATTACAGTAAATAAAAAAGGAATAAAGTAACAAAGGGAATAAAGTAAGAAAAACAATAATTATTGTACTACAAATAATTATTTTATTTCTTCTTATTTAAGTGGATAAATAACCTTTTAAAACACTTTTCCCTGTCATTGGGGGTTTAACCCCCACAATCCTCCTTGCCTACGCCACTGAATTATGAGGAGAACATGTTGAATTCGTTATCGTGTCGCTATAGAAATGAATATCATGAAGTTTCATATCAATTCATACGTCACATTTTGCAAATAGCCGAACGATATTATCATTCATTCATTCATTCATTCATTCATTCATTCATTCATTCATTCATTCATGCATTAGATGCTTTTATATAGCGCCTCTTCAAGGGAGCTACTCAAAGGCGCTCCCAACCTCAGCGCGGCCAAATAAAATTGTTTTAAGATGAGAGAAGAAAGCCTGAGAAGGATTTGTACAAAGAGAGCGGAGGGTCAGAGGAAGACCATTCCAGGTTCCTGTCACCGAGAAAGCACGGTTCTGCATAGCGGAAGTCCGAGTAAAAGAGACTGAGAGCAGACTTTGTTCAGTCGAACGAAGGGAGCGGAAATGGCGAGAACTACAGAGCTCACAAAGGTAGGCAGGAGCAAGGCCTAGCATGCAGCGCCAGACTAGAGTAGAGATCCTATACTCAATACGCTGCTTGAGTGGGAGCCATTGAAGAACGTCACGCATATAGCAGGAGATTTGGCTGAATTTGGGTATGCAGCCAATAAGGCGGGCTGCAGAGCGCAGGACGCGATCAAGGCCACTCAGACAGGCAATTGGTAGGCCAGCATAGATAGAGTGCAGCAGTAGCCAAGTCTGGTAGTAACAAAAGAATGGATAAGGGTTGCAGCAGCAGTAGGAGTAAGTGAGCGAGCAACAGTGCGTAGTTGACGCAGTTGATAATAACAGGCACGGTTGAGTGAGTGAATGTGTGGAGCAAAAGTGAGCTCTTGGTCGAGAGTAACACCAAGGTTACGGACTCTGGCTGAGAAGACAAAATCAGGAAAGGTTGTCATATCTAGCTTTGCCAGCTGCTGACGTGTGCCAAGCCAAATGAATTGAGTTTTTAAAGAGTTGAGGCGGAGCCAATTGGACGACATCCAAGTTCCCAAGGCTTCATGTTAGGCTATTTTATCAGATCGTAGTAGACCGAGGGCATATCTTAAGCACAGAAAACGCTGCTATTTATCCTATGGACGCTTGAATCTTTCTATTTTCTTGTAATAGATGTACTTTCTATTTTTCAGCTTCCATTTGCGACAAGATCTCCTGTCCACCACACAAGAGATGTGCTATTGATGATCGTAATCGACCAACCTGTGTTTGCATTGATCGGTGCAGCCTTGTTGAAGAACCGGTCTGTGGAAGCAACGGTCTCACTTACCGCAGCGAATGCGAGCTGCAGAAAGCTGCTTGTCTTTCAAACACGAATGTCACGACGAAGTACAGAGGAATATGCGATAAAGGTTTGTAGCAGCAGGCACAACACAAACCGATAGATGGACTTGTCGTCGTGGGCCGATCCGTGATTTGTGGGGCACGGTGGTGAAATATTAGGGTTCAGTGTCTTGGAGCTGGAGGAGGTTTCAGATTTGAAATCACGTCAAGCCGCCGCGTAGGACCTTGAGCAAGTCCTTCGCTCGCGATTGCTCTTGCGCTTCGACGTGAAACTCCGATGCAGAATGTCCTAGAGAGCTTGAAAGGGGCGCTATAGCAAATGCGAGAAGTAAATAAACTAAAATTGTGAACGATAAGCTGTCACGAGCAATACTTGACAGACGGAAAGTTTGCAGCGATCTCCCATTTCGCATAGTGACCTATCCCCAACAACCCAAGGTAGGTGGAATTAATTTAATTTTGCACATCTTGGCCTCTGACTTTTAATGAATTTTTCATTACGACGTGATGGCAATTTTATTCTATTAAATCCATCGATATATTATTATTATCTGAAGACTATGCTTTCTTTCTTAAGGTCTGACTTGTAGCGACATCGCTTGTCCATCTGGTCGAGTGTGTGCCCTCAATGAGAAGAATCAGTCGACGTGTGTCTGCAACACGGATTGTCCATACAACTATGGCAGTGAATCGATCTGTGGAACCGATGGAAAGACCTACGCCAACAACTGTTATCTCGAGAGGGAAGCATGCATGAAAAACAAACACATTCAGATGGACTCCGTTGGTTTATGCGCAAACGGTAAAGCCAATTCGGTTTATGTATTTACATGGATTAAGGAAAAGGTAGTAATGAACTTCTTGTCAGAGTTTAATCTGCTCATTGATTTCACTTTCTAGGAAATTTATGCTGCTCACAATATTATTATAATATTTTATTAAGACGTAATTATTAGAGACGTTGTTTGTACCGGCCAAAGTGATTTTAAAATGGCATTACGAACAGACTATTCGTCAGACTTTAGAAAGCATCAGAGACTGCTGCCTGGGGATAAAGATCCCATTTGGTGCCATGAATAGTATTCATGGTACCAAAAAATCTATATTTTTTATCTTTATTTTTAAGCTAGCTAAATATTTATCGTTTTTTAAACGATCAGACTGTTAAATCATGACAGAATTATGAGCGAATACATATATTGGGCCTAAGACAAATATTGTCAACCAACTTTCTCAGTTTGTATGCCCTTCTGTCTCGATTAGTCTCCGTTACCTATGGTTGACTCTTCAGTATTTTACCAACTGTTTAAGACCTATTCTGTATCTGCATGCTTGGAAAGGGGCGCAAAATAGAATCTTTATATGAATTAATGAATGATGGATGACCTATTCCCAACAGCCCAAGGTCAATATCACGCCATGATTACGTGAGCGCATCGTTGATGCTGTGAGGAACTTTACAGCTGGTAACCGATGTGGCTAGGATCGTGACAATGGCAGACGCATGTAATAGTAATGTTGTGCTAGGCCGATGTGCTGTGGCTGAAGGTATAGGTCTACACTAACTTGTAATTGATACAAGTAAATAGCCCACATAGATCTAGTCCTATAATACACCTAACCCTAACTACCTTTTGATTAGTCCGTAGTTGGTGTCATACGAGGGAATCTAATACTTTTTGATCTGATACGTTGTAGATTTTGATAATTCAGATGCAAGTTCTGCCAGTACCACGACAAAGAAACCTTGCGTCGGTGCACTCTGCACAACAAGAACAACAACCCCGATACCATAATGCATCTTCCAGGTATAATACGCCATTCGACTATAATTCTGGAGGTCAATCTTGTGCTTCCATGTTTGCTTCTTTGTTTGTCTCTAGAAACAAAAGGCTTCCAAAACGAGCATTCTTACACACAAGAAATTTCTGAAGCGTTCAAATGCGATTTTTTAAACCAACGGCACTATAATCAGCGGAAAATATCGAATAAATACTATATTTTAAGTTTCGAGATGGAGAATAACCTAGCATTGTAACATTTCGAGGCCATTCTTCTGAATCTTGAACAGGAATGTCACTCATTAGCTTTTCATCTATATCTAGGATTTTTTTCGCTCTTGTCTAGGCCACTGTGCTTTTCTCGAGATCTAGCAATTTTACATGGAGACTTTTTCACATTGAAAACGTGAATTATCAGCAATTCCTGAAACATTACTTTATTTCATGCATTTTCACCAAATAGACCTCAACACTCTTAATTTCACGCCAATCTCTTTTGGGGCTATTTATAGGTTCTACTGTAAGCCTAATCATTCTGTGGTCCGGATTCCGGAACAATATATTAGGCTATATGGTGGAGACTTCTGTGATTCATGGCATGCTCGTCTGTGGAAATCAAGTTGTCGTATAGGCATGTGGTTTAGGGTGTTTTGTGTTTTTATTTGTTCTTTTGATTATTATTATGTATTTGCTGCATGATTTATCTTATTCAATCAGAACGAGGAAAAAATTAAATGCATTTATTAACGTAAACTACTCTAGATTTTTCTAGTCATTTTTGTGGGATCTGACATTTGTGAAAATTCACAATGGCATCCATTGTCCTGATTCCTTTTTCAATGAATATGTTCGTCAAAACCCGGGCGATTTGGAAGATTTGCAAAAATTCCGCTGTTTTACATTTTGGTGATTTAAATTTAACTGACTTCGGAAATCTCCATCGAAGACTGACAAGAAAGTCTGGATTCATAAAATTAGCCTATATAGAATGGTTTTCTCTTTTATTCAGGAGGTACACACACTGCGGATGGGAAGAGCAGCCAAGAGTTGCTTCAATCTGTGGAATCGGATAATGGTTTTCTGCATCGAGAGATCAACCGACAAAAATACTTTCCGTTTTTTGACATTTTGACGATTTAAATATATATATTTAGTTGGTCTATTGACAGCATTTCTATAGCGCCTAAATTCTGCATATCACAATGTTTCGATCCACGTGATACTAGGACGCTTTTAATAATTGTCGATAATACAATACGTATAATTCAGGGCCGATTAATTATCGTGAAATCGTCTTCCTTTCACTTGTCCTTTACATATAATCTGTCGTACGGAATGTTCTTCCTTTTATTGTTCTACTCTTGACATGGCAAGTACTACAACACGTTTTTCTTTCGATGACGAATGTTTATTGCAAAATGTGTTTTCGGCATTGTTCCAATTTTGCATGTCGCTTCTTGCTATAGAGGACGCTTGCTTGTATTAGGCCTACTGTAGAAACACAGGTTTATAGTGCGATCAGCGGGAATCAATTAAATTGATTAAATTTCTCAGTGATTCCTATTAACCGCTATGAACACGCGTATTTCCCGATTAAAATATTAATGAAACAACATGGTAGAATTTATTTTAAACTCAAATCAACGATAATCTTGTAAGATCATTATTATTATTAACTTATACCATGTTAATCATCACAACAATTTTATTCAGAGACACGTTTTGCTATTTTGAACTAAAAATTACAAATTGGCATAGACACTCGTATGATCCCTTAACATTTCCTCTGATAGCAACTGCTTGCCAAAAATTATGTGCTGAGCGTAACAACCTCAGACTAAATACAGTCAAGTCGAGGGGAATGGTCTAGCGCGACGAGGAGCAGAATGAAGTTTATCCTCCAATATTTAATGGAATGGAACGCGTCGACACAAACGGATTCTAGATAACACCCTGCAGCAAATAGATAGGTGTAGGAATCATGTTGAGATTCTTGGAGCTTGTGCATTTTCACTTTACGTTCTGCGGCTACGTCGTACAAATGACCTACCTCTCGGACAGCCATGTACAGTTGTACACTATAGAGGCAACCACTGTTGCTAGATTGCTGCTTTACGCTGCTCCTGCCTGGTCGGGCCTTACAACAGCCGCTGATCGCTAGAGACTTGGGACACTGCTCGTGGGAACGCAGTGTGTGGATTTGGCTGAGGACTATCGGCTGCATGCAGTGGTCGGGAACGACTTCCACGTTCTTCGAGGTCTTTTCCCGCCAAAGAACAACCGTCGTCCTGGTCTCAGGTCTCGCATGCACAATGTTGAGCTTCCGAAACATGAATGCAGTGCATTGTAATGCGTGTCTGCACATTGCACAATGTGCGTGCATGTGCAATGTGCATGCACAATGTGTGTGAGTAGATGACTGACATCAATAAATTGCCGTAAGGTTAATTCCAAAAACTCTTGGCCAGCCCCTGAAAACTTTCAACAACTTAACCAATCGATTAATCAATCAATCAATTGAACAAAATTTAAATTGCGCCCCTTAACAATCGCTACTTAGAGGCGCTTCAGGCACAGGTGAGGAGCAAAAAAAGCAATCTTCAGCAGTTTGTGAAACTATTATAGGAAGAGTTTGGGAAGTGTCGCTGCTGTCGCATACTCAATGGAAGCGCGTAACAGGTTGTTGGACACAGAGAAGGAACGGCTCTGCATTGTCGCAGGAAAAAACAATAATATTAAGTCCCCATGCATAGCGGAGCGCAGTGCGCGACGGTCTGTGCAAGAAGAGTGGGGGAGGAATACTTACCAAGGTAAGAAGGTGTCCAACCTGATAAGCATCGCCACATCAAAGATGCAGTCCTCAATTAAATGCGCTGCGGGAAGGAAACCAGAGCATTCAGTGCAGCATCTCTCTCTGTTTGGCCAATGCGGGCAATGCAATATTGTTGTTGTGGTGATTAACATGGTACAAGTTAATAACAATGATCTTGCACCATTAACGTTGATTTGAATTGTATTGGAATATGCGGGCAATGCAATATTGTTGTTGTGGTGATTAACATGGTACAAGTTAATAACAATGATCTTGCACCATTAACGTTGATTTGAATTTAAAATAATGCAGGTACGTATACATGTGTTGTGTGTGCGTTTAATATGCATGCCAACGTATTATGTTTGTGCGTGTCCATGTGTGCCGTTTATCCAAAGAATCGGCCAATAGATGTTTGTCAAACGCTTTGTTTTCCTACTCGCATACGCTGTACCGTCCAGTCATTGAAGCGAGACGATGTGCTTTAGGCCTCTAGCCAACTTTTCGGACCACCTTCCAACATCTTCAAAAATCATTTGTGTCTTTATAAGATAAAGTTCACTGTAGCCACTTTCTGACCTTTTTGTTTTGACTTATTTTGCTGGTGCATTGTACGACTCCTCTTCTCACTTGAGCAATGCGACCCGCTCCTCTCATTTTTCTAGACCATCCACCAATGCCTTCAAACGTTTCAATGTGCATGATGGTGGGTGATGTTCATTGCAGCCACTGTTTGGCCTATAATAGGCTCAATAGTAACTTGGCAACTATACACTGAGATGTGATACGAATGTGGCTGAGATGAATATGCATTGTAGTGATAATGACCTGATACCTTCTACCTGTCGCAAAACATGTATGACACGTTACACACGACTCGCCGTAAATTTGAGATTCCATTTTGACGGTCTTTCCAAAAATAAGTCGGCCACAGAATTTCTTCGAATTGCTATTGAGTCCTCGGGACCAATTCACCATAAACATGGGTTGGTGTAAACAACTGTTTCTTGCTCTCAACCGTACTGAGGACCAGACAAAGACGGGTTGAGACGTCAAAGCAGCATCCGCCATGTTTGTTCTGTATTTGCATATAAGCAACCTCTTCTCTGACCTGCTTCACTCGTTGGACGCAGTGGCTTCTAAACGGTCGGAGTCTAACAGTAGACATGAAAGGTATCGTCTTGCAAATCGTCTGCTACGTCGCAGTTCTTGTCAGCTTTGCTCCGTGGCCAGGTAAGTAGATTCTGGAAGAGTTCATTGGTATATAATTTGGCTGAGGGGGTTTAGGGAAATAAGTAGGCCTATGACCAGTTATGGTAAGACAAGAAAGAGAATGCAAAGGCGACGCTTGGTAAGAAAAGCCTATGCAAAGGACGTGTATGCCTATTTCCTTATTATAGACCGAATGAATCTACTATAAAACTTATACTTTGTCACTTCTTGTGATAGGCTAACGGCAAAAGCAGTGGCGGCACCAGGATTTCGTGTTTGAGACTGCGACTTTAAGCGATTTCTTCCTCCCATGGGGCGCAACTAGAACATTTTTCCTGGGATAGGCCTACTCATATTGCAAGTGCCGAAAGCAATCAACCCATACCGGACAGACCTGAAAGTGACTTTGGTCGGCCGATCTGACCCCACGTGACCCTAAAGTGACTTGAGTTTGACTTGAAGTCGACAACTTGTAGTCAAAACGACTTGACCCGACTTGGCAGCAAACACAACCGACTTCCGACTTGAAATCGACTTCTGACATGGTAGGCCTAATAACCAGTAGCCTAGGTCTACGTATGGCTAATGATGCAGGAAGTCAAGACAATTTTGACTGGCAAACATTAGGTTAATTTCAAAAACCGATGAGTAATGAGACCTCAACACTTGACGAAATTGTTCAAAGTTCATTAAGCTTATTTGTGTTTGAGTTTGAACAGTTTATGGCGCTTTCAGATACCAATGAAAATTAATCCAGCATAACTGCATGTTTATAGTTGACAAGGTGACGGCAAATTATTATGAGTTTTTAACTTGTCTATTGTCAGTGATTATTCAGATTAAAGTCACTATTTTTATTGTTATTTAACATATATCAACAAATTATAGGAATAGATCGCCAGAGGGCAAGCCGATAAAAATATACCGATAAAATATAAATTAGCTCTGTTTAGCAAAGTTGGCATCGATAATGCAAAATGATTTTACAGCCTTCGTACGCGGCAGACCGTTGAAGTTAGAACTGATAGGCCTATGATAATTGCAAATGCCTCATTCATTGTTTAGACACACTACAGAAACTGCTTGAATGCTGGCCGTGCCTCAAGGTCATGGGCCTAAAGAGAAATTTTCTAGATTTGTTTGCATTTCAAGTCAGTTTAAGTCGACTTGTGAATAAAACAACTTCAAGTGACTTCTCTCAACAAAATTCTACTTGGGGTCAGTTGCGGTAAGCGGAAACGACTCGTCTCGATTTGGAATGACCAAGTCGACAGGGGTCGACTTTTTGGGGTCGACTCCCTGATCTAATACCGGATCCCCGTAACCAACGCATTTTTAGCTGCGTTGACATTAACTGGAGCACGTTTCATACTCTTGTTTGTTAGCTGTTTATCAACGGCAAAGTCATGAAAATCTTAAGAAGTTATTTGCTGAGTCGCAAAGTAAGAGGATAAAAAAATCAAGAAATTATTTGAGAAGAAACAGGTTTTGTCTTTAACATAACCTTAATTAAAATTCAATAGTTCCAACGAGACGACAATATTATTATACGCCTATAAGCAAAACAGTCATATGGGATTAGAAAACCTTTGCGTATGAAGAGGTTTCGCGGGTTTAAACTCACTCGAAATGTTTATATCCCAAATTTAAAAAAGAACAATTCTATGTACATGTACATTTTGTGTGTTTTGCGAGCATAGTTTATCTTTGAGTATCTAGCTAAAAGTAAGATTTGCGATGCACTCAATAATAATTATTCTTCTTGTTTTGCTTAACACACATTTTGTGAAACTGATTAACTTGTAGAAACTTTAGCTGCGTCCAGTCCGCGACCAACGATATTCACTCTTCCGTCAAGCACCACATTCAGCCCAAAAGGTACGTCTCTCATTTCTGTCTTCGTCGTCATCATGATCATCATGATGATCATCATGATCATCATGATCATGATCATGATCATGATCATCATCATCGTCATCGTCATCATCATCATCATCATCATCATCATCATCATCATCATCATCATCATCATCGTCATCGTCATCGTCATCACCATCATTATCATCATCACCACCCCATCATCAGTAATAACGAATGATCATCCGCTATTCATTCTCACGTTCGGTATGATTTTGCGCGACAACCACCAACATCCGAAGAGAAACAATGACAGTAACGGAACCTGTTGATAGGATCCTCGGCTGCAGCTTCTGCTCCTCAGTGTCTGCCTTAAGAACCATTCGAGGGCGTAGAGGTCGATCTCACCGTTTTTTAGGAAATTCGTATAGGCCTAAAGTGTGCAAGTTACTTCTTGGGAGCAATAAAATTTATTTAATTTGACACCGTTAGGACTTAAAACTGTCTTATTCTTGAGTCGTGGTTGAACTGGGAAGGCTTCTAAGTAGGTCAACCTGATGTGGCGCAATGAAAATTTCTCTAATAATAACAGTAGCAGTAACAATAATAGTAGTAGTAGTAGTAGTAGTAGTAGTAGTAGTAGTAGTAGTAGTAGTAGTAGTAGTAGTAGTAGTAGTAGTAGTAGTAGTAGTAGTAGTAGTAGTAGTAGTAATAATAATAATAATAATAATAATAATAATAATAATAATAATAATAGTAATAATAATAACAACGATTAGGTGCCGTTCCAGATGCTTTTATTCTGTTCTTAATTAATATTTAAGTCCTAGAGGGACCCTAAATACTTCGGGGGATAATAAAAATAATAATAATTATAATAATAATATTAATAATAATAATAATAATAATAATAATAATAATAATAATAATAATAATAATAATAATAATAATAATAATAACGACGACTAGGTGCCGTTCCAGATGTTTTTATCTTAGCATTAGGGTGTAAGTCCCTGAGGGATCATAAGTACCTCGGGGCAAAAAAAATAATAATAGTAATATTAATAATAATAATAATAACTAATAATAATGATAATGATAATAATGATAATGATAATTTATTTATTTATTTATTTATTTTTCCTCAACCAAAACAACAAACAAACATGATACAATTATGGCATTGAATAATAAATTAACATAAATTTGGTGAAGAAGGGGAGACCCAGAAGGGATGGAAAATCCCGCTAATAGGGCCACCCATAATTCATGTAAAATATAAAAGAAAAACATGACAGAACATTCAATTGTAGGAATAAAAAAAGATGGAGAGAGAAAAAAAGTATTAAGCAGTCGACATTAAATTTTCTGTATATAACGAGAAAAACAACTCTTAACTAATGACTTAACTAAAGACTTAACTAAGAGCTTGGCGAAATCACTGAGCAGAAACCATAGCCATTACATATCAGGAAGTGTTTTAAGTAGATAAAGGCGAAGTTTATGCTTAAATAATCTAGTGTTAGGTATAGAATGAAGATATGTAGGGAGAGAGTTCCAACATTGGGAGCCAGTATATTGTATAGAGAACCGACGAGTGTTAGTATGTGCGTAGGGAAGGTCATAAACAGTTAATTTTCTAGTTGAATAAGAGTGGCGATCAGAGGTAAGGTTAAAAAAATCATTAAATACAAGTGGTAATAGGCCATGGTTATAACGGTACATAAACTCTCCTATTTGCAAGTGATATGATAATGATAACGATAATAATAACACAAACAGCCTCAGGACAACTTTTCTCAGCCATATTTTCTGTTAATTGTAGGTACACCATGCGAAGGTGTAAGGTGTCCTAGGGATAGATTCTGTGCACTGGACGAAAACTACAATGCCACGTGCGTCTGTGGTTTAAAATGTTACGACGCTGTCTACTCCCTAGTCTGCGGTAGCGACAACAAAACCTACTCCAACAACTGCGAGCTCACTCGAAAGGCCTGTATGGCCAACAGCAATCTGACGGTGAGCTACAATGGCGAGTGTCGGCATGAAGGCAAGTATTGCTGATACCACTGGACAACAAATTTTAACTTTTTTTACCTCCTTAAAATCTTTGACTGTTTTCTATAGAATTTGACGTGCTGAACACGATGGCGTCCTCATAATTTTTTGTCGTGCAAGGTTTGTGGGGAAAACGGCATACAGGATTTTAACTGAAATGCTCTTATATTGCATACATTTGCAATATAATATACATTAATTTCAATGGACAACAAAAATTTAATGTTTAGAACACCTCTTCGTCATAAGATTGGGTGCTGCTGATGACTGTATCACTTAGAAATGTTGAGAAACATGAAATTAAAGGCATTCATAGTTATTCCCTGTTCAGTTGCAGATGCACAATGTATACAGGGTGTGCCATAAAAAAGTAACCCCCTACGGTTTTTTGCCTATATCCTGGCCAGAAGTAAGAATTTCGAAATGTAATTTTACATGCTTAAAGACAATTCATATCTACACATCATGTCCGGATTTCATCAAAACACTTTAAACACAACAAAAGATATACTACTTTTAGTGAGTCCACTCACCGTTTTTTGACGTTTCAAAAACGCAACAAAAAGTTGCAAACAACCAATTTAATTATTCTGGCCAATATCTTGGTCAGAAGTAAGAATATCGAAATGTAATTTTACATGCTTAAAGACAATTCATATCTACACATCATGTCCGGATTTCATCAAAACACTTTAAACACAACAAAAGATATATCACTTTTAGTGAGTCCACTCACCGTTTTTTGACGATTCAAAAACGCAACAAAAAGTTGCAAACAACCAATTTAATTATTCTGGCCAATATCTTGGTCAGAAGTAAGAATATCGAAATGAAATTTTACAGGCTTAAAGACAATTCATATATCTACACACGATGGCCAGATTTCATCAAAATATTTCAAGCAGAACAAAAGTTATACCACATTCAGTGAGGCCACCACCGGTTTTTTGACGATTCAGTAGGGTAACGCAACAAAAATTAACAAAAACACAATTTTATTAAGTCTCATCTCAAACATTTGTTATCAAATAGCCTTGATTTTGCCAGATACTCATTATTGTCACTATTTAAAGAAGAAACAGGGTACCAGCATAGTTGCGCATCTCTGAGAAGTAATTTAGCAAGATGACAATCAAATTGGTAAATAAGAAATCTGTCAGATTAATCAACAGGTCCATCAAGAACTTTGCAAAGAGACTCAAGAAAGGGTTTGGCACGGGTGGTGGGCACATTGAACACAAGTTGTGAAGCACTACCAAGTTCATTTGACAACGGTTATTTGAGATGAGAAGTAAAAAAATCGTGTTTGTGTTACTTTTTGTAGCGTTTCGTTTTTGAATCGTCAAAAAACGGTGGGTGGCCTCACTAAAAGTGGTGTAACTTTTGTTGTATTTGAAATATTTTGATGAAATCTGGCCATCATGTGTAGATATGATATGATATTTTGAAGATTTCTAAAAAACATTACGGGTTAATACAATTTAAATGTGATTTTCGTGATCAGCAACAGAAACTGCATAAGAAACACATGAATAGCTCAGTTCGAGTGATAGTCTAGGTTATATAACGGTGCAGTAAAATATTTTATTCATAGTTGTAAAAAACCGTTAAGGTAACCCTAACCCTTTTTCGCTTTTTATTCTCTCCCAAAAAACGTCTTTTTTCGGTTTTTTATTTTTCGCATGGTTTTTTATCGGTTTTTATGTAACTTTATTCATTTATTTACCGGGTACTATCTATTATTATTTTCATTAATTTAATTTTTGTCTGATATTCCATATGTTTTCACCGTACTCTCAAGGATTCAGCTAACTCTAGTGTCGTTATGTAATTGTTTAAGACATCATTTGAGAAACAGATGTAGTAGGTCTCTACAAGAAATGAAATTTGTAAGAGTTATTTTGATAAAAAAAATTCTTTGGCCTAGGCTATAATAATATTAATATTCTCAAGTAACAAATATTTTAAGTACATAATGTACAATATATAATTTAGTAGCCTACACATCTATGGTCTTTGCTTCTGATTAAATTTTAATTGCGTCATGTCTATCGTAATCGTAATCGTAATCTCGAGACTTCTACAGCGTCCACAAAAGCCAAGTCGCGGGAACCAGCTTATTCATAGGCGCTCAATCAAAACAAAATCGATAGGCAGCGGGTCAAGACCGAAGAGTCAGGCAGGCAGATAGATGGACGACTAGGGTGGGTGATGTTTAGAGTTGAAATGGCGAGGAATGTGAGGAGAAGAGGAAGAATCAGGATAGGATTTGTGAAAGAGCAATGTTTTCAGTTTTGAGAGAAAGCCATGTGGAGAGATAGCGAGAGGCGGAGTTTTGGTGAGTTCGTATGATGGGTCGGAAGTTTGCCGAAGTGCTGGCGGAAGTTTTTTCCAGAGAGGTGGAACGGCAATGGCTATGGAGCGGTTTGCGAATTTCAGTGATGAAGTGATGGGAGGGCGAGGCAGTGTAATGGAGGATGAGGAGCGTGTTGAACGAGGTGGCTGGATGGTGAACAACTGACGAAGGTAGAACGGCTAGGATGATTGAAGTGTATTATAAGTGAGTGAGAGGACCTTGTATTCGATGCGTTCAGGTATTTTGAGCATGAACTTATGTGGACTTATGTTTAGAATTTAAATTTGAAAAGATTCCAGTATCTTTAATTTTTCTGAATTTCTCATTGAACCAAAGCTATAAGAAAAATAACTGTGGTAGATTAATTTTACTTAGGGCATATGCCAATTAATTTTGGCCTAATAATAAAGTTGTGTTGTTTGCAGATTAAGATAAAATTGCATAAACAAGGTTTTTAAAGCTTAAAATGAAGTTTCAGATGTAACAAAGGCAAATTATTTTCCGTTTTTATCGTTTTTTGTCGTTTTTTAGTTTTTCGAAAAACGACGTTTTTCCATTTTTTTATTTTATTTTCATCGTTTTTTACATCTATGATTTTATTATATGCGTGTGTAGCCTACTGCCTAATTATAGTCTGTAGATTATCTATCATATAAGCGGGGTTCTAGTATGTTGACAATAATGATGAGTTCGACTTTTTCAGCAGGCCTGTGTTTTCTTATTAATTTTGCCATTCTAACAACGCATCGAAAAATCTTTAGCAAGACGGGGTAACGGTGCTTCAAAAGTTGATCCGGTTTCTTATGGGCTACTTAAAAAACAAACCAGAACTCTTTTATGAATAGGCCCACTAACGTTTTTTTTAAATAATCTGAATTTTATTATGACGAAGTTAAAGTAAAATTTGTAGTAATAATTTTTGATGAGTCGTCGTTGATATTTCTAGTACCCATCTGCAGCACGTTATAGAATAATTCTATGAAGGTATTGGGAGTGAACGATTTCCTGCTTTTAGCTGAATCGCCTGTTTTGCATTGCTTATCCTACGATCTGTTAGGTTCCATATGCAACGGAATTACTTGTCCACCAAACAAAGTCTGTGCTGTAGCTGGCAACCGCGCTATTTGCGTCTGCGCTCAGGACTGTTCCACCTACATCAGTCGAGTCTGTGGCACAGACAAGCAGACATACATCAACGATTGTGAATTACAAAGGCATGCCTGCTTGACCAATAAGAACATCACGGTCGACTATTATGGCTTATGCAAACAAGGTAACAAGTCATTTGGTTTTTTACGATTGTTTGTCATTCATCGTATAGTAAGCAAGTTGGATTTCGAAAGAAACAGCCAAACACCTGGAAAATTAGATGTTTGATTCTTTTGCTCAGAGTTAACATTGTTTAAAACAATAAAGTACCGTAATCTAGAAAGAGTAACAGCATAACTTCTATTATTAGCTTCGCCACATAAGCCAGAAAGATCATAGACGTATTTATAAAATTTTGTCTTTAAATATCATCAACATCAGGATCATAGCATTGTTTATCACTTTCAGGGGCAGATCCAGGGGGCCAATCAGGCCATGGCCCCACTTAAAAAGTGCATGGGACGTGGCCCTCCATTTGGTTTCAACAAGCCATTAAAGCAATGCAGCATGATAAAGAAGCAGGATACTGGAGAGGCCATTAGTCCCACCAGGATGACGGATGACTAACAAAGGTCATCAACTATTTGGCGGATGAAATGGCACTTTTTCCTTGGAATTCGAGGCAATTGACTAAAAAAGTAATCAGATTTTTCGGCGACCAAGACGAAAGATTTTCCTGGCCTAAGACCCTAAATTTTGGCTTCCCCCATTGAAAATTTCTGTATCCGCCTTGATCATTTTTCCACAGTCAACGATCCTGAGCTGCTATTCTTAAGCCTTGCAGATCATGTTTGCACCAGTTCCTGATACCATCAATTCATTGTGTGTCCATAGTTTCCAAAATCATTGGTTTGCTTCTTCTATTACTCTTAATCATGCATCATGTCTAGAAATAATCTCCAAGCATGAAACTTATTACGTTTTTGTCAACCTCCAATTGACCTTCAAAGTTTTCTTCCTTTTTATTCTTTTGTTCAGTAGCGCAGCCTAGGCCTAACCTAGTCACTGTATTTCGATATCTAAAGCTAGTGTATAAGTTTCTAAAGTTCTTAACTTGTTCAATTACAACAAAGCTCTGTTTCTTGTATTTTCTTCTTCTTTCATAACAACGCAAATAACACAACAATGGATCAACGACGACAAACGCTTGAATTCTACGACAGCAACGCAACTATTATTATCTAACTCCACTGTTCTCTAAAACGTCTTCTATTCTCTACTACCAACTCCTTCTTCTACAACGTATCTCACTGTCTGGGCGTACACTCTTCCCCTTGCCGCTTTGTCCTTCTATCTGCCTCTCTCCGTCTATCTGTCCGTCTGTCTGCCTATCTCTCTCTCTCTCTCGCTCTCCGGCGACGGTCGGCCGAGCCGCGCCAACTTTCCCGCCAGTCTGTCACCTGCAGGCCTAACTGTCTAGACGCTGACCTTGAGCTGGTCTATTCGTACGCCTAAACATCAACTGACCACATAGACTATACAAAATTAGCTCACATTACCTCCCTCCTTTCTTTTAAAGAGAGCTAATTATCTATAAAAATTAGCGAACGTACCTTAACTAAACAATGCAAATAGTCTATAACATAATACATCATAAAATATCTTACACTACAATCTAGACAGACAATCAGCTACTACATTCAATTTACCTTTCTTATAGTTCAACAGAATGTCAAAATTTTGCAATGATAAAGACCATCTGACTAATTTAGCAGATTTCGACATTGATTCAGTCAAATAAACTAAAGGATTATGGTCTGTAAAAACATTGATTTTAGAACCAATAAGAATTTCTTTCAACTTGTTTAAAGCCCATATGATTGCATAGGCTTCCTTCTCAATCGATGCCCACCTCCTCTGAGTATCTGTCAGCTTCTGACTGATAAATGAAACAGGACGTTCAATCCCTTCCTCGTCCACCTGAGACAGTACAGCTCCCACAGCAAAATCACTGCTATCACAGTACAAATTAAATGGTTTCCCAACCTCAAACATATATAGAATCACATTTGATAAGACAATCTGTTTAAGGGAATCAAAAGATTTCTGATGTGCATCAGTCCAAACAATGTTATCAGGTACTTTCTTGCTGGTCAAGTCTGTCAATGGTTTAGCAATTTCAGCAAAATTACAAATAAACTGTCTGTAAAATCCAAAAAATCCTAAGACTTGCTTCACTTCCTTCCTGGTTTCAGGTTTCTTCAAATTAATTAAACTGTCAATCCTGTCTGGATTCATCATCTTCTTCCCTGATCCTATGAGGTGACCGATGAACTTCACCTCACTCTTACCAAACACACATTTCTTCAAGTTCAATGTTACATTATGCAGTCTTATTTGTTTCAAAAATAATTCCAAATGTCTTAAATGACTGTCCCAATCATTCGAATGCACTGCAATGTCATCAACATAAGGTTCAGTAAAATCATGAATCGGTTGCAAGATCATATTTATCGCTTTTACAAAAGTCCGTCCAGAGTTAATCATTCCAAACGGAACACGCGTAAATTCATACAGTCCATTATGTGTAACAAACGCAGTCTTCCATTGGTCACTCTTTTTCACAGGACAAGTCCAATATGCACTGCGACAGTCCATAACAGAAATGAACTTGGATTTTCCAACTTTGCTCAAGACATCGTTGACGATTGGCATAGGATATCGGCAATTTTCAGTAAAAGAGTTAATGTATCTGTAGTCACAAGCCAATCTCAAGGATCCATTCTTCTTTTTGACAATGACAAGTGGACTTGCCATTCTGCTTGACGATGGTTGAATGATGTTTTCTTTCAGCATCTCTTGTATTTGTTTTTCCACTTCTGCTCGGTATATTAATGGTATTCGATATGCCACGAATTCTTTTTCTCGAAAGTCTGGTCTCAGCACCACTTCGTGTTCTACTAATGTACATAGTCCAGGTTGGTCTGAAAATCTGTCTGCATATCGATTCAGTACATCAAGTAATTGTTTCTGCTGTTCGCTGGTCAGATGTCCAATTTGTTCGTAATCCAAATGAAGTGACTTCTGTTTTGTCTCTGAATAATCTTCCTTCAGCGGTATTTCTACCACTGATCCAAATTCGTCATCCTCTTCCACGATCAGACCACAAGACAATGTTCTCGTAATGAACTTCCTCATCTTGTTAGCATGAATAATCCGTCGACCGTTTTCGTTCATGTCCACCAGATACGAATATTTGGATCTTCTTTGCAGGACCGTGCATGGACCATGCCATCGGGAGATCAATTTATTGGTTGACGTTGGATACAGCACGATGACGTTCTCTCCTGGCTCGAATTCTTTATCTTTTGCTCTTTTGTTGTATTGACTGGCGTACTGTTTTTGCTTTTCTTCAGCACAGCTCTCGGCGAATGTCAAGGCCTTTTCCATGTCTGCTCTTAAATTCTTCAGGTACTTTGCCGGTTGCACTCCAATGTTCGGTGGTAGATTTATTTCTTTGGTCCAGCTTTCTTTAAGGATGGTGAGTGGCCCTCTCGGCAACTTTCCATAGACCAGCAAATACGGTGCCACTCCTGTAGTTGCATTAGGCACTTCTCTCAATGCCCAGACTGTAAATGGAATAATTTTATGCCACTGTCTCGGATTTTCCACAACGACATGATGAATCATTTTCTTGAACGTTTGATTCCATCTCTCCACCAATCCTGCCGCTTCTGGATGTCCTGGCGAATCGAATCGAGGACAACACCCCATCAGTTTCAGAAATTCTCTTGTTAGACTGGCTGTAAAATTCGTCCCTCTATCGCTCGTGATTATTGACGGAACTCCCACATCCATGAACAGCTTCATCAAAGCTTCGCATACAGCCTTAGCGGTCAATGACTTCATCAAGAATATTGTCGGCCATCTTGTACATGAGTCCACGATGCACAAACAATACTTATGCCCTGCTGCTGAAGTCGGTTCGATTGGTCCTACGACGTCCATGGTCATTCTTCTGAACGGTACATCCTCTCTTGGTATTGGTGTAATCGGCACTCGATCCATCACCAAACTTCGTGCTTTCAACTGACACTTCTCACAGGACTTGCAGAACTTCACCACATCTCTACGCATTCTTGGCCACACAAAGGACAACTTGATACGTTCCCTTGTCTTCTCTTCTCCCAAGTGTCCGCCAAATACTGACTCATGTGCCAATTCCATCACCTGAATTCTTCTTTCCTTCGGCAACACCAACTGATACACCAACTGGTCCAACATTTGATGCTTCTTATACATCAACCCATTCACCACACTAAACTCTGATCCTTTGTCTTCAGCTATCTTCCACCACGACCTCAGTGACTCGTCATTTCTCTGCTGCTCTTCAAATTTCTTTGCGTCTGCCAATTGTCTTTCATCACTCGTATTCTCGGCAAACAAATCTCTCATACTCGTGTCCATCTCATCATCACTCTCAGAATCATCATCATTATCACGTTCACATGCAACCATCTCTTCTTCAATTTCATTGTTTCCGGATGTTATTCCTTCTTCTTCTTCTTGAACGCTTTGTTCATCATCGCTTTCTGTGTCCTCATCTAGCAAACTTTCATTTGACTTTTCCTCTTCTCCTTCTTCCACTTCTCTTCTCCGACTCTGTGCTCTTGTAGTCACATTCGCTTGCAATTCTCCTTGTAATACATTCACTGGTGGAACCTCTTTCAGTTCTGCGATTATCTCTGGATGCAGCAAGAACTTTTCTTTGTTATCTTTGCACAAGACTGCCGGAATGCTGGCACACACCAAGGTTAAATATGGCGCGATATTTACTCCCTTGTCTTTCAAATCTCCTCCTTCGTTATGACAACTCATCCGCACTTCGATTTTCACCAACTTCGCTGGAATGGGTTCTCCAGCCACACATTGCAAATGTACTCTGCCAATTTCTTCCACTGTCGCTCCTTTCAACAATTCCTCATTGATTACTGGAATCTCAGTACCAGAGTCGATCAGCGCTCTGACTTGCACGGGATGACAACTGTCATCATTTCCACGTATCTCTACATTGACATGCTGTAGTAAAGACTTCTTCGTACGTTGACACTCATCTTTGCTTTCTGTTTCTCGACCAGTATTTTTAATTGGAGCAGAATTTACTATTTCTCTCTGTATAGCAAATTGAGGCGTGCACTTCATCACTGACTTCACTTCCGTTTCGCGGTTGTCTTGTTCTTCAGACTGATTCGGTGCATTCATTACTTGTATCTGATTTACTCTGAGATTTTCTGCACTTCGAGTAAATCTATTTCTCAGATTCGTCATTCTTGGTGGTACTTTGCAATCCTTTATCAGATGTCGGTCTGACTGACAATTATGGCAACGTTTCTTAACAATCCCTCTCTGTTCAGTGCTCTCCCGCCTGTAATTGTACGCTGTATTGTTTTCTCTTTGGCGTCCCATCACTGGAATTCGACTGTACATTTGTCTGTCACCCGTTGCTTCTCTTCGATCTTGACCAAACTGTCTTCCAGGAGCACCATCATTCCTTGCTTCGTTATTTCTGGCTTGGTTTCCTGTTTCTTTGTTATTACTATTCCACCTGGGTTGCTTCGAACTATTTCCCCATGCTTCATATTTCGGTTTGTCTTGAAACATTAGACCAATTCGATTGTTCACGTGTACGTCTGCGAGTTCTGCAACATTACTAGCTTCAAAGCATTCAGTACCCTCTTTTGCTAGTACGAACTGTAGTGGACCCGGTGGTAGACATTCTTTCAACTTATCCGCCACCAATAGATCAAATAACTTCTCGTAGCTTTTGCCCACTCGCCTACTTCTGACATAGTAGTTCAACAGATTCTTCAATCTTGCTGTAAACATTGTGTATGTTTCTTCTGCCGTTTTCCTCGCATCTCCAAATCGTGATCGATATTCTCTCGCTGTCAATTTGAATTCTTTCAGTAAATGTTCTTTCACTATGTCGTAATCATCCAGATCATCGAAAGACAATCGGTTCAACACCGTTCTTGCTCTAGGCGTCATTAGTGGCAACAGCAATTTGACCCAAAACTGCTTTTCCACCGTAAAACTGTTGAATGCATTCTCAACTGTCTCAAAATATAATGGCACCTCCATCATATCATATGGCATCTTAGGTAATACGTGTTTCATTGCATCACCTATCCTTTTAATCTTTGACACCATTGTCTCACTTTCTCTGATCCTGTTTCGTTCTGACTCCTCACGGCTTCTTCTTTCGTCTTCATCTCTTTTCTTGAGTCTATTTTGATCTTCTTCCCTACGCAGTTCTTCTTGTTCTATCTTCTGCTGCAACAATTCTAACTGTCTTCTGCGTTCCTCCTTTTCTATAGCCATTTCTCGGAGCTGAGCTTCCTTAAGAGCGAGTTTCTTTTGTTCTAATTCTAATTGTTCTTCCCTTTCTCTTTCCGCTTTTTCCAAATTTTCTTTCTCCATTTTCAATTCTTCCTGTCGAATCTCTTCGGCTCTTTGTAATTCTGCCAAACGCATGGCTTCTTTGTCTTCCTCACGAATCTTTTGCTCTTCCATCTGTTGTTTTCGTATTTCTTCATCACTTTTCCTTGCTCTCTCGTATTCTATCATCAATTCCATTCTTCTTCGTTCAGCTTCGTCACGATCTCTTTTCAGTTGTTCTAGCTGAAGCTGGAACTGCTGCTTCTGCATCTCAATCTCTTGTTGTCTCATCCTTTCTGCTTGTTCTGCTCTTGCTTTTTCCTCTAGTCGAAGCTTTTCTGTTCGTTCAATCTGCTCTTGTATCCGTTCTTTCTCTTCTTGTCTACGTTGCTCTTCTTTCTCTTTCTCCTCTTGTCTCCGTTCTTTTTCTTCTTGTCTGCGTTGCTCCTCTTTCGCTTTTTCTTCTTGTCTGCGTTGCTCCTCTTTCGCTTTTTCTTCTTGTCTGCGTTGCTCCTCCCTCATCATCATAAATTGCATCAACGCCTCCATAGACATCGGTGCCGGTGGTTTTTCAATTGGTTTCTCCTCAGCGCCACCCACAGCACCTTTCTCTTCAGCTTCCTTTTTAAGCCAAACCTCTGCTAATGCTCTCATCAAATTTTCTCTAGACATCTCTTCGACTTCTTCTACGTCTAGACCCTCTTCAATTAATAACTTTATTAATCGATCAGAAGACATCTTCTTTATACTGGCTTGCTTTTGTTCTGTAAGTTTCTCCATCTTACTTCTTTACTTCAGTGATTACCGTGAAGAAATCGAGGGAGTGGCTATGAAAATCTGTGATTGGCTGACTTTAATTCTTTTGGCTCCTTGGGTAAACAAGCAAGATTTGTATACCTCTCTCTGGCGTTGCGTTGTCGTAATGTCGTTCGTATGCCCGTTGTATCTTCTCACCAGACTCCGAAATGCGTCTCCAATCGTAAATATTCCTCCAATTGAAAATATTCCTCCGACTGAAAATATGCCTCCAATTGAAAATATTCCTCCAATTGAAAATATTCCTCCGACTGAAAATATTCCTCCAAATGAAAATATTCCTCCAATTGAAAATATTCCTCCAATTGAAAATATTCCTCCAATTGAAAATATTCCTCCGACTGAAAATATTCCTCCAAATGAAAATATTCCTCCAATTGAAAATATTCCTCCAATTGAAAATATTCCTCCGACTGAAAATATTCCTCCAAATGAAAATATTCCTCCAATTGAAAATATTCCTCCAAATGAGTTCGCTATCCCAACATCCTTTGCTTGAATTCAGTATCCCACCGCTGTCACCAAAAATGTCAACCTCCAATTGACCTTCAAAGTTTTCTTCCTTTTTATTCTTTTGTTCAGTAGCGCAGCCTAGGCCTAACCTAGTCACTGTATTTCGATATCTAAAGCTAGTGTATAAGTTTCTAAAGTTCTTAACTTGTTCAATTACAACAAAGCTCTGTTTCTTGTATTTTCTTCTTCTTTCATAACAACGCAAATAACACAACAATGGATCAACGACGACAAACGCTTGAATTCTACGACAGCAACGCAACTATTATTATCTAACTCCACTGTTCTCTAAAACGTCTTCTATTCTCTACTACCAACTCCTTCTTCTACAACGTATCTCACTGTCTGGGCGTACACTCTTCCCCTTGCCGCTTTGTCCTTCTATCTGCCTCTCTCCGTCTATCTGTCCGTCTGTCTGCCTATCTCTCTCTCTCTCTCGCTCTCCGGCGACGGTCGGCCGAGCCGCGCCAACTTTCCCGCCAGTCTGTCACCTGCAGGCCTAACTGTCTAGACGCTGACCTTGAGCTGGTCTATTCGTACGCCTAAACATCAACTGACCACATAGACTATACAAAATTAGCTCACAGTTTTCTTTTACTTATAGCGTCTGCTTGCGATGGCTTTTCGTGTCCGAATGGAACTCAGTGTGCAATTTACGAGAGCAAAAGACCAGTCTGTGTTTGTACCGAAACGTGTCCCAACAAGATTGATATCGTCTGTGGCACCGATGGTCGAACATACGGCAATGAGTGCGAGCTGTACAGGCAGGCTTGCACCTCGGGCACTAGCATCCGAATAGCTAATATAGGTTACTGCCTCGATGGTAAGTCGGTTTTTAGAACATTCACAGCAATGTCAATTCTCGTTGAACCAACTTCAATGAATGGAATTAGGTTTATTGATGTACTAGCGATTGAAGTAGAAAAAGTAGGAGATTGTTTGCAAAACCATTCAGAAGAGTGCTTTTACAGGGTTCCGTCAAGATGTAAAGGATGAACCTGTATTTTATATAATCACGTCTTGAATGCGTATTGCTAGTTTTATTGCATTTTTATTATTCATTCATTCATTCATTTATTACGAAGATTATAAAGCGACCCTCCAATGTTTCACTCACGAGTGCTCAAAAGTCCACTAAAAGAACAGTTCTATGTTTGTGACTCATTTTTCATCATGCAGATGGATGTACCTAATAATTGTTCACAAATTATGAAGTCTGATAAACATTTGCAAAGTTGTAGCATCAGGACATAAAACAAATGACGTAGACATACTCACTCACTGTTCGTTGTCTTTTATTTATAAGTTTACATCTCTCGACTGTTGCAGGGTCTGTTTGCTCTGGGTTTCGTCGATGCCCAAAGAACAAGCAATGCAACGTCAATCAAGATAATAAACCAGTCTGCGTCTGTACCCAATCATGTCCTTCTGACCGTGATCCAGTTTGTGGTAGCGATGGAGTCACCTACGCCAACTTATGTCAGCTGGAGAATGAGGCATGTGGCACGCGATCCAACCTTACAATGGTACAGAAAGGTCAATGCAGCCACGGTAAGACGATGAACTCTTCAATAATTCATTCATTCATTCATTTCGATAATTTATATAGCACCTCTTCAAACAAATTGCGCAGAGGCGAAAAATATTTAAGCAACTTATAAACAAGCAGGTGAATTTAACCTAGGCATATTAAGTCGCAAGGTTAGTGGGAGGCCATTCCAGATAGCTGGACTCACAATAGACAAGACTCGGCGCTGTCTGGTAGAAGTGCGAGCTCGATGAACCAAAAGCTCACCTGTTGTCGCAGAGCGAAGAGTTCGACGGGCTGCAAGGTCGTAAACAGGTCGACCAAGTCTAGATAGGTATGATGGAGCACAATCAAGAAGACATCGCCAAACAAGTGCAGCAACTCGGCATATTGTATTAAATGTTTTATCCTACTACTAATTCTCCTCCCAACCGTTGTACTCTAAGAGTCTACGTATTCCTGATCCTCGGGATGCATGGCAATTCTATCAAAGTCCACTCCGAAGCGTTTATTGCAGAATTATTGAGAGAATAATTCAGTGGCGCAGCCAAGGGGGTTTCGGGGGTTAAAGCCCCATTGGCTTAGGAAAAAGTGTTTTTAAAGGCAATTGCTTTTAGTAACAATTGTTTTTTTTTACTTTATTCCCTTCGTTACTTGATTCCTTTTTATTTACTGTAATATTGTTGGGTTGGTGTCAGGAAGGGTGTCCGGCCAGACCATAAAACCCCAAATCTCCCCCATCATAAATTCCTGGCTACGCCACTGAAATAATTAGATCTAATAAAAAATTGTGATGACCAATATCTAAAGAAATGCCTGAGCTTTGACAAAAAGTAAATTATATATAATATATATATATTAAACATAAGAGACAGATTGGTAGATAGGCTTATAATTATAGGTTGATAAATAATAACTAGACAGCATTTCACACTGATTGAAATACAGACTGATAGAGACAGAAGCGAACAAAAACAGATGGCATCGGTCCCGTGAATGGAGGAACATAATATTATTCGTTCATTCATTATTAGCATTTATATAGCGCCCCTTCAGGAAACTACTCAGAGGCGCTCCCAGCCCAGCCACGGCAAAAGAAAAAAGATTTAAGGGACTTAAGGAATAAGGATTGTTTAGTCAGGTGAAGGAGATGGAGGTTGGGGGAGGTCATTCCAGATTGACGGCCCCACAATCGAGAGGGCTCGGCGCTGTCTGGTAGCTAAGCGAGCCCGTGGAACAAGCTGTTGTCCCTTCGCAGCAGAGCGAAGGGCCCGACGCGCTTCAATGTCAGAGACTGGACGACAGAGAACGCGCAGGTAGGGTGGAGCACAACCAAGGATACAGCGAGAAACCAGGGCAGCAATTCAATAATGGATGCCTTGGGCTATTGGTAACCAATGCAGCACATCACGCATGTAGGTAGAAACAGAGGAAAATTTAGGGATTCGTCCAATGAGCCGGGCAGAAGAGCGCAGAACCCGATCTAACCGACCCAGAACCCCAAGGGGGAGGCCAAAAAGGATTGAGCAACAATGGTCGATTCGACTGGTTATGAAGGCATGAACAAGAACTACTAGCGCAGCATGAGAGAGAGAGAGCGTGCAATCACTCGAAGTTGACAAAGCTGGTAGTAACAGCTTCGAGCAATAAGGTTGACACGCTGGCTGAGACTGAGTTCGCAGTCGAGTGTAACACCCTGGTCACGAACCGTGGAAGAGAAACTAATGTGAGGAAAGATTTGAGCTAGCAGAGGCAGATCGATATTCTCACGTCGTCGACGGCCACCCAGCCAAATGAATTGTGTCTTACTGGGATTTAGAAGAAGCCGATTTGACGCCATCCAAGAGGAAAGGATGTCTACAGTCAGACACATTTGGCGCACAGTGCTAACTGAGTCCAATGGGTTAGAATGCATGTAAGCTTGAGTGTCACAGCAAAAATTTGGTGGAGAAGCCCCCGGGACTCGAGTAGAGGACAAAGATATAGTGATCACTCTGCAGTGCGTATACAAACATTGATGGCCAGACGTTAAAATCTGACGTTTTATATTTGCAGATGCATACTGTAACGGAGTCGTCTGTCCATACCCGAAGACCTGTGTAGCTAACGCGAAGAATCAGACATCTTGTGTGTGCAACAACAACTGCGGCAAAGACTATTATCCCGTTTGTGGCTCTGACAACAAGACGTACGACAACTACTGTTGGTCTAACTACGCCGCCTGCCAGGGAAACCTCAGCACAAACCATTACTCTGGCGTCTGCTCCACAGGTCAGTTTCAAAGTGGGTGAGTGTGTGCGCGCGCATGTTTGTGTGTGTGCGTGTGCGCGCGTGTGTTTGTGTGTGTTTGTGCGTGTGTTGCGAGTGTGTGTTAGATGACAGTTGATTGTAATTGTGCTGTGCTTTCGGTGCTGTTCTGTTGACGAAGGCTGTTGGTGTTGCTCTCCTGTTGCTCTTCTGTTGAGCTGATGGCTTTGCTTAATTTTCCCATAAATTAAAAGAAAATCTGATTTCAGTTGATGTTCACAATAATATTCATTTGTTTCGCGCATATGCATATGATGAATGCATAATAATTTTATATATATAGCAAAGTAGGTGTATGCATGTGTAATGTATTAATGTGTGTAGGCTTACCGGGTACATACATGTAGATAGTTGCACTTAATCGATAGGTTGACAGAAAGACCGTAGACATGGTTAATAATTTCTAGTCTCATCATGCTGAATCAAAGTTGATTTGCTGGGTTTTTTCAGGACCTAACTGTCAAGGAATCCATTGTCCAACTGGACAGCACTGTGATTCCCAGCGTCAGGCAAAACCAAAGTGCGTCTGTGACACGGTCTGTCCTACGACCCGCAGCCCAGTCTGCGGCAGCAACAACAAGACTTACAACAATCACTGCGAGTTTCAGAAAGACGCTTGCCTTACCAACACCTCCGTTTGGACTTATTTCAACGGAAGATGCGAGGATGGTAACTAAGTACACTGTGTGGTTCGAAACTTAACAAAACTAGAATACTTGCCGTGATGGGAAGGATTCAATAAAGATTGCTTTCTGCCCCATGATTTGGGAATGGGCATCGTAACATTGACTCAATCGATTAGGTAATGGGAGGCAGAGCGGAGCTGAGTAATCACGGGCGCTTAGACTAATTTATTAGAGATGTTTGTGAAACTAGAAGTTGGATTCATGAAAATAACTATCGGTAAATGTAAGTTGGATTGACCAAAAGAATTATGGTTGAAATCGAAATGAAACGATGTAAGCAATTCCTCCCTAAATAAAATTTGGACTGAAAGTAAGCTTTCTCTTGATAACTGATAAGTTGTAGACTAGTTGGATTGATGAAACTATTGTTGAAATAAAACTAGACTGGTGAAGAGAATTCCTGATAAATGGTAGTTGATTAATGAAAATAATGCTGGTAAAATTGAAGGTGGATTGGCAAAATCGATTTTTCTTAAATGGAAATTGAATTTAAGAAAATTGGATTGAGGAAATGAATTTCAGTACAAATAAAAGTTTCAATGATGTAATCAAATCCTCCCAAAAGAAATGTTGATTTCTTGCTAAATGGAAGGCCAATTTTTAAAACAAAACTGCTGTTGAAATAGAAACTGAATCGATAAAGAGCATGCTTCCAGGTATAAGTTGGATTGATGAAAATAAAACAGGTCAATTTGAAGGTGGATTAGTGAAATTAAATCATTTTTATATGGATTGTAGAAAACAATATCACCGTAAGTAAATGTTGGATTGAGTAGAATAAATATGCTGCAAATAGAAGTTGGATTGATGAGCAACGCCTCAATAAATAGAAGATGCATTCATTTAAAGAATTCTAAGACTTGCTGAATGGAAGGTGGATTGATGAAATCTTTTGAAGAAATATAGGCTGGAATGATGAAGGGGACACTTGGTAAATAGACGCTTGATCATCAAAAAAACCGTCTGTATTTAATTTAACAGGAAATCTTCCATATGTAAAAATTTACTTTCATTCCTCCAACTTCTATTTGTCAAGCGCATCCTCTTCCATCTAAAAGTATTCTCTTAAATCCAACTTCAAGTTGCACAAGAATCGTTTTCATCAATCCACTTTCCTTTCAACAAAAGTTCCTGTCATCAATCCAGAAGCAGAATTATTTTTATTAGTGCAGCTTTTGTGCAAGGCAAAATTGTTTCTTCATTCTAACTTCCGATTAAAAGGTGTTAAATTGTTAATTTTTTTAACAATGCCTCCGTTTATAGGAATTATTTTTCTTTTCCAGCTTCTATTTATTACTTGTATTTATTATCTGTTTATTACTGTTGTTGTTATTATTATTTATTGTTGCAGGTGTTTTTGTCTTTATGTATGAAATAAATATCTAATTAAGAAAATCTACACGAATAAATAGCTGTCTTGAGGGGGTAATCTGACAGGATGAACGCGATTTCAAGCTACCGGGGGCGGGTAATTTGAAGTGGAAGTAATATGAAATCGCTACATTGGGTCACTTCAAGTTGCCGGGCCTCAGGGCATTTACCCCACCATTCTGGGTGGAGGATGGTGTGAAAATAATATTAGCATTCATCGAGCAAGTTAGAACCGTAATATGCGGAGAAGAAATATAGGCTGGAATGATGAAGGGGACACTTGGTAAATAGACGCTTGATCATCAAAAATTTACTTTCATCGTAAAGAATGCCTGGGGAAATAATTTCTTGTGCTTAAGCTGTGATATTGGCAGTCTCAGGGAGTTTGCAGGTAATACACAGCAGAGAAAACAGTTAAATCACCGCATATGCTACTCATGGGCGGAGACTTGGTCTACAAGTTGCGGGGGACGAAGAAGTGGCCGAAGGAAGGACATGACATTTTGGACGGACGAATGGCCGAGTCGCCGACGAAGTTTTTTATGTTCTCTAACCAAAATTTCTGACGTTTTTTTAGTCATTTGGCTGAAAATTCCGAAAAAAACTACAATTTTTCCTCTCAAAAAGCTGATGGCCCTTTTAGTCATCCGATTTTCCCCTGCCAAAATAGCTGATATTATGATATTATAGTCTTTCTATAAGCTTAGTCTTCAATTTATGTAATATTGCTACAATTAACCCACAATTAACCAATTATAACCACTGTCAACATTTACGATGCTATTGTAGGCTACGAATTTTTCTTTTCTTAAATTTGGGAGACATGACCATGGACGGTCCCCGTCTCAAACATTGGAGGACCGTCCTCCTGTCCTCCCTTAAGTCTTCGCATATGAAGATACTAGGATTAGAGACGAGTTTCCACGTAATCGGAGATACATTAAGTGTTGCCGTTTTTCTTGAAGGTCCGGGATGTGCTAAAACCTTTTGTCCCGGTAAAGTTTGCGCCGTGGATGAGCGCAACCAGCCGATGTGCGTCTGTTCTCCATACTGTGTCGCTGGATCAGATGAGGTGTGTGGAACGGATGGCAAGACTTACAGTGGCGAATGTTTCCTCAGAGCTGCTGCTTGTATGACCAACAAAACCATCGCAGTGCAGCGTTATGGACCGTGCAAAATTGGTAAATTGTTCAGAATATTTTTACATGATTATATTACAAAAATAGAAAGATTTGTATAATTTCGAGAGATACTTCAGTTTCTTTTCAATTTATCCTCGGATCCATTATACTAAAGAAATATTAAGCAAGTAGGTATAGGCGTATGCGTGCTTCGTGAATACTAAATGAATTGCGCCAACACCGGAAAATAACAGCCTATTACGACCACGCGCTACAGTCTTGTACAAACTATAACCTTAAAAGACGTCTTCGGAGCCATGAGTGAATAACGAAAAAATCAGTAATAAAGTCATTTGAATAATAATCGATGGTAAATCACACCGGGTAGCCTATATTACGCCGTAACACAGCCACGCCGTTGCAAGGGCGCCTCACGTAGCATTATAAGCTTAACTATCATAAACCTGAAAAGAAATCTTACGCCTTGCAAAGATAATCAAGTCTTGAGTCCAGGTTTGAAGGAATCATCTGAGTCAGCCGCTAGCAGAGCAGGAGGAAGACTGTTTTAGGGTTAATACCTATCACGGTCGGAGTGAGCAGCCTATTATATACAATTATACATAATAGTTAGCATTCTTCATTGGGTGCAATTGACAACCTTAGACAATGGTCGGGTTCATGAAGCACAGATAGTTTTTTGCAATGCTGACGGTTTCACGATTTCTTTGGAGAGAAAAAGATAACTGCTGTTGTTCTTTTGTGATTTCTTCGTATCGTCTAAATACTTCTCTTTTGTTTTCTTTCGCAGCTCGTCAGTGCCACGGTGTCGCTTGTTCCCCGGAGAGACGATGTCGACTTGATCAGAAAGATCGTCGACCAATTTGTGTCTGTGACGAACAGTGCGGCACATTTGATGAATTTCCTGTCTGTGGCAGTGACAATAAAACGTACAGTAGCATATGTGAACTTCGGAAGAAAGCTTGTATCAGCAACTCAGATATCCACTGGCTCCACTTTGGCGCATGCGCAGAAGGTAAGTAAGAATGCGATGATCAGCGATCGTAACCTGCAACAATTAAACAAATTAGTCATTTGATTAAGACAGTGGCGTGGCCAGGAAATTATTATGGGGTGGGGGCGGGGGGTTATGGTCTGGCCGGATGCCCTTCCTGACATCAACCCAACAGTATTACAGTAAATAAAAAGGAATAAAGTAACAAAGGGAATAAAGTAAGAAAAACAATTGTTACTATAAACAATTATTTAGTTTCTTCTTATTTAAGTGGATAAATAACCTTTAAAAAAAGTTTTTCCAAAGCCAAGGGGGGTTTAACCCCCGAAACCCTCTTGCTTAAGAGGAGAACATGTTGATTTCGTTATCGTGTCGCTATAGAAATCCATAGCATCATATCAATTTCATGTTAATTAATAAGTCGCATTTTGCAAATAGCCGAACGATAATTATTCATTCATTCATTCATTCTTTCATTAGATGCATTTATATAGCGCCTCTTTAATGGGGCTACTCAGAGGCGCTCCCATCCTCAGCGCGGCCAAATAAAACTGTCTTGAGATGAGAGAGGAAAGCCTTAGATGGATTTTTACAAAGAGAGCGGAGCATCAGAGGAAGACCATTCCAGGCTGAGGGTCCTACCACCAAGCCAGAAGAATTGAGTTTTAAGAGTTGAGGCGGAGTCGATTGGACGACATCCAAGCCTCCAAGGTTTCATGTTAGGCTATTATATCATATCGTAGTAGTGTTAACTACATTAGTTTTGTTTTTATGGATAATAATTTTTTTCTTTCCCTAGTTAAGTAATATCTCTGCATTCCAATACTCCCTTCAGCTTCCACTTTCTCACTTCACTTTGTTAATTAGGCCCCTGCTTAGCGGGACTTGTCCCTTTTGGTGTGCCTATTTGCTCCCTCACTCTTATAATACCTATTCACTTTGAGTATTTTCTTATTGCGAATTGTGTCTGTACTTTGTTAAACATACATGTACAATTGAATTGTTGGGATCAATAAAAATATGTCTATGTCTATGTCTATCGAGCGCATAATAAATTATCTTAAGCACTGAAAACACTGCTATTTCACCTGAGGACGCTTGGATCTTTATATTTTTCTCATAGATGTGCTTTCTATTTTCTAGCCTCTATTTGCGACAAGATCTCCTGTCCACCGCACAAGAGATGTGCTATTGATGATCGGAATCGACCAACGTGTGTTTGCATTGATAAGTGCAGCACTTTTGAAGAAAATCCAGTCTGTGGTAGCAACGGGCTCACTTATCGCAGCGAATGCGAGATGCAGAAAGCTGCTTGTCTTTCAAACAGGAATGTCACGACGAAATACAGAGGAATATGCGATAAAGGTTTGTAAAAGCAGGCGTAACACAAACCAACAATACGATAGACTTGTGGTCTATCTGTGATTTGTGGGGCGCGGTGGTGTAACGTTAGGGTTCAGTGCCTTGGAGCCGGAGGTTCCAGATTTGAAATCACCTCAAGCCGCCGCGTAGGACCTTGAGCAAGTCCTTCGCTCGCGATTGCTCGTGCGCTTCGACGTGAAACTCCGATGTCAAATATTGCTCTTGACAGCTTATATTTCACACTATTTTATTTTATTTACTTCTCGCTTTTGCTATAACACCCCTTCCAGCTCTCTAGCAGTAGGCCCTAGAGAACTGGAAGGGGCGCTATAGCAAAAGCGAGAAGTAAATAAAATAAAATAATGTGAAATATCAATAAAGAGCAATATTTGACAGACTGACTGAGAGTTCACAGGTACATGACCTATTCCAAACAACTCAAAGTAGGTGGAATTAATTTAATTTTGCATCTCTTGGCCTCTGACTTAACTTAATTTAATGAATTTTTCATTACGACGTTATGACAGTTTTATTTTATTAAACCAATCGATATACTTATTATTATATGAAGTGTTACTTTGTTTCTTAAGGTCTGACTTGTAGCGACATCGTTTGTCCATCTGGCCGAGTGTGTGCCCTCAATGAAAAGAATCAGTCGACCTGTGTCTGCAACACGGATTGTCCATACCTCTACGGCAGCCAATCGATCTGTGGAAGCGATGGAAAGACCTACAGCAACTACTGTTATCTCGAGAGGGAAGCATGCATGCAAAACAAACACATTCAAATGGACTACTCTGGTTTATGCACAAACGGTAAAGCCACTTCGGTTTATGTATTTACATCGATTAACGGCACTCCACGTTGCTGATGAGGCTGCTGTATGCTGGCTCAGCGCGAACTGCATACGCTAAATAAATATGGATTAAGGAAACGGTAGTAACGCCCTTCTTGTCAGAGTTTAATCTGTTCACTGATTTCACGTTCTGGAAAATTTATGCCGCTCATAATATTATCAAGACGTAGGCTAATCGGAGGCGTTGTTTGTACCGGTGTAAAGGTTTCAAATTACCCCTCCTGAACATTACCCCCTGCAAACTACAAATTGCATCGCGTTTATTTCACTAAACATATCAGAAAATCATACCACTTCTTGTTTTGGTCTGAAGATTTTCATCCGTCATCCTACTTCGTGGTTTGTTATAAATATTTTCATCTGTAACTAAAATACTAATCGCCGCTGAAGTTGCAATGGAGAAATGGCTTCGAGGCTATTATTTGTTCGACTCAAAAAATTGAAGACATTCCACGAAGTGGGATGAGGGATGAAAATCTTCAGACCAAAACAAGAAGCGGGGTGTTTTTTCTGATTTTTGTAGTGCAATAAATGCGATGATTGGTGCAAATCTAGTTTCCGGGGGTAATCTGAAATCGGTTTCAAGTTACCGGGGGTAATGTTTAGGAGGGGTACCATGAATATTATGAATAATATTCATGGTACTTTAATAATATTCATGGGAACTTTATCTTTTATCTTTATTATTATGGCTGCTAGATATTCATCGTTTTTTCAACGATCAGACCGTTTAATCATGACAGAATTAGCGAATGCATAATTATATTGTGTCTAAGACAAAAATTAAGTCAACCAACTTTCTCAGTTGTAGGCCCTTTAGTGATTTTTCTCCAATCGTAGATACGACCGTTACCTATGGTTGACTCTTCAGTATTTTACCAACTGTTTAAGACCTAATATTCTGTATCCATAATAATAATTATTATACATGCTTGGAAAGAGGCGCTGTAGCCTATAAAATCTTGATATGATTATTAATGAATGATGGATGAATGAGTCAATATTGTGTCATGATTACGTCATGATTACGTGAGGAACTTTTCAGCTGGTAACCGATGTTGCTATAGGATCGCGCCAATGGCAGACGCATGTAATAGTTGTGGTAGGCCGATGTGCTGTGGCTGAAGGCATTCACTTGTAATAATTATTGATACAAGTAAATAGCCCACATAATCCTATAATACACCTAACTCTAACCCTAGCTGTCTTTTGATTAGTCCGTAGTTGGTGTCATACGAGGGAATCTACTACTTTTTGAATTGATCTGTTGTAGATTTTGATGATTCAGATGCGAGTTCTACCAGCGCCACAACGAAGAAACCTTGCGTCGGTGCACTTTGCACAACAAGAACAACAACCCCGATACCATAATATCTTCCAGGTATACGCCATTCGACTATAATTCTGAACGTCGACCTTCTGTGTCTATGATTCGTTGTTCGTTTGTCTCTAAAGAAACTAAAGACTTCCAAAACGAGCATTCTAAGACACGATAAATTTTATGAAACGTTCTAATGCAATTTTTTAAATCAACGGCTCTATAATGAGCGCAAAATACCGATCAAAAACTGAGATGCGTATATTTTAAGTTTCGAGCTGGAGAATAGTCTAACATTGCAATATTTCGAGGCCATCTTCTGAGTCCTGATCAGGAATGCCAATCATAGCTTTCCATCTCTATTCTAGGATTTTATTTTCGCTCTTGTCTAGGCCACTGTGCTTTTCTCGAGATCTAGCTGTTTTACATGAAGATTTTTCACATTGAAAACGTGAGTTATCAGCAATTCCTGAAACATTACTTTATTTAATGTATTTTCACCAAATAGATACTCAACACTAATCTTCACTTAAGCCAATCTCTTTTATTTATAGTTTCTACTGTAAGCTTAATCATTCTGTGGTCCAGAACTATATTATTTGGTGCAGACTTCTGTGATTCATGCTCGTCTGTGGAATTTGTCGTAGACATGTGTTTTGGGGTGTTTTTATTTGCTCCTTTGATCATTTTAAATTTTATGTATTTGATGATAATTTATCTTATTCAATTAGGACGATGGACAAATGAAATATATTTACTGACATAAACCATTCTAGATTTTTAAGTAATTTTTTTTGTCTGATCTTACCCTTGTGAACATTCAGAATAGCATCCCTGGTACTGATAACTTTTTTCAATGAATATGTCCGTCGAACCACGGGTGATTCAGAAGATTTGCAAGAAAATTTCTGCTGTTTTACATTTTGATGACTTAAATTTAACTGACTTGGAAAATCTCCATCGAAGACGGATGAGAAAGTCTGGACTCAATAAATCAGCCTAAATAGAATGTGTTTTGTCTTTGATTCAGGTTGTATACACACTGCGGATCGAAGAGCAGCCAGGAGTTGCTTCAATCTTTGAATGGAATCGGTTAACGGTCTTCTGCTTCGAGAGATCAACCGACAAAAATACTTTCTGTTTTTTTGACATTTTGACGATTTAATATATATATATATATATATATATATATATATATATATTTAGTTGATCTATTGACAGCATTCTGTAGCGCTTAAATTCTGCATATCAAAATTATTCGATCAACATGATACTACGATGCTTTGAATTGTCTTTGAATACAATACGTATAATTCAGGGCCGATTAATTATCGTGAAATCGCCTTCTTGTCATTTGTCTTTTACATACAATCTCTCGTACGGAATGTTCTTCTTTTGTTGTTCTACTCTTGACATGACATGTAGGCTACCTCAACACGTTTCTCTTTCGATGACGATTGTTTATCGCAAAATGTGTTTTCGCCATTGTTCTAATTTTGCATGACACTTCATGCTACTATTATAGATGAAGCTTGCTTGTAGTAGGCCTAGAAACAAAGGTTTGTAGTATATTTAATGATCAGTGGGAATCAGTTAAATTGATTAAACTGCTTAATGAATTTTATTAACCGCTATGAACACTCGTATTTCCCAATTAGTATATTAATGAAACAACATGGTAGAATTTATTTTAAATTCAAATCAACGTTAATCGTGTCAGACCATTATTATTAACTTGTACCATGTTAATCATGACAACAACACTTCAGAGACACGTTTTGCTATTTTGAACCAAATATTGCAGATTAGCATTGATCCCTTAACGTTTCCTCTTAGAGCAACTGCTTGCTAAAAATGTGGCGCTGGGGCTCAAAACCCGTCGCTTGTCAATAATTGAAATTCGCCATGAACGACCGAGTTGTCATGCGCCGGATGCACTGTTTCTTCTAGCCGTGTGCACCGCTTAATTAATAAAGTCTACCTTAACCCTCGAATGCCCAAGGGGGGTCCGACTGGACCCCAGGTCCGTTTTCTCCGGATAACTTTTTAAAGGCTATGGATCTGCAAAATGCTTTTAGGACATCCTAAAACAACCATTTGGGCATAGAATGGTATATTTTTGAGTATTGTCCAACCCCGTACCCCACAACCACAGCATATACTAAGGATACCGCAAGATATGCGGCTATTAGTCATACATGCGTATGGTTACTGGCTAATAAATAATTGGTCAGCGCACGTTATATGAAAGAAAGATTCATATAAATTATTGACGTTAGAATTACTGACATTGTATCACTATGTTTGGCCTATGTTTGCAGCACAGAATTTGAAAGTCTGCAAGTCTGTGTATAGGCCTACCACAGCAACAACTGCATACAACAGGCGTGCGTCAAAACGGAGGGCTTAGGACAGTTCATACAAACGGTGGCAATCGTTCTGTCAAGCTTACGCGAATAAATGACTCAGCTTTTCTTCTTAACCGGTGTTGTTGTAGACGTGTAGACGGCAGTGGCCTACTCTTCTTACTCGGACCACAAGTAGGCCTAACACCACACAGAGACACAGCCGTTCGTACTTCCCCTTCCTCCGCAATTGTTTGAAAATTACCCCTTTCAATCGTGGCTTGATGTTATCAAGTCAGGAACCCCTCTGAGGAGTGTCTCTTGAAGCGGCGCTATACAAATTTACAATTGCGATTACGATTTAGTCTACCATAATGCAGCTGGTCTGTCGATAGATGGAAGTGAGAGCAGGTGACTGGCAAGCGGACGCGCCGGACGTATAGGCTTCCTTAGGTAAATGACGCAAGCAAGCATAAAATGTGTTTCACGAGATTTTTACACTATTATTTTAACCAGGTATTGCTATTATGATATAAGATACATCAATCGATTGCAAATTCATTTGGGATTACATAGAACTAAATTCTGTAACGATATTCCAATCCCTTCTCAAGATATTAACATGAAAACGCTGGGGTCCGCGCGGACTCCCCTTGGGCCTTCGTGTATCAAAAAATACCTTGGGCACTCGAGTGATAAACGTGCTATCAGATGGTCCTGGAAACCTTTTTAACCGGTTTAAATGTGACACATTTTGGCTCTAAGACTAAACATCTTTCAAATGGCCACTTAGCAACAGCTCAATCCAAGTCTCCGACCAACTGTTATTGGTTTACCTGACTGGCTTGCGCTGCCAGCCACACTCGCATCCAACCAGACCTATTAATTTGTTCACGATGCTCATTTTCTTGCATTCCTTACGTCAGTTCCAGAAAGAATAAGTAGGAACATTAGTTTACATCATGGAAAACGAAATTGCGAAGTTGTTGAACTGCTGAAATAGTGATAAAGACAAGCTGCAGGCATTAGAATGAATAGACGTATTACACTTATTCATTGATACATCGTTGCTACCAGGATAGCGAATAACAGCGATAGCGACCCTAGCGTCAATTAGTTTGGTAAACATGGCTAAATTAGCTTTCCACCCACCCAACAACCCATCCATCATCCATCTATCCACAATGATGATAAATCTACAGGAAGTTTATTCAGTACTGGCTTCGATATATAGCTTAACATAAATGAAATTTATTCCTTACTAATCGCAATGTACGATAATAATAAGTAGGAGTAATAATTCTCTCAATGTAGATAGCATGGCCTAATTAGAAGTCTTTATAAAGAAATGAATGTGATCGCATAATTTGTTAGACACATAGTCCACGCGACGGAGGTAGCCTAATTGATTCGTATTATTATCTATATCCATGCTGTGTAGGCCCAAGGGCGGATACAGAAATTTTCGAAGGGATGGGGGACCACAATTTTTGGTCTTGGGACAGAGGAAAAATTTCGTTTTGGTCGCCGAAATATCTGATGACCTTTTTTTAGTCATTCGTCCAATTTTCAGGAAAAAGATACCGTTTTAGTCGCCAAAATAGCTGACGACCTTTTTTTAGTCGTCAGTCATCCTAAAAGCAATTATTTTTCATAATTCCAGCTCCAATTTAAGCAATAAAATTTTCATCAATACAGCTCAAATTTAAGTAAGGGTTATTTAATCAATCCACTCAAATTTAAGTAAGAATATTTTCATAAATCCAGTTTCATTTTAAATAAAAAAAATGATTTTTATATCAACCCGACTTCTATTCATCACTCCAAATTATGCATTTTTAACTTAGGACCGCCGTTCGGAGGATTACCGCCTATACACAATAACAGCCTAATTATTTATGTCCTACCATGTTCTTTTTTCTGGAGTGTTTGTTGGGGGTTTTGTCCGGAGGAGTTTGTCCGGGGAGGGGGTAATGTCCGTTCCCCGTGTTGTGTGCGTGTGTGCATAGATGTGCGCAGACCTATTGTAGGCCTGCATGTATGTTTGCTCATATCCATTATTTGATGTGAATCAAAAGAATCAGACGCCATTTGTCTATGCATTGGAATAAAAGGCCATCGAAGATCTTCTGGAAGACTTGCATCATTTTGATTAACTATAATAATGACAATGAGTGAAATAATAGCGCAAAATGGAAGTTATTCATTTATAATCAATGAGGTTGAACACTGAAACCCACAACTACAAAGAAGCGGAGACGAACGAATGATCTTAATGCAGAAGTCTTGAAATTTGATATCAAGATTCCTTTCACTTCAATCTCTTGCTGCTTTGCTTCGGTTGCTGTGGTTTTTCCTGCAGACACATTTTGTTCGCGACAGTCTGTTGGTATATGGACGCTATGCATTGGCATCATGTTTACGCTGTGAACTTAGCCCCGCTTCAGTGAACGTGAAGACCTGAGCTGGCTTTGTGCCAGTTTAGCTGCGTGACACAAACACTTGGGCCGAAATACAGTTGCGAGTGGTCTCAGGTAGAGCTATGTGAACTTTGTCCAACAAGCCCATTGCCACCAACAGCTGTCTGAGGTTTCATTATCCGCACTATTTATTAAACCTCACCACTGAAATTAGTAACCAATCGGCCCAAATTTGGACTCATGAGTGGTAAAGGTTTCAATAGATGACTTAAAGACAAATAAAGACAAGCAGTTTTTCTTTCTCTGTTCCGCTGTCAGATTAAATGATGCCATAGTTTATGTTTTAAATGTTTCCAGGCTGCTGTTTGAAAACGAAGTCCTGCTGGATAAAATGTGGTTTGTGCGTGGAGCTCTTCAGATGGGGGAAGAAGAGAAGAATGATGTGTTGAATGATGATTGATTCCCTACGTTATTGGTTCACTTATTTTTTTTCAATTCAATTGGTTTATTGATCCACCAAAAAACAAAGACAAGCAGACAATTGTGCTTTCAGGATAGTGCACACAGTGATTAATTGCAGTTAACAATATTATTGCGATGGTATGGACTGGTGAGCAACCAATACTGTGTGTGGCTACCCGAAGGGAATGATCCCGCTAGTCGGGCCTATTTACCAAAGATATTCATTGAGGTAACAATTAATAGAAGATAAAAAAGCAGATGCAAAGTTAATTAATGGCGGTGCTTTTGAAAGCAAGTGAACAATAGCAACGGGATACTTTCCCTCAAAACATATATCAAAAACATAACAATAAATAAACATGAACATAGGTTAAATAAAGTTGTTCATTTTACGTTGTTTAATGTGTATGCTCGGATTTGAATTTTAAACTGAGCAAGACTCCTGGATGCACGAATACTTTCCGGTAGCCTATGTTATTCCATAAAAGAGGACCCTGATACTTAATAGAAAACTTTCTAGTGTTCGTTTTTGCAAACACACTTATGTAGGCTCCATTATTTCTAATGTTCTCAATAATAAAGCCTGACGTTTTTTAAGACCAGCTTGAAAATGTCATGGGCCTATAATAACTTTCTGCTCGAGTCGACAAGATGTGCAACTTTGAGAATTGCTTTGTTAAATCGGGTAATGTAAGCAAAATGTAGGCAAAATGTAGGCATTTGACGATAGAGAACTTTATCGTATCTCCGAATAATTGATCTGGTAAGAACTTTCTTCGCATGCAGTCAGTTTGACTGGATGTCCCACCTGTCGAGATCTGCGTGTGATTATAATGGACCCATTGAATTGGCGAAGTGAGTGTTAAAGCCCCCGTGCAAGACCCTGCTAGTCATATTCAATTCTCTGAAACAAACCGCCATCGATATAGCCTACTTGTAAACCATCATTACCCGGACGCCTTCTTAAGCCAATGCAGGAAACGGGACCAGCGCGTCACAGCTCACAGCAATTCAAGAAAAGACCCACTTGATGTCCATTAAATAGCGCATTAAATAGCGCGACATCCACATCATCAAACATTCGACCAAGTCAATCACCTTGCCAATTTCAAACTGGTCCATTGACAAAAACAACAAATCAGTAGCAGCAAGAAGTACCATCCTGTACCTATAATAGGCGCTGATAAATAATAAGTAGGAAGTTTCGCGTGCGTGACCATTATTATTATTATTATTATTATTATTATTATTATTATTATTATTATTATTATTATTATTATTATTATTATTATTATTATTATTATTATTATTATTATTATTATTATTATTATTATTATTATTATTATACAACATCAGAAACAGGAAGTACAAAAAACCTAGGGAAGTAGTGGCTATTGTTATATCTTCTCTGAAACCTTATTATTATTATTATTATTATTATTATTATTATTATTATTATTATTATTAGTAGTAGTAGTAGTAGTAGTAGTAGTAGTAGTAGTAGTAGTAGTAGTAGTAGTAGTAGTAGTAGTAGTAGTAGTAGTAGTAGTAGTAGTAGTAGTATTATTATCATCATTATTATCATTATTATTATTATAATAATTATTATTATTATTATTATTAGTAGTAGTAGTATTATTATTATTATTATTATTATTATTATTATTATTATTATTATTATTATTATTATTATTATTATCATCATTATTATCATTATTATTATTATTATAATTATTATTATTATTATTACTACTATTATTTCTACTTTTTAATTTTTTAATTTAAAAAACTATTATTATAGTTTACACATGGTGTTAGCTACAGAACTACTACTACTACTACTAGGAACTATTACAACAACAACTACTATTACAACTGCTATATAAACGTATACGTCTGAAACCACTAGAGTCCATTTTTGCGATTTTGAGATATTCACAAAATCAACTTTGAAAGTCTGCAAGTACTTCACTTATGAAAATATGGAAATAATATTTGGCACAAGTGTTGATATGTGTTATATCTGCAACATGTTAAACTAATATTGGCTAATCAGCTAGGTGGCGCCACATAACAAAATTTTTTAAACATGCTACATATGACAATTTCTTATAACAAATTTGCCAATTTGTCAGTGTGCATGCAAGACATTCAAGAATTGTCCTAAAATAATTACAAAATTGATTTTCAGTATAAAAATAATAATATAATAAAAAAAACAGAATTAGAGTTTATTTAGTGAAACACATTATCTTAGTGGATTGTCCGTGCGCTCTATGTCGCTTAATGCTAATGTTGCTATTTTCGTCGTCATTGTCATGTTTCCGTTTTTTGACTGCATGGATGAGGCAGAGTCATGATTTTATTTACTGGTAATTTGATACAGCGCTCCTTCAAAGTTAACTACTCAGAAGCGCTCCCAGTAGAACATGTTTCAGAGCATAATTTGAACAACTGCTGCAAGTCGTCATACTTTGCCTTCTTCACAGGGATAAGTGCTTCATTGGGCGGTGGAATATTACACTGCTGGAGGAGCATCACGAACTGTGCAACTTTCTCCCTTCACCATTAGGTCTTCTCCAGAACTTCGACAGTCCATTGAAAGCATCACTGAAGTTCGCATGTTGATAGGGCTGAGCTAGATTGTGTCGTGCACCAGCAATCCCTGAGCACGAACCATTGGGTGATCCCACAGCTGTTTCTTGTTATGCAGGCCTATGTTCCAATCATATTCAAGATAAAAATGACCTCGAACAGGAAATGATTTTGTGACATGATCAAATATCTCCCTGGTTGCAATAAGGCTGTGAAAGTAGCGAAAGGTGTTGTATAATATTTTTATCATTCTGTTAAGCACATTAATCACAAAAATTGCTAAGTTTCTGATGACGTTATTCAAATCATCCAAGATTGAGGCATTATTAGCTCCTTCATCTTTTGCATTCTTCAACTGAATTTTAATATCTTTTATTTTATCTGATTTCATCAGATATGCTGCACTTAGCCTATCAGCACGTGGGTAACCAAGCCGAAAATTTAATTCTTGGTTGAAGATCTTGTTGTAAACACCATATGAAGTTTTGCTGGATTCTTCTATATGTACATAGCAATTTTTTGATTCTTCTAGAAGATATACCCGCTGTTATCTGACCTTTGTTTTAATTGTTAAGAACCATCTTGCGTGCTACTAAGGATGCTTATCAACTGTTGCTATAGGGCGAAAATTAATATCCATAGCCCACCGAAAGTAGTTCCACGTGAATTCGTGGAAGAAACACTGAAGTCCTGTGGGGCTTTAGTGGTTATTGCATAAACACCATATTTTCTTTTCATTACAACTTTGGACTGACGTTAGTTTTCTGAAAAAGGAACTTGGCAATACAAGCAATACAAGCTCTCAGCTTATAGTATAAAGAATCGCAGGACACAGATAACTAAAAAATTTCAAAAATGGATTCGAGTCGTTCTTCCGATGGCTTCGTTTGTGTTTGGCGACCTAATGTCCTCGATTCTACTCATTTTCATTTAATTGATCCTTGTTGATGGTACCGAGATGATGGTCTACTGGCGATTTGTAATATAATGTAATGACGACAATTTCTATGGCGCCATAAAAAAGTCACGCTGTCACAAGGGTGCCTCGACAAAGACAAGTATACACATTCAAAGACAAGCGACTGACTCTATACAGCAGTGGTTCTCGAACTTTATTTATATTGTAAGTAAGTAAGCAAGTAAAGTCCTCCATGGGCCAAAGGCCCGTTGGAGAAGGCGCTCATCTCCTTTTCTAGGCCCTTGAGCCGGTAATGGACGAATCCCAAGGTCCAGGACACGGGGATAGTGTTTTCCAGGACTTGCCGTTTACTTTTTAAGCTTACGCCGATACCAAATTATACTGCTTGGTGAAGATCACAGTGATTCCACGTGGAGAATGTGGGACAAAAGGTACAGGATGCATCTTAGTATGTGTTACTGGTATTCTACTGTCAATGACACAAGTCGAATTGCCATCGGCATTAGACACAGCGAAAACTACAAACAATCACTGAAGACACATTTATGTTACAATGATTTATCACAAGAATGTGTGGCAGAGCTGTACTTCTATCAGTGTGGCATGCATCACTGACAAAGCACAAGAGACCAAAACTGTTGGAGGTTGGACTAAAGGATGTATGAAAAGATCAATGAGAGGCGAATCAGAGAATAGGTCGAGCTACATGACAACCAATTTGGCTTTAGACCAGGGAGAGGTACAATGGATGCAGTGTTTATACTGAGACAGGTACAGGAAAAGGTATTAGAAGGAAACAGCAAAAGATACTGGACCTTGGTGGATATGGATTTTTTTAGACAGAGTGCCAAGAGATGTAGTTTACTGGAGCAGACTCCATCACCAGCAGAACTGAGTTGCTGAACTTGATAAATAATAAAAAATTATCGTAATTATAAGTTTTATCAAAATCTCTAACCACTCTTGTAACAGCACTAAAGTGTTAGAGTAATTTTGTTAGGATGACATAGTAAACAGCTAGAGCACCATTAGGTCTAGGCCTACAATGTGGAGACTCAAAAATATTATTGTTAAGTATAGGCCTATTTATTAAGTTCTAGACCTCTCTTTTCAGCGAGTGTAGGACATTTCCCCAGGACAAAAACCTCCCGGACAAAAAAAACCCGACAATAACTCCCCGGACATTCCCCCCTGATTTAGCCTAGGACATTAGCGCTCCTGGACAATTCCTCCCCTTGCTGCGCAAATAGCCTCTTTCTGTAGGTAATATTTGCTCAAACTTGGCTAATTATCCAATTCGCAGTGTTGTGTCAACTAGTTAGCGTCATACGGGTAAACACCTGTCGCCGTCATTCAGGCGTGAACTGATAGCTTGTTAGTGTCGTTCAGTCACTCCGATATGAAGCTAATACCTGTTGAAGTAAATTAGGACAGCACGAATCGTTGTCATCAATCCAGCTTCCATTTCGGCAAAAATTCGTTTAATCCAACTTCTAATTAAATAACAAATATTTTAATCTATCAAGCTCCAATTTAAACAAGAATTATTATTTTTGTCAATCCAGCCCCAATTTAAGCAAGAACATTTTCATCAATCCAGCTTCCATTTAAATAAAATGTATTTTGTATCAATCCAGCTTCTATTTAGCGAGAATTCTTTTCATCAATTCAACTTGTGTACTTGGAACCGCCGTTTTATAGTACGACCATTTATACGCAATATGTTCCACCAGTTTTTTTTTGTCCTACCCTGGGGGAAATTGTCCGGGGGTGGGTTTGTCCGGGGGGTTTGTCCGTGGTGTTTTGTCCAGGGGAGGAATGTCCGCGCCCCATTTCAGCAATCCCTCCACTTAAATACAGCAGTTTGCAAAAATGACAGCTTAAAATGGTGAATTTGTAATGCGGAAATTGAAAAAATTCTTACGGGGAGGAAAGCATCCCTCCTCCAAACCCTCATCTCAGAAACCTTCCTTCACCAGAGGAATGGACTAGATAACATATTGCCGAGAAGAAAGTCCAACCTAGGAAGAGGGAGGAAGAAGATGGATTGAGCACGGCTGCTTAGGGGGGGATCGAAACCCCTGAGCAGGTGAAGACATTTAATTGGTTCCGTGCTCATTTTTGCAGGTCGTTGATGTATGTATGTATGTATGTATGTATGTATGTATGTATGTATGTATGTATGTATGTATGTATGTATGTATGTATGTATGTAGCCTATGTATGTATGTATGTATGTATGTATGTATGTATGTATGTATGTATGTATGTATGTATGTATGTATGTATGTATGTATGTATGTATGTATGTATGTATGTATGTATGTATGTATGTATGTATGTATGTGTTTTCAGTTTTCCTACGCAAGAAGGGTCGCCAAACACGTCACTTAGGCGTTAGGCCTATACTAATAGGCTAAGGATCGATGTAGTGGAAAGATGATTATTACTCACATCTGACGCAGTTTTATAATCCGCAAATTATTTTATGTAGAAAACTGAGAAATAGAATACTGTTGTTAAAACGTAAATCGCTGATGACTGCAGCAGACGTTAGCCAAAAGTTGTTGACTTATCAAGCTACTAGATGTGGTATCCGGCGTTACCCAGGAGATTTTAGTATCTCGCCTCGAAGTTGACCGCTGAATTTCGGGTTTTCTCCCCTCTCCATCTCACCTTGCTCTCAGAGCCCACCCTACCTCTCGCCACTCCCAGCTCCTCCCGCACCCACATACACTCCCGCCCCACATCGCCCCCACCTCGCCCCCACCTCGCCTCTCCCTCCGCAATATCCCGCCACACTCCGCTCCACCCTGCCTCGTTCCCACCCCGCTTACGCACCTCTCGGGTATTTGGCGCTGCCGGGTAAATTTGAGCCATTCGCCTGTGCCCAGCACCACCCCGGCCCACCCCAGGCCCCACCGTACCACTCCCTACCTCCGCCCACACCCATCACGGCCCGGCCAAAATTCACACTCTGCCAGCAAACCCCCTCCGCCCAACCTTTGGCTATGTATATGCTCAATTGCTTATATATATATGTATATATATATGTATATGTATATATCCATGCATATTCATGTCCACTGTCCATAGTTCTATTGCTACACCAGTCGTCATTTTATCATTCATCGTATTATGTTTCCAGCCTGCATGATCTGTCCTCAAAGAGACCGTTGACTTGTCACAGCGTCTGATGTCGATACATCCCACCTGGTGGATATGATTCTCTGCAGCCAAGCTTAATGCGCCTAATGCGGCTAATAATTATGATGATGTATCTTAGAGGTAAAGGGGTGGCAAACTTCTGAAGCTACGGTATCTGCTTACACGGCGTGAACCAAGGAGACTGCTATGGTCACTGTTTGTCAGAGGCATCAACGTCAGCGAACTCTGATCTTCCTCTTGTCGGACTATACAGATCAAACACTGTGTGATAAAGCACTGTGACTGTCCTATAGAACAACTGGCCACTTTGTGCCTGTTATTCGGCTCCCATTAATAAATACCAAGTTCATGGGAGCGAAGTAGGAGGGTGGAGAGGAGCGGGGTCAGCGGATAAGGGATATGATTAGATAGAGGGAAGAGGAAGATCTATGACGGTGAAGACAGGCAGGTAGACGGAGAAGAAGCGGGAGAGGGAGCAAGAGAGAAAGTGGAGAGGAAGTGGAAATAGAGATAGGCAAAGTTAGATGGATAGGCAAAGGGAGAGTGGGAGGAAAAGGCGGATACAGAGAGGCAGAGACAGAGAAGAATAGACACAGGCAGAGAGATAAACACATACAACAGATGCTGAAAGGCACAGGGTTGGAAAAGATAGGGACACGGAGACGAAGAGGGAGACGGAGAGGAAGAGGGAGCACGTGAAGGTATGTTGTACTTAGATTTAGATGTGCCAATTTGACTATAGTAGGCTAAGTAGTAAGCCTTCGCCCTCAAATGGAACGATGCCATTTTTCAACCTCCACGACAAGTTTGTACGGGTAAAACCGGGTAGACCCGTACCCGTGATGACCCTACCCGTACCCGACCCGACCCGTGAAAAGCGTACCCGACCCGTACCCGACCCATACCCGACCCGCGGGTACGGGTAAATCCGCGGGTACGGGTATACCCGCAGACCCCTAGTATGTATGTATGTATGTATGTATGTATGTATGTATGTATGTATGTATGTATGTGCACTTGTTATAGCGCCCCTTCAGGCTCTCTCGCTACTCAGAGGCGCTCCCGACTGCAGAGCGGACACTGCATCGGAGTTTCACGCCGAAGCGCTGAGCAATTGCGAGTGAAGGACTTGCCCGCGACGACGTGAGGTGGATTAGAACCTCGAACCTTCCGGCTTCAAGGCAACGACGCCACCACTACTCGACCGCGCCCACAATGACGGAGAACGTTCAACCTTAGTGTTGGAGAGACGACTTTGAACTTCAGCAAAAACTGTTTATCCGCATTTTATGTAACGTTTGGAATATCTTGGAATACTTGTTTAATTCGACAAAACTTATATAATTTTCACCCAGCCGAAATATTAAGACAATAACATTTTAAAATCAATCCAATTAATTCGTCATCATCGTCGTTGCAAAAGAAACGAGTGGACAGGAACTAAAACCATAATTATGGAAAGATAATAGATACAGTACATGAAACGACGTTGCTATTAAACACCAATGACTTTGTTTTACGGTCTATTGGCTGTCAAGACTAAGAATTGATCATCACAAAGAATAATATAATTAGGTGACACTGGGGCTCAAAACCCGTCACGTGTCTGTGTCTCACCTGTCTATTCAATCATTTTAGACAATGGCTTTGCTTTAAAATAGTTTCTACTGAACGAAAATATCTGTTTTCTAACTATAGTTGTACTTTTTATAATAATTTCCACCAAATCCTTCACTCACAACTGTTGATGAATCATCTGTTCTGGCACCTTGACATTAGAGCCAGCGATTGGTAAGAACAATCGACCTGGAAGACAGTTAGTAGATCAACGAGTTTTGAGACTAGGCTTTATAATAATTTCCACCAAATCCTTCACTCACAACTATTGATGTATCGCCAACTTGTTTTTGTCGTGTTTGCATTTCTGAACCTTGGAAGAAGGTCGATATAGCAAATCCAGTTGCATTGTCCGACTCGACTTCTCATGCTCACTGAAGCGAGACGACGCGCTCT
>OX457048.1:817500-882500 GCA_949752735.1 Lumbricus terrestris | reverse complement strand
TACTTGAACACTTAGTAAAACAGCATCATTAGGCCTACTACATGACTTCCAGATTTTGGCGGTTCTTCCTTGGTTTGTGTAACATTTGTGGCAATTCCGAGAACTGTAGGCCTATCCTCCATGGTCAACAATACAAGCCTTTTTAGCAACGCGCGGGAATAAGTCAATTCCAATGCAAGAAAGTAGGTCTTATATAATTATAGCCTAGATCTGTCTGCAGTTATTCGTTAGGCTACTAGGCCTATTATGCTGTTGGCCTAATGGTCCAGAAGCAGCAGAACTGAGTTGCTGAATTTGATACGTCAAGAAATTATGATTGTAATAATAATTATATTAATTTTATTGAAACTTTCAACCACTCTTGTAATCAGCACTGAAATAATAATCTGTAATTTTGCTTAGATCCCAGCTTACAATGCTGCATGTGGCCTATCATTAGGCCTACAATGTGGAAACTGAATAAGGAATTATTATAATTGCAAGAACAATCATAGAAGTCTTAGACTAGGCATGTCAGCACTGCGAATGTTGAGCAATTTTTTAAAGATGGCAGCTTAAAATGCAATGTGAAAATTCAACAATTTCTGACTTCATGGAGGGACACATTCGGACATTCCTTTCCCATAGCCCTCCCGTCTCGGCGCTACACGTCTCGAGCAATCGACCGACAAAAATGTGTGTGTAAATACTTGTTCTCCGTCCCCAAAAACCTTGATTTGGCTAGAGTAGATTAGACTCGTGGATATGTTTAGGATTAGGGTTTGTGCCTAGGGCCCCAAAACTCCTTAAAACGGCCCTGAGTTAACATTGTTTAAAATAATAAAGTACCGCAATATAGAAAAGCAACAGCATAAATTCTATTATTAGTAAGCTTCCTAATGTACTCACGGAATTCGCCACATAAGCCAGAAAGATCATGGACGTAGTTTTAAAAACTAGACCTTAAATATCATCAACATCATGTCCACAGCATTGCTTCTCACTGTTTTCCTCACAGCCAACGATCCTGAGCTGCTATTCTTAAGCCTTGCAGATCATGTTTGCACCAGTTCCTGATACCATCAATCCATTTTGTGTTAGGTCTTCCATCCGCTAATTCCCATCCACAGTTTCCAAAATCATTGGTTTGATTCTTCTATTACCCTTCATCATGCATCGTGTCTAGAAATAATCTCTAAGCATGAACATTATTTCGTTTGCTTTTACTTACAGCGTCTGCATGCGATGGCTTTTCGTGTCCGAATGGAACGCTGTGTGTTATTGACGAACTCAAAAGACCAGTCTGTGTTTGTACCGAAACGTGTCCCGACATGACTGATATCGTCTGTGGCACCGATGGTCGAACGTACGGTAACGAGTGCGAGCTCTACAGGCAGGCATGCACCTCGGGCATTAGCATCGAAGTAGCTTATAAAGACTACTGCGTCGATGGTAAGTCGGTTTTTAGAACATTCACAGCAATGTCAATTCTCGTTGAAATAACTTCAATTAATAGGATTAGGTTCAGGGTTTAAAGTGGGTGGGAACGCGTGGGAACGGCGTTCCAACTGCTCTCGAAATTCTTGGCTTGCGTTCCCACTGCTCATCATGGTGGAACGCCAAAACACATGCATTTCAATGAAATTCTTCATCAGCGTTCCCACTGCTCACATTCCCACTGCTCACCCAAACCACTTTAACCACTGATTAGGTTTAATGATGAAAGGTACCAGCGATTGAAGTAGGAGAAGTAAGAGATTGCTTGCAAAACTATTCAGGATTCCGTCCAGATGTAAAGAATGAGCCTGCATTTTATATAATCACGTCCTGAATGCGTAATGATAGTTTTACTGCATTTTCATTATTCATTCATTCATTTATTCCGAAGATTATATAACGATGTTACTACTCAGGAGTGCTCAAGACCAACAGACCAATAAAAGGGACAGAACTGTTTATGCTTGTGATAGAACGCGTTAAAAGTGACTCTTTTTTCATCATGCATATGGATGTGCATAATTATTCACAAATTATTTGCAAAGTTGTAGCATTAGGGCATAAAACAAATGACTTAACATACTCACTGTTCGTTGTCTGTAATTGTATTATACATGTTTCGACTGTTGCAGGGTCTGTTTGCTCTGGTTTTCATCGATGCCCAAAGAACAAGCATTGCAACGTCAATCAAGATAATCAACCAGTTTGCGTCTGTACCCACACATGTCCGTATGACCGTGATCCAGTTTGTGGTAGCGACGGAGTCACCTACTATAACTTATGTTATCTGGAGATGGTGGCATGCAACACGCGATCCAACCTCACAATGGAACGTAAAGGTCAATGCAGCCGCGGTAAGACGATGAACTCTTCAATAATTAATTCATTCATTCATTTCGATGATTTATATAGCATCTCTTCAAAGAAACCTACTCAGAGGTGCTCACAGCCATGGGCGGAGACCTAGGGGGTTGGGACAGGGGGACGGTCCCTCCAATAAAGGTGTTGGGGGACGGCCCATGCATTTGTCCCCCCAATCGTTGAGCGTCAAGACAAAAAAAAATTAAAAAATGTCATTGGCGGCGAAAATTTCGTTGAGATTTGGCCGAATGATTTAAAAAAGGTCATCAAGTTTTTTAGCGGCGAAAATAGAAATTTTTCCCGAGATTTCGGCGGATGACCAGAAATTTTGGCCGGCAAAAGATGGAAATTTTTCGGCGACACTCGGCCATTCGTCCGTCCAAAAATCTCGCGTCTTTCCGTTTCCCCCCAAGCCTCCGCCCAGGTCTCCGCCCATGCTCACAGCCCAGCCACAGCTAAAAAATAAAATTTGAGCAACTTATAAAAAGCAGGTGAATTTAGTCCAGGCGTAAGTCGCAAGGTTAGTCTGAGGCCATTTCAGATAGCGGGACCCACAACAGAAAAGGCTCGATCGGCGCTGTCTGGTAGAAGTGAGAGCTCGAGGAACCAAAAACTCCCCCGTTGTCGCAGAGCGAAGAGTTCGACGGGCTGCAAGGTCGGAGTCAGGTCGACAAAGTCTAGAAAGATATGATGGAGCACAATCAAGAAGGCATCGACAAACAAGTGAAGCAACTCGGTATATTGTATTAAATTTTGCCTTTTTTAATCCTAACACTAATTCTCCTCCCAACCGTTGTACTCTTACGAGTCTACGTCTTCCTGATCCTCGAAATGCATGGCAATTCTGTCAAAGTCCACACCGAAGCGTTTATTGCAGAATTATTGAGATAATAATTCAGTGGCGTAGCCAAGGGGTTTCGGGGGTTAAAACCCCAATGACTTAGGAAAATGTTTTTTTAAAGGCTATTTATCCACTGAAATTAATAAGAATAACAAAACAATTGTTTTTAGTAGCAATTGTTTTTCTTACTTTTTTCCCTTTGTTACTTTATTCCATTTTTATTTACTGTAATACTGTTGGGTTGGTGTCAGGAAGGGTATCCGGCCAGACCATAAAACCCCCAAGCCTCCCCCATCATAAATTCCTGGCTACGCCACTGAAATAATTAGATCTTAATAAAAAAATTGTGATGGTCAATATTTAAAGAAATGCCTGAGCTTTGACGAAAAGTAAATTATATAAAATTATATTAAACATAAGAGACAGATTGGTAGATAGGCTCATAAGTATAGATTGGTAATTAATTAGACAGCTTTTCTGACTGATTGAAATACAGACTGATAGAGACAGAAGAGACCGAAAAACAGATGGTGTTACGTGCAGAGATAGCATATTAGGGATCACATTGCTGCGTGTACACACAACTTCACTCTCACACTTAAGAACAACTCCCAATTTATTCCACGATCGCTATTTAAAAATATATACTAGCTTATTTAAGACTAATTAAACGTACTTTGAACTTCAATTATTCTTTATCACTCATGTTAACATTTTCTGCGTTATTGTCAGAATGTCTTTTTCTCAATAAAACGAATATACGAACGAACAAACGTTGATGCGCAGACGTTAAATTCTGACGTTTTATATTTGCAGATGTATTCTGTCTCGGAGTCGTCTGTCCCAACCCGAAGACCTGTGTAGTTAACGCTAAGAATCAGACATCTTGTGTGTGCAACAATAACTGCGGCAAAGACTATTATCCCGTTTGTGGTTGTGATAACAAGACCTACGATAACAACTGTTGGTTTCTTTACGCCGCCTGCCAAAGAAACCTCAGCACGGAATATTACTCCGGCGTCTGCTCCACAGGTCAGTCTCACAGGGTGTGTGTGTGTGTGTGTGTGCGCGCGTGTGTGTGTTTGTGTGTGTGTGCGTGTGTGCGAGTGTGTGTTAGATGACAGTTGATCATAATTGTGCTGTGCTTTCGGTGTGGTTCTGTTGACGAAGGCTGTTGGTGTTGCTCTTCTGTTGCTCTTCTGTTGAGCTGATAGCTTTGCTTAATTTTCCCATAAATTAAAAGAAATTCTGATTTCGGTTGATATCCACAATAATATTCATTTGTTTCGCGCAGGTGCATATGATGAATGAATAATAATTGTATATATAGCAAAGTAAGTGTATGCATTTGTAATGTATTAATGCGTGTAGGCCTACGTAGATATTTGCACTTAATCGATAGGTGGACAGAAAGACCGTAGACTGTAGACATGGTTATTAAATGTTTAGTCTCATGTTGAATCAAAGTTAATATGCTGGTTTTTCAGGATCTGACTGCCAAGGAATCCATTGTCCTATTGGACAGCACTGTGAATCCCAACGTCAGGCAGAATCAAAGTGCGTCTGTGACACGGTCTGTCCTAAGACGTACAATCCTGTGTGCGGCAGCAACAACAAGACTTACAACAACTCATGTGAACTCCTGAAGGACGCTTGCCTCAACAATATCTCCATTGACACTCGGTTCAACGGAAGATGCAAGGATGGTAACTAAGTACACTGTGTGGTTCGAAACTTAACAAAACTAGAATACTTGCCGTGATGTGAAGTATTCAAATAAAAGTTGGATTGATGATAAGAAATTTTTGTTAAACTAAAATTTGATAAATTATTAGAGATGTTTGTGAAACTAGAAGTTGGATTGATGAAAATAACTATGGGTAAATGTAAGTTGGATTAACAAAAAGAGAATTATGGTTGAATTCGAAATGAAACGATCTAAGCAATCCCTCTCTAAAAAAATTTGGACTGAAAGTAAGCTTAGGGCTACTCGATAAATCGTAGTTGGATTGATGAAATTATTGCTGAAATAAAAGCAAGACTGGTGAAGAGAATTCTTGATAAATGGTAGTTGGATTAATGAAAATAATGCTGGTAAAATTGAAGGTGGATTAGCAAAATCAATTTTTCTTAAATGGAAGAAATATTTCTTAAAAAAGAAATATAGGCTAGAATGATGAAAGGGACGCTTGGTAAATAGCCGCTTGATCATCAAAAAGAATGCCTGTATTTAATTTAACAGGAAATCTTCCATATGTAAAATTTTACATTCATTCATCCAACTTCTATTTGTCAAGCGCCTTTTTCATAAGTCAAGTTTCCATTTCAACAGGAAATGTTTCTCCAATCCTCTTCCATCTAAAAGTATTCTCTTAAATCCAACTTCAAGTTGCCCAAGAAGCGTTTTCATCAATCCACTTTCTATTCATAAAAAGTTCCTGTCATCAATCCAGAAGCAGAATTATTTTTATTAGTACAGCTTTTATGTAAGGCAAAATTGTTTCTTCATTCTAACTTCCGTTTAAAAGGTGTTAATTTCTGTAACAATGCCTCCGTTTATAGGAATTATGTTTTATCTTTTCCAACTTCTATTTATTACTTGTATTTATTATCTGTTTATTACTGTTATTATTATTTATTGTTGCAAGTGTTTTTGTGTTTATGTATGAAATAAATATCTAACTAAGAAAATCTACACGAATAAAAAGCTGTCTTGAGGGGGTAACCTGACAGGATGAACGCGATTTCAAGCTACCGAGGGGCGGGTAATTTGAAGTGGAAGTAATATGAAATCGCTACATTGGGTCACTTCAAGTTGCCGGGTCTCAGGACATATGCCCCCGCCCTCCTGGGCGGATGGAGGATGGTGTGAAAATAATATTAGCATTCATCGAGCAAGTTAGAACCGTAAGATGCGGAGAGGGTCAACCAGGGAAATAATTTCTTGTGCTTAAGCTGGGATATTGGCAGTCTCAGGGAGTTTGCGGCTAATACACACACACAAAAACAGTCAAATCACCGCATATACTACTCATGGGCGGAGACTTGGTCTACAAGTTGCGGGGGACGAAGAAGTGGCCGAAGGAAGGACGCGACATTTTGGACGGACGAACGGCCGAGTCGACGACGAAATTTTTATTTATTTATTTATTTCAGAAATTTATATAGCGCTTCTTCAAGGTAGGCTACTCAGAAGCGCTCCCGGCCCAGCCACGGCTAAATAAAACAGTTTTTAGGTTCTTAAGGAACAGAGCGGAGTGACCCCTGGGAATTAAGCGCAGTGTAACAGGGAGACCATTCCAAGCTGTAGGACCTGCAACAGAGAATGAACGACGCTGTCGGATAACAGTCCGTGAGCGGGGAACCAGAAGCTCAGCGTGGTTCGCCGATCGAAGGGTCGATCGACGCTTAACTCCCAAGGTGGAACAACAGAGTTCTCGAAGATAGGGCGGAGCTAGTCCTTCAATGCACCGCCTAACCAGCGCACAGACCCTGTATGCAATCCGCTGAGGAGAAGGGAGCCAGTGTAAGATATCCCGCATATAGGATGAGACATGGCCATATTTTGGGATATGGCCAACAAGTCGCGCCGCAGAGCGGAGGACCCGTTCCAGGCAGCCAATCCGGTCAGACGGAAGTCCATGATAGAGGGTGCTGCAGTAGTCAAGGCGGGAAACTACAAAAGAGTGAACAAGAGTAGAGGCGGCACTAAAAGACAGCGAGCGGGAGACCACCTTAAGCTGACGTAACTGGTAGTAACAGCTTCGACATAGCAGGTTTATATGCCGAGTGAAAGTTAGCTCTTGGTCTAAAATAACACCAAGGTCCCGCACAAAAGGTGAGAAAGTAATCAGAGGAAACTCTAATGCTAAGGCTTTCATGTCGATTTTTGCAAGTTGTTGACGAGTCCTAAACCAGATATATTGCGTCTTGGTAGGGTTCAGTCGCAAACGGTTAGAAGACATCCAGGCTTCCAGGGTTTCCATAGCCCTTCAAATTTCTCGAACCGCATCAGTAGCGGCAGATGCTGGGCAGTGAATATATGCCTGGAGGTCATCAGCATAGGATTGACTAAGGATTGAATTTGCCAGTAAGAGTGGTCCAAGGTCTGCAGTGTATATTATATATAATAGGGGACCTAGGACAGAGCCTTGGGGCAGTCCAAACGGGGCAGGTGCCCAGGATGATCTAGTAGCCCCACAAGCGACAGTGTAAGAACGGTCCTGGAGGTAGGAAGTAAGCCAGTTGAGAAAATTTCCTGAGATGCCAAAAGAGATAGAAAGTCTAGTTAAAAGGATATCATGGTCAACCGTGTCGAAAGCTGCGCTCACATCGAACAATGCCAAAAGGGTGACCTGGGAGTTGTCTATGGCCGTATAGATATCCGAAAGAAGGCGAAGAAGTAAAGTCTCTGTGGAGTGGTCTTTCCGGAAACCTGATTGAAAAAGTGGAAGGAGATCATTTTTATTAAGGTAATGGGTGAGCTGGGCAGCTACAACTTTTTCAATTATTTTAGACAAAAAAGAAACATTTGCTATGGGCCTAAAGTTAGTTGGATCCGCCATATCCGAACTTTCACTCTTAGGCACTGGAACAACGATTGATCGTTTCTGTGACTCGGGAAGAACACCATCACGGAGAGAACTATTGCAGAGGAGCGTTAGGAAAGGGAGTAGTGTGTCAACTAACTCCTGGAGGAGGAACGCGGGGAGAGGATCTAGTTCACAGGTTTTCGGTGCAGAGGTAAGAATGATTCGTCGCAGCTCTTGAGCTGAGACAGGATCGAAGGACGACAGCTCACAGTTAACGGGAGGAAAAATCGGTGGTGAACAGTTAGCCGTAGCATCTCTGACGGTGTTTACCTTCGTTGTGAAAACGTCTAAAAATGCATCAGGCGAGAAGAGAGGCGTGGTAGTGTTGCCTCCTGGTCGGGCACGTCCAAGGAGGTCATTGAACGTCGACCAGAGCTTCCTGGGCTCTCTTGAATGGTAGGCGATCTTTTCCTCCCAATGCACTCGTTCCTTTTCTTTGTATTTTCGATGCATCTCACGGACGTATTTTACAAAGTTGGCGCAGTCAGTAGATGTCTTTATGTTTCGCTGACCAAAATTTCTGACGATTTTTTTAGTCCTTTGGCCGAAAATTCCGAAAAAACTGCCATTTTTCTTTTCAAAAAGCTGATGGCCTTCTTAGTCATCCGATTTTTTCCTTGTCGAAATAGCTGATATGATATTATAGTTTTTCTAGTCTTTAATTCTTGTAATATTACTACAATTAACCCACAATTGACCAATTATAACCACTGTCAAAATGGAGTTTTTCTTTTCTTAAATTTGGGGGACATGACCATGGACGGTCCCCACCTCAAACATTGAGGGTCCGTCCCCCTGTCCTCCCTTAAGTCTCCGCCTATGAAAGCACTCTGATTAGAGACGAGTTTCCACGTAATCTGAGATACATTAAGTGTTGCCGTTTTTCTTGAAGGTCCCTACTACGTTTGCGCAGAGGATGAGCACAACCAGCCGATGTGCGTCTGTTCTCAGTACTGCATCGCTGGATCAGATGAGGTGTGTGGAACGGATGGCAAGACTTACACCAACGAATGCTTCCTCAGAGCTGCTGCTTGTATGACCAACAAAACCATCGCAGTGCAGCGTTATGGACCGTGTAAAAGAGGTGACTTGTTCAGAATATTTTTGCATGATTATCTATATAAATAAAAATGTAAAAAGTTTGGTCCTAATGGGTTATCTCTGAAACTTCATCACCGATTCTTTTAAAAATTTTCGCAAAACGCTCCGTTCGAACACGATCGTGTTTGAAAAGGATATCCTGGAAAGAAACAAATCTCTTAGACCAAAAACACAACTTTGTCCTCGAGTTGACACGTTTATACATTTTAAACTCTCACGCAGACGTCCGCCATCTCGCGCATGCGCTGTCGATAGCGCTGTAGATATAATATGGATTCGACCCACTTTCATTTCAACCGTCCAAAGATTTTAACTGGGTCACCAATCACAAACCTGGGAAAGAGGTCGCAACATTCGCGCTCCAGAGCATGTTTATTTTAACTGGGTCACAGGTCGCAACATTCGCGCGACAGCATGTTTATATAGCGCATATATTTAACTGTCGATATATATTAACTGTCGATATATATGGATTCCGCCCATTTTAACTGGGTCACCAATGACAAACCTTTGAAAGATTGCTTTCAAATTTTCACACAACGTTCTAACCGACGGGTTTTAGCTGTCGGGAAGGGAGGAGTGAGGAAGGAAGGGAGGGGGAGGGAGCGGGAGGAAGGAGGGGAGGGTGTGGACAGATGGAGGGAGGGAGGAGATGGATGGAGAAAGGGGAGAGACGGAGGGGGAGGGAGGGATGGGGGGAGCGAAGGGGAGGGAGATGGGAGGGGAGGGGAAAGGGAGGGGAAGGGAAGCGGGAGGGGAATGGGGAGGGGAGGGATATGGGAGGGGAGGGGAAAGAGAGGGGAAGGGGGAGCGGGAGGGGAATGGGGATGGGGAGGGGAGGGATGGAGGGTTAGGGGAAGGGAGGGACGGGAGGGGGAAGGAGGGAGAAGGAGAGAGTGGGAGGGAATGGCGGTAGTGAGGGACAGAGGGTGGGAGCGAGGCAGAGAAGGGAGGTATGGAGGGAGAGTTGCACGGTCTTTCCAGCCACAGCAACGCGTGGCCGGGTACAGCTAGTATTACATAAATAGAAAGAGTTTTATAATTTCGAGAGATACATCGGTTTCTTTTCAATTTATCCTCGGATCCATTATTCTAAAGACATATTAAGCAAGCACGTAGGCTAATAGGCCTACGTGCTTCATGAACCTTATATACATTGCGCAAACACCGGAAAATAACAACCTAAGAGTTTACAACTACATGATGCTCTTGTACAAACTGCAACCTTAAAAGACGTCTTCGGAGCCATGAGTGAATAAGGAAAAAATCAGTAATAAAGTCATTTGATTAATAATCGGTGGTAAACCACACCGGGTATATTACGCCGTAACAGCCATATCGTTGCAAAGGCGCCTCACGTAGCGTTACTATCATAAACCTGAAAAGACATCTTAGGCCTTGCAAAGATAATCAAGTCTTGAGTCCAGGTTTGAAGGAATCAACTGAGTCAGCCGCTAGCAGAGCAGGAGGAAGACTGTTTCAGGGTTAATGCCTATCACAGTCAGAGTGAGTGGCCTATTATATACAATTATACATAATAGTTAGCATTCTTCATTGGGTGCAATTGACAACCTAAGATAATGGTCGGGTTCATGAAGCACAGATAGTTTTTTGCAATGCTGACGATTTCACGATTTCTTCTGATAGAAAAATACAACTGCTGCTGTTCTTTTGCGATTTCTTCGTATCGTCTGAATACTTCTCTTTTTCTCTTTGGATTTCGTTTTCTTCCGCAGCTCGTCAGTGCCACGGTGTCGCTTGTTCGCCGGAGAGACAATGCCGACTTGACCAGAAAGGTCGTCGACCAATTTGCGTCTGTAACGAACAGTGCGGCATATTTGATGAATTTCCTGTCTGTGGCAGTGACAATAAAACGTACAGTAGCATATGTGAACTTCAGCAGAAGGCGTGCATCAGCAACTCAGATATCCACTGGAACTACTATGGCGCATGCGCAGAAGGTAAGCAAGAATGCGATGATTAGTGATCGTAACCTGCAACAATTAAACAAATTAGTCATTTAATTTAGACAGTGGCGTGGCCAGGAAATTATGATGGGGCGGGGGCGGGGGGGTTATGGTCTGGCCGGATGCCCTTCCTGACATCAACCCAACAGAATTACAGTAAATAAAACAGGAATAAACTAACAAAGGGAATAAAGTAATAAAAACAATTGTTTCTACAAACAATTATTTTGCTTTTTATTATTTAAGTAGATAAATGACCTCTTTTAAAAACTTTTTCCTCATGGGCGGAGTTTTGTTTCCGTTCTTGAAGGGGCTAAAGCCTTCTTGGCGGGGGGGCTAAGCCCGGGAAAAGAAACCATTTACACGGTAAAAAATGAATCTGGGTCTACTTGGGGGGGGGGGCTTAACCCCCTAGCCCCTGATAAAGTCCGCCCATGCTTTATCCTAGGCCATTGGAGGGTTTAATCCCCGAAAGTCCCCCTTGCCTACGCCACTGAATTAAGACGGGAACATGTTGAATTCGTTATCGTGTCGCTATAAAAATCCATAGCATGAAGTTTCATATCAATTAATATGTCACATTTGGCAAATAACCGATCGATAATTATTCATTCATTCATTCATTCATTCATTCATTAGATGCATTTATATAGCGCCTCTTCAAGGGGGCTACTCAGAGGCACTCCCAACCTCAGCGCGGCCAAATAAAACTGTCTTAAAATGAGAAAGGAAAGCCTGAGAAGAATTTTTACAAAGAGAGCGGAAGGTCAGAGGAATACCATTCCAGGTTGAGGGTCCTACCACCGAGAAAGCACGGTTCTGCATAGTGGAAGTTCGAGCAAAAAAGACTGAGAGTAGACTTTGCTCAGTCGAACGAAGGGAGCGGAAATTGCGAAAACTAAGAGTAGGAATACAGAGCTCGCAAAGGTAGGCAGGAGCAAGCCATAGTAATGCAACGCCAGACTAGAGAAGAGATCCTATACTCAATTCGCTGCTTGAATGGAGCCAGTGGAGAACGTCACGCATAATTATAGCTTGAGATGTGGCTGAATTTGTGTATGCAGCCATTAAGGCGGGCTGCAGAGTGCAGGACGCGATCAAGTCAACTCAGACGGGCAATTGGCAGGCCAACATAGAGAGAGCAGCAGTAGTCAAGTCTGGTGGTAAGAAAAGAATGGACAAGAGTTGCAGCAGCAGTAGGAGTAAGCGACCGAGCAACGGTGCGTAGTTGACGCAGTTGATAATAACAGGCTCGGGTGAATGAGTGAATATGTGGAGCAAAGGTGAGACAAAATCAGGAAAGGCATCATCAATGGTTGTCATATCTAGCTTTGCCAGCTGCTGGCAGGTGCCAAGCCAAATGAATTGAGTTTTTAAAGAGTTGAGGCGGAGTCGGTTGGACGACATCCAAGTAACAAAGGCTTCATGTTAGGCTATTATATCATCTCGTAGTAGACCGAGTGCATATCTTAAGCACTGAAAACGCTGCTATTATTTTCTCCTAAGGATGCTCGGATCTTTCTATTTTTTCTAATAGATGTGCTTTCTATTTTTTAGCTTCCATTTGCGACAAGATCTCCTGTCCACCACACAAAAGATGTGCTATTGATGATCGGAATCGAACAACGTGTGGGTGCATTGATCGATGCAGCATTGTTGATGACCCGGTCTGTGGAAGCAACGGTCTCACTTACCGCAGCGAATGCGAGTTGCAGAAAGCTGCTTGTCTTTCGAACAGGAATGTTACGATGAAATACAGAGGAATATGCGATGAAGGTTTGTAGCAGCAGGCACAACACAAACCGATAGATGGACTTGTGGTCGTGAGCCGATCCATGATTTGTGGGACGTGGTGGTTAAATGTTAGGGTTCAGAGCCGTGGCGCCGGAGTTTCCAGATTTGTAATCACCTCAAGCCGCCGCGTAGGACCTTGAGCAAGTCCATCGCTCGCAATTGCTCGTGCGCTTCGACGTGAAACTCCGATGCAATAGACGCTAGGGAGATTTAAGGGGCGCTATAGCAAATGCAAGAAGTAAATAAAATAAAATAATGTGAAATATAAGCTGTCAAGAGCAATATTTGACAGACTGACTGAGAGTTCACAACGATCTACCATTTCACATAATGGCCTATTCCCAACAACCCAAGATAGGTGGAATTAATTTAATTCTGCATCTCTTGGCCTCTGACTTAATTTAATGAATTTTTCATTACGACGTTATGACAGTTTTATTTTATTAAACCAATCGATATACTTATTATTATATGAAGTGTTTACTTTGTTTCTTAAGGTCTGACTTGTAGCGACATCGTTTGTCCATCTGGCCGAGTGTGTGCCCTCAATGAAAAGAATCAGCCGACCTGTGTCTGCAACACGGATTGTCCATACCTCTACGGCAGCCAATCGATCTGTGGAAGCGATGGAAGGACCTACACCAGCAACTGTTATCTCGAGAGGGAAGCATGCATGAAAAACAAACACATTCAGATGGACTACTTTGGTTTATGCACAAACGGTAAAGCCACTTCGGTTTATGTATTTACATGGATTAAGGAAAAGGTAGTAACGCCCTTCTTGTCAGAGTTTAATCTGTTCATTGATTTCCCGTTCTGGGAAATTTATGCCGCTCATAATATTATTAAGACGTAGGCTAATCGGAGGCGTTGTTTGTACCGGCCAAAGTGATCTTAAAATAATGGTAGGCCTATTACAAACAGAATATTCGTCAGTTAGAAAGCATTAGAGACTGCTGCCTGGGGATAAAGATCCACTTTGCTGCCATGACTAATATTCATGGTACCAAAGGGATCTTTATCTTTCATCTTTTTTTATTATAGCTGCTGGATATTCATCTTTTTTTGAACGACCAGCCCCTTTTATTCATGACAGAATTAGCGAACACATAATTATATTGGGCCTTAGACAAATAATGTCAACCAACTTTCTCAGTTGTAGGTCCTTCTTTATTGATTTTTCTCCAATCGTAGATACGACCGTTACCTATAATTGACTCTTCAGTATTTTACCAACTGTTTAAAACCTACGGTATTCTGTATCTAGAGCTTGGAAAGGGACGCTATATAAAATCTTGATGTGAAAGAAAGAATGATGAATGAATGAGTCAATATCCCGTCAAGATTGCTTGAGCGCATCGTTGATGCTGTGAGAAACTTTTCAGCTGGTTACCGATGTTGCTATAGTCGTGCCAATGGTAGACGCATGCAATAGTTGTGGTAGGCCGATGTGCTGTGACTGAATGCATACACTTGTTATAATTATTGATACAAGTAAATAGCCTACATAGTCCTATAATAATACACCTAATCCTAACTGTCTTTTGATTAGTCCGTAGTTGGTGTCATACGAGGGAATCTAATATTTTTTGATCTTATACGTTGTAGATTTTGATGGTTCAGATGTAAATTCTACCAGTACCACAACGAACAAAGAATGCGTCGGTGCGCTCTGCACAACAAAAACAACAACTCCGATACCATAATATCATCCAGGTATACGCCATTCGACTAGCCTATAATTCTGAAGGTCGACCTTCTGTTTCTATGATTTGCTCTTCGTTTGTCTCAAGAAACTAAAGGCTTCCAAAACGAGCATTCTAACACTCGATACATTTTCTGAAACGTTCTAATGCAATTATTTTAAATCAACGGCACTATAATGAGAGCAAAATATCGATTAAATACTGAGATGCGGATATTTGAAGTTTCGAGCTGGAGAATTGCTTAACATTGCAATATTTCGAGGCCATTCTTCTGAGTCCTGATCAGGAATGCCACTCATAGCTTTCAATCTATATCTGCATGTATGATTTTATTTTCGCTCTAGTCTAGGCCACTGTACTTTTCTCGAGATCAAGCTTTTTTGCAAGGAGACTTTTTCACATTGAAAACGTGAATTATCGGCAATTCCTGAAACATTACTTTATTTCCTGAATTTTCACCACATAGACGTTCAACACTCTTAACTTCACTTAAGCTAATTTCTTTTGGGGCTATTTATTGGTTCTACTGTAAGCTTTATCATTCTGTGGTCTGGAACTATAATAATATTATGGTGCAGAATTCTGATATTCATGGCATGCTCGTTTGTCGTAGACATGTGTTTTGGTGTGTTTGTGTTTTTAGTTGTTCTTTTGATCACATTTATGTATCTGATGTATAATTTGTATAATTTATCTGATTCAATTGGCATTTCCCAGTCATTTTGGGAGGGATCTTGCCTTTGTGAAAATTCCGAATGGCATCCCTTGTCCTGATTCCTATTTCAATGAACATGTTCGTAAAACCCCGGGCGATTCGAAAGATTTGCAAAAAGTTCTGCTGTTTTACATTTTGGTGACTTAAATTTAACTGACTTGGGAAATCTCCAAGGAAGACGGATAAGAAAGTCTGGACTCATAAAATCAGCCTATGTGGAATGTTTTTATCTTTGATTCAGGAGGTATGTAGGCCTACACTGCGGATCGATGAGCATCCAAGAGTTGCTTCAATCTGTGAATGGAATCGGATAATGGTCTTCTGCTTCGAGAGATCAAGCGAAAAAAATACTTTCTGTTTTTTTGACGTTTTGACGATTTAAGTATATATATATATACATTTAGTTGATCTATTGACAGCATTTCTATAGCGCCTAAATTCTGCATATCAAAATGGTTCGATGAACTCCGATGCTTTGAATTGTCTTTGAATAGAATATGTATTATTCAGAACAGATTATCGTGAAATCGTCTTCTTTTCACTTGTACATTATAATCTCTAGTACGGAATGTCCTTCTTTTTATTGTTCTACTCTTGACATGACATCTAGACTACTACAGCACTTCTTTTTTTCGATGACTAATGTTTAATTGCTTATTGCAAAATGTGTTTTCGGCATTGTTCTAATTTTGCATTAAGGGACCATGTCGCTTCTTGCTATAGATGAAGCTTGCCTGTATTATGCTTAGAAACAAAGGTTCATAGTGTGAGCAGTGCGAATCAATTAAATTGATTACATTTCTTAATGATTCTTATTAACCGTTGTGAACACGCGTATTTCCCGATTAAAATATTAATGAAACAACATGGTAGAATTTATTTTAAATTCGAATCAACGTTAATGGTGTAAGATCATTATTATTAACAACAATTCAGAGACACGCTTTGCTATTTTGAACTAAAAATTACAAATTAGCATAGACACTCGTAGGATCCCTTGACGTTTCCTCTGATTGCAACTGCTTGCTAAAAATTATGTGCTGAGCGTAACAACCTTAGACTAAATACAGCCAAGTCCAGGGAAATGGTTTAGCGCGACGAGGAGCAGAATGATGTCTATCCTCCAATATTTAATGAAATGAAACGCGTCGACACAATTAGCGTTTTCTAGATATCACCCTACGGCACGACCTATAGGTGTAGGACTATTGTCGATGAGATTCTGGAAGCTTGTGCATTTTCACTTTACACTCAGCGGCTACGTCGTACAAATGACCTACTCTCGGACAGCCATGCACACTTTGACAGATGCAACCACTGTTGCTAGATTGCTGCTTTACGCTGCTACTGCCTGGTGGGTCTTACAACAGCCGCTGATCGCTAGAGACTTGGGACACTGCTCGTGGGAACGCAGTGTATGAGTTTGGCAGAGGACTGTCAGCTGCATACAGTGGCCAGGAACGACTTCCACGTTCTTCGAGGTCTTTTCCCGCCAAAGAACAGCTGTCGTCCAGGTCTCAGGGCTCGCATGCACAATAATGCGCTTCCGACACATGAATGCAGTGCATGGTAATGCGCGTGTACACTGTGCATGCACAATGTGTGTTAGCAGATGACTGACATCGATAAAATGCCGTATGTTTAATTATTCCAAAAGCTCTTGGCCAGTCCCTGAAAACTTTCAACAACTTCGCCAAGGGTTCAGAATGTAGATATATGTATACATGTATGTATGTACGTATTTGTGCCGCATTGCCTATGCAGTATGCATGTGTGTATGACATTGTCTCCTTGTATGTGTAACCGCATGTATTGCTGTATGTTGCTACAGGTTATTTGTGGACAGGGAAAGTTACAGAATGTTTAGGCTAAGAATTCGCATCATAGGTCTAAGCCAGGCAAAAACGAACATGACGCGCTCAAAATCCGGCCTCATGCGATCTGCAACAATGTAGCCGAAAATGTCTTTTCTACTACAATCAATCAATGAAGCAACCAATCAATAAATCAGTAATCAATTAATCAATCAATTGAACAAGATTTAAATAGCGCCTCTTAACAATCGTTGCTCAGCAGCACTCTCGGCCGAGATCAAACGAAAAAATCCATCCTCAACAGTTTGCGAAACTGAGAACAGTCTGGGAGGTGTCGCATAGTCAATGGAAACCCGTAACAGGTTGTTGGACCACCCACCAAGAAGGAACGGCTCTGCATTGTCGCAGGAAAGAACAATTAAGTCACCATGCGCATTGCACAGCGGAGCGCAGTGCGCGGCGGCGGCGTAATATGCAAGTAGAGAGGGGGAAGGAATACTTACGAAGGTGAGAAGGCTTCCTGCGGTGTCCAGCTTGACACCACGCCAAAGTTGCAGTCCTGAACTAGATGCGCTGCGGGAAAGGAAACCAATGCATTGAATGCAAGATTTCATGCATATTACATTGGAATATGAGGATAGACTTGCAATGGTAAAACCGCCATTAGGCCTACATCGCACCGCAGCCACGTGGACTCTTTCAGCACCTCGATCCGCGCAGTAGTCAAGGCGGCTCAACAAAAGCGCGTGAAAGGGAGACCACACCGTTAAAAGTCAGAGATCGAGCAAAACCTTGAGATGGTGCTTATGGCAAACTACAAATCTTTTGACAATCACTCTAACGCTAGCTGCAATGACGGGTTTCGTTCAGTTCGCGAACGTTTGTAGGCTTGCTATATATAATTATGCAGGCATAGGCTACATGTGTTGTGTGCGTTTAATATGCATGCCTACGTGCGTATACATGTATTTGCACGTATCCATGTGGGACTATTATCCAAGAAATCGGCCAATAGGTGTTTGTCAAACGCATTGTTTTCCTACTCGCATACGCTGTACCCTCCGATGGATTTTCTGTCCCCATAGAAGACTGAAAAACGAATACAAAAAGTTAAAGCGGACTAGAAAGGTCCCACTTCATTGATTTGTAAACTAATTGTTTCAATGCCAGATGGCATTGACAGTTGTCAATATGGGATAATATAATTAATTTTATGGACAGTTGTTGCCGACATTATTTTAAACATGAAATTATGCGATTGCTCATTCCATTGATTCAGCTCTATTTGTTTTATCAAAACCCTTTCTTAGCACCGAACTTTAAAAGTTAAAAGAAACCAATGCGAAACGCAGCGATTTGATGAAAAATTATATATGTTGGGCCTATAAAATTTTATATATTATTCGTTTAATAGACAATCCAACCGAAGCTGGTTACAATCGTTAACAGTGGGTCGAAATAGGCGGTAAACAAACAGCAGCTGCCGAGTCGAACTATTACAATAAATTACATGTATACATCTATACATAGAAAAACCAACAGTAGGTTATCGTGAGAATGATGATGTCTTTGTCGTAGGGGGTCCTATGAATGAAAAGCATGAGGTTCATATAATTAAGCCGGACGTAAATATTTAACCCTGGGGCTACCAAAGAGTAGTATTCATCCCTTTAGGTTTTTCCCAAATATGGCAAATAATACTTGTTTCCTTTGGAATAAAACTTCGACATTTTAGGTAGCGGTAGATGGTTTATTTGCACACATTTTGAGGTAAAATTTATGATGATGCCCCAAAAGTTATACCCGATATACCCGAGGTACCGTGGGATGGATACCATCCCCCCTAAGATAATCGACTATAATTATCTGATCCGTCATTTAATATGTGAGAGACACAAATTATACCATTCAATAGAGAGAATGTGGGGCTACATTTAAATATGCTCATTGAGTTGTCTTTTCACAACCGGAAGTGCTCAAAATAAATTAAAATATATAAAAAAGGTTTTATTTTTGTAAAAATATCATGTTTTTCTATTATAATTATATAACGCATCCACAGATAATATTGGTAGAGAAATAAATTGCGTTATTCTATAGAGGGCATGCAGGGTTATTTTATAACACCAGTTAATTTGACTTTTGATGACCGCAGGTTCTCAAAATAAATTAAAATGTGTGAACATGTTGGGGGTTTTACAACGCAAATCGATATTTCTGTGTAAACTTTGCCAGCAGCTAATCCATGTCCCTTAGGATTAGCTGCTGGCAAAGTTTACACACTGAGAAAAAACAACATTTTTATCGTTTTAACCATCTATGGTATCTCCTTACTTCTTAGACGACTTAGGACAATTCCATAATTAAAGAAATTCTTGACAATTTTTGAAGAGGTAGTGAATCATCGTTAACTTTCTGTCACTATGACAATGACACTATGACCAGTAATTGGTAAGAGCATTCGACCTCGAAGAAGGAGAGTAGAACAAAAGAGTTTGAGACTCCGCTTTATACGAATACAAGTCCTTCACTCAGAATTTATGTAGCGCTAACAATGTTATGTTTGCGTTTCTGAACTTTGGTTGGTGGTCAATAAGGCCTAAATATTAAATCCAGTTGCATTGTACGACTCGCCTTCTCCTGCTCACTGAAGCGAGACGATACCCTCTAGACCTCTTCCAGGCCAACTTCCAACAGCTTCAAAAACTTCTTTGTCTCTTTGTAGGATGAAGTTCACTGCAGCCACATCTGACCTGTTTTAACCTATCTCGCTGGTGCATTGTATGATCCACGTTCTCAACGATGCGAAACGACCATATTATCTGGTCATCTTTCCAGGCCAACCACCAATGACTTCTAAAGCTCCTTTGTGTCTTTAGAGGAGGAAGTTCACTGCAACCACTTTCTGGCCTTTATTATGGTAACTTTATAACTACTTAATAACTACACTGTGATCTGAGATTAATATCCATTGTAATGATCACGGCCTGGCAATTGTTGGACATTAACCCTCCCTGGATAATATTCCCCTGGGACATTATCCCTTCTAACAAAATTCCCCCTCTGTGCAATTAGTCTGTTTCTTCATTTCGTTGATGAAGCTGAATCGTTCGCAGTTGTTAATACCGTAACCGATAAGACTTGCTTCTGCCATTCAGATGCAAACTACAGATTTGTTAGTGCCATCTGGTTATTCTTTCTGACGCAAGAACGGTTGCTAGTGTCATTTAGATCCACAATTAAGACTTTCTAAAGTTGTTTGTCCGAGCTGTCCATTTAATTTCTTCATGTTATTGGAAAATCCGCCATGCCAGCTTTTTACTGCTGTCACGGTAGAGACCTGTTTCTGTAATTTACATGTAGGTCTATGCTAAACTGGGGAATGGTTAGTGTCATGCGTTTATGCACTAGGTAGGCTTAATTTCCAGCCGTGAGAAATTTTTGGCGATGTGTTTGTATATTTACATGTAGGTCTAGTTATTCATTTTGAACACAGTGAGTTATTCGAGTCATGTTGTATAGTATACAAATAAATTATAAACCTTAAATTACCTTAACATATTCGTACAGTGTTACATTAATGTGTAATGTTTTATATTTTCACTTAAAATAGGCCTATTCTTATATTCTGCGGATCAGTTTTATGTAATTATATCATAGACTGGGGGTTAATGTATTACCCGTGGCGATAATGTCTGGGGATATAAATTCCCTAGGGGATAATATCCAGGGGATAATGTCCGTTCACCGGCCAGGTACCTCCTACCTGCCGCTAAACATGTAGGCTAAGTATCACACTACAGGTAATGCGAATTTGGGATAACCCTTTGACGGTCTTTCCTAATAAGTCGGCCACAGAATTTCTTAGAATTCCTATAATAGTCTTCGTGACCGTTTCTACAGAGTGGGCCACAAAAAGAACCGCCTAACAGTTATCGCCAATATCTTGGCCAAAAGTTAGAATTTCGAAATGAAATTTCACAGGCATAAAGGCAATTCATATTTACACATGATGGCCAGATTTCATCAAAATATTTCAAGCAGAGCAAAAGTTATATGACTTTTAGTGAGACCACACACTGTTTTTGACGATTCAAAAACGTAGCGCAACAAAAAAGTAATAAGTCATTTCTCAAATAACTCAAACTACTGTTATTAAATTAACTTCGTACTTGTAGTCAATGTGTCCACCACCAGTGCTCCAAATTTTTAATGAGTCTCTTTATAAAATTCTTGAAGGCCTTGTTGATGTGTTCCAGAGGTAAATATTCCCAGTTAATCTCCAATGCAAGAAACACTTTTCTTATTGCTCTTGGTTTTTGCCGCAGATTGTGCTATTCCGTAAGCATAGCTGCTCACACTTGATTATGTAATCCATCGGATTGCAATCCGGATATTAGCGGTCGTTGTCTTTTCTCAATTAAGCCCTCACAATTGATTTCCTTTCATCCATGCAAAACTTAACTTTCAGCTTAACACTTAACTTCTGCGCTCTCGCTGTTTTTCGGACAAAGTGGTGCTCGAAGATTTATATCTTCAGGAATTTGCTCATGAAGTGTCTGAATACGCACTTTTTCTGTCTTTGAAACCTTGGCCATTTTCATTATTTTAGATATCTGAATTTCATTGCTATGATAGCAAAATCATTAATCTGTTTACCAACCTGATCATTCTGCTAAATAACTTCGCAGTGAAGTGCAGTTACGCTGGTACCCTGTTTCTTACCTACATAACAATAATATGAATTATGTGAATATATATCAAGGCTATTTGATAACAATTATTTGAGATGAGACTTAGGCCTAATTTAATTAAATCTCTTTTTTTATTTTTTGTTGCGTTTCGTTTTTGAATTGTCAAAAACCAGTGGGTGGTCTCAACAAAAGGGAAATTACTTTTGTTCTGTTAAAAATATTTAGATGAAATCTGGCCATCATGTATACATACATGTTATGAACGGTCTTTAAGCGTGGAAAATTTAATCTGAAAATTCTAACTTCTTGCAAAAACTTTAGGAGTCTTTTCTATGACCCACCCTGTACATAGACATGGTCAGGTCTAGACAATCTTTTTCTTGTCAACTGCACTTAGGTCTCCATCGCGTACCTGGTGATTTCATACTCATGACCAGAACGGGTTGAGACGCCAAAGCAGACACCTTCTTTGTTCGTTCTTGCTTATAAGTGACCTCCTCTCGCACCTGCTCGAGTCATTGGACGAAGTGGTTTCTACGCGGTTGTCCACCAGCCGACATGGAACTGCAAATCGTCTGCTGCATCGCAGTTCTTGCGTGCTTTACACCGTGGCCAGGTACGTAGATTCTGGAAACGGTCACTAGTGTCGCATTCATCTTAGTGGGACGCTTAGAAAAATCTGTCTGACTAGTTACAGCAAGACAAGCAAGATAGTGCAAAGGCACGGTTTTGCAAGTCAAGACAATGTAACCACCGAATGAATCTTCTATATAACTCGCACTGCGTCACGTCTTGTGATAAATGTTAAACGTAAGATCTGCACTGCACATTGGTTGCTTCTGTTTTTGGGTAAATAGACATTTTGTGCAACTGTTTCATTTGTAGAAACGTCAGCCGCATCCAGCCTGCAACCAACGATGTTCACCCTTCCGCCAATCACTACATTCGACCCAAAAGGTACGTCGCTCATTGTCGTCTTCATCTTCGTCATCATCACCACTACCACCACCACTACCACCATCCACCACCACCACCACCACCACCATCATCATAATCATCATCATCATCATCATCATCATCATCATCATCTTCATCTTCATCATCATTACCACCACTACCACCACCACCACCACCACCACCACCACCACCACCATCATCATCTTCATCATCAGTAATAGCGAATTATTAAGTCTGATGTTCCTGTATTTTATTGGTTAATTTTGCTGAATTTTTAATTGCGTCAAGTGAATCAATGTTTAAGAAATGTTCTTTGGATGAATATATATTTATATATATATATATATATATATATATATATATAATATGCTGCTAAATCTCGCCAGCTTTTCACTCGTCAGTCACGTGTATGAGGTGACGTGACCCACCTGATGAGACCCATATACAACACACCGCGGGGTACGAAGACCGTGTAGGCTACTCCAAGCTTGACCACACTGATGTACTCGTCACCGTCTTAATGTGAATTCTTATGAAGTATAAAACCTGTAAAAGATTATTAGAAGTTTAAACTGTCTTAGTAGCTTTGACTGGAAGATGAGCCATACAAAGCGACTTAATAATAATAAAAAATAATAGCAACAAAATTCATCATAGCAATGATCATTTATAGTCAGCATCATATTCATAATTAGTATTATTATAATAATACTCATTATCATTATATGCTAAAAATAATAACAATAAACTTAGCTGTTTCGGATGCCACAAAACCCCGAAAAGTTTTATATTAATAATATTAATAATGATAGTAATAATAGGCCTAAGAAAATACAAATAATAACGATAATAAAAATTATAAATAATAATAATAATAACAACGCCGTTTCTTAAGAGGCACATTTACACCACACCGCGGGGATGAGGACCGTGTAGGCTACTTCAAGCCTGACCACACATCTGTTTTCAGTTTAGTTTTTAACCTAATTTTTTTTACTTCGGGCAAAATGATAACAACAACAACAATAACAATAATAATCATGATAATAATAATGAAAAATTTCCAATAGTAATAATAACAAAAATGTGTGAGCGATCATAAGTAAGCTTACCTAGGGGCAAAAATAAACAGCAATGACAATAACATGGTTTCACGACAACTGGTCTACAGGCAACTGGTCTAAAGACAATTGGTCTAACGACAAATGGTCTACAGACAATTGATCCAACGCTTGAGAAATGAAAGCTGGATGAAGGTTTTTTACAGGTGAAATAGAAGCTGGATGCATGTTGAAATACATGAATCAAACTCATCAATCCAGCTTCCAATTAAGCTAGAAAACCAATTTTAACTTTTTTCGTAAATCCAGCTTCTATTTCATCAGTGCGAGTTGTCTGTAGACCAGTTGTTAGACGAGTTGTCTGTAGACCAATTGTTGTGGAACCCAATAAGGTATAAGCTTACACAGAAACCTATTTCAGTTACACATGCATGATACACAATGAGTCTACACATAATGAACTCATAGGCGTGAATATTATGCATGAACATAATTATTATTATGCGCATATTAAACAGAACATACATAGGCGTACGAGGCGGGGGTCCAGAGGGGGCAAGTGCCCCCCCAAATTTCGGGCAAATGTGTTTTTCGGGCAAAAGAGACTTGGACGGGCCAAAAAAATTCGGAAATTTTTTCGGGCAAAACAGGTACGGGAGGGATTTTTCGGGCACGCAGAGGTAAAAAAAGTCGTAAGATTTTAGAATTTTGTGCGAATGACTAAAAAAAAAGAAAAAAAAGGTCGTCAGATTTTTCGGACGGGAAATTTTAAGAATTTTGGGCGGATGACTAAAAAAAAAGGTCGTCAGATTTTTCGGGCAAAAATTTTTTGTTTGCCCCCCCCTGCCGAAATGTCCCGTACGCCTATGAGAACATACCATGTATAATAAAATTATGTCTTTCATTCGTAGGCCTACATGATAATTTTATGCGCACAATCATGCAAGAGTGGTAGTCGTTTCAGCCACAATTTCTGTCGAGTGTAGGTACAGCATGCGAAGGTGTAAAGTGTCCGCAGCGTAGACACTGTGCACTGGACGAGAACAATCAAGCTGTGTGCGTCTGTGATGCAAACTGCAAGGGCGTTTCCTACGCTCCAATCTGTGGCAGCGACTATACGAACTATCCCAACGAGTGTGAGATGACTCAAAAGGCCTGCAAAACCAACAGCAATCTGACAATTATCTACAATGGCGAGTGTCCGTATAAAGGTGGGTATTGATGATACATAGCGGTTAGCCAAGGTGTTATTATAATTATGGGTGTGCACTGTGCACTGTGTGCAGCCTTCTGTTTAATTTTAATCGGCAGCTGATCTATTAAAAAATGCGGGCTTCGAAAATTTTGACAATTATTACGCTATCAAGTTGTTAGTTAGGCTTAGGCCTCGGCTTTGTTATCTTGCAACGTAGCGATAAATCTTTAGCAAGACGTGGTAACGGCGCTTCACAAATTTATTGTCACCTTGTGCTGTCAGCTCGTAGAGCTCTAGCGATTGTCATGACACACATTCTCCATTGTTTTCTGATAATCTACTTTAAAAGCAAGTCTGAAATCTTTTATCAATACTTTTTAAAATAATCTGGTATTTATAATATGACGAAGTTAAAGTAAAATAAGTAGGAATAATTTTTTAAATGACTTGCCGTTGATATTCTAGCACCCATCTGCAGTGCGTTATAGAATAATTATCTGAAGATATTGGCATGTATACGAATTCTTGCTGTTAGATGAATAGTCTGTTCCTTTGCTTATGCTACCACATGCTAGGTGACATATGCAACGGAATTACCTGTCCAAAACACAAAGTGTGTGCTGTTGCTGGCAACCGTGCTATATGCGTCTGCGATGATAACTGCGACACCGACACGTACATCAGTCCAGTCTGTGGAACCAACAACCAGATGTACATCAATGATTGTGTATTAAAAAAGCATGCATGCTTGACCAATAAAACCATCAATATCGACTTTGATAATTTTAGCGAATGCAAACAAGGTAAGAAGCCAATTGGCTTTTAGGCTATGAGTTTTTACGATTGTTTGATAATCATCGCATAGCAAGCGAGTTGTATTTCGAAAGAAACAGTGAAACAAACGGAAGATTAATTGATTGCATTTATGATAGACTGATTTTAGTTTCACCAAGAACTGCCTTGATTTATAAAACAGTGCCAAGATCTGAATTGATCAGCAATAGCCAACACCAGTGTTAACCTGTCAATTGTTCCAGAACATCTAGGTGTTTGGTAGATGTTTTATTAACTGCCTTGATTTATAAAACGGTTCCAAGTTCTTAATTGAATTGATTCTATTGTGCAGGTAATGATTACATTAATCTAGAAAAAGTATAGCAGCATAATTTCTATTATTAACACCAATATGCTCACAGAATTCGCCACGTAAGCCAGAAAGATCATAGACTATTTTTAAAAATTAGTTCTTAAATATCATCAGCATCAGGTCCACAGCATTGTTTATCACTTTTTCCCCACAGTAAATGATCCTGAGCTGCTATTCTTAAGCCTTGCAGATCTCCTTTGCACCAGCTCATGATACCATGAATCCATTGTGTGTTAGGTCTTCCCCTCCGCCCATTCCCATCCATTGTTTCCAAAATCATTGGTTTTTGATTCTTCTGTTATCATTAATCATTCATCATGTCTATAAATAATCTTCTATTATCATTAATCAATTCATCATGTCTAGAAATAATCTTCTATTATCATTAATCATTCATCATGTCTAGAAATAATCTTCTATTGTCATTAATCATTCATCATGTCTAGAAATAATCTTCTATTATCATTAATCATTCATCATGTCTAGAAATAATCTTCTATTATCATTAATCATTCATCATGTCTAGAAATAATCTTCTATTATCATTAATCATTCATCATGTCTAGAAATAATCTTCTATTATCATTAATCATTCATCATGTCTAGAAATAATCTTCTATTATCATTAATCATTCATCATGTCTAGAAATGGAACTCAGTGCGCTATTGATGAACGTAAAAATCCAGTCTGTGTTTGTATTGACAAGTGTCCCAACGCGATTGACATAAGCTGTGGCACCGATGGTCGGACATACGGCAGTGAGTGCGAGCTCTACAGGGAGGCATGTGTTTCGGGCACTAGTATCAAAGTAGCTTATAAAGGCTACTGCCTCAATGGTAAGTCGTTTTCTGGAACATTCACAGCAATGTCGATTCTCGTTAATCCAAATTCAAAGAATGCGATTAGGTCTACAAGAGGATTTGCGAAATAGAGGCTAGCATTGACCAAGGCAGGGCTGTTTAGCGTGCAGTTGTACACAAAATGTGCAGTTCTAAATGGATTTGTGCTGCTGTAGAAGCACTTCTGCACAGTTAAAAATAGCAAAAGGGCCATTGTCCTCCGATTGGAAGTAATTTACCATTGAGGATTGGAAAGGAAAGACCAGCGATTGAAGAGGATGAAGAGATTGCATGCAAAATCATCCAGACGGATTTCCATCCAGATGTAAAGGATGAAACTGCACTTTATGCAATCACACCCCGAATGGGTTATAATAGCTCGGATGCATTTTTATCAATCATTCACTAATTTATTAACAAGATTTATATAGCGCCCTTTAATGTTACTAGCCTACTCAGGATTGTTCAAGACCAAAAGTCCACTAAAAAGGACAGTTTTATGCTTGCGATAAAACGCGTCAAAAGTGACTCATGTTTCATCATGCAGATGTATGTGCATAATTATTCACAAATTATGTAGTCTGATAGACATTTGCAAAGTTGTAACATAAGGGCATAAAACAAATGACGTAGATATGACAATCTCTTTTCGTTGTATTTAATTGAATAAGCTTACATCTATTGACTGTTGCAGGGTCTGTTTGCTCTGGTTTTCGTCGATGCCCAAAGAACAAGCAATGCAACGTCAATCAAGATAATAGACCAGTTTGCGTCTGTGCTCAATTCTGTCCTTCCAACTACGATCCGGTTTGTGGTAGCGACGGAGTCACCTACTCCAACTTATGCTCTCTCGAGAGACATGCATGCACCACTGCCACCAACATCACAGTGGAGCGAACCGGTCAATGCAGGAACGGTAAGACCGTAGACAATCATTTCTTCGATTTTTTTAACCCTACTACTAATTCTCTTACCAACCATTGTGCTCCACGTTCTCCTGATCACATGAATGCAACTCATTTGCATGTAAATTTTGTATAAAAGGTCACTCTGAAACGTTTATTTTAGAATTATTTAGACTTAGAGAACAATTATTGCTCTCTAAGTCTAATTAGGCTAGATCCAAAACAGATCTGATGGCCAATAATTAAAGAAACATATGAGCTTCACGAGAAGCTAATAATATATACATTGTTTGTATGTGCACTTGTTATAGCGCCCCTTCAAGCTCTCTCTTCTCAGAGGCGCTCCCGAATGCAGAGCGGACACTGCATCGGAGTTTCACGCCGAAGCGCTGAGCAATTGTGAGCGAAGGACTTGCCCAAGGTCCTTACGCGGCGAGGTGGATTCGAACCCCGAACCTTCCGGCTTCAAGGCGACGACGCCACCACTACACCACCGCGCCCCACATATTTAATTTCTTAGAAATAAAAGAGATCGATTGTGGATTGGCTTACACGCTATAGATTGATAAATGAATAGGCGGACTGACCGAAATGCAGGCTGATAGATGTAGAAAAGACTGAAAAACAGTTGGCATCAGTCTAGTAAATTCAGGAATATTAATTTAAAGGACCACATTGGTGTACGTACAAACATTGAAGCGTAGGGGTTAAATAGCGACGCTTTATATTGTTGATGCAGCCTGCTACGGAGTCGTGTGTCCCAACCTGAAGACCTGTGTAGTAAACGCGAACAATCAGCCATCTTGTGTGTGCAGCAATTACTGCAGCAATAAATATTCTCCCGTTTGTGGCTCTGATAACAAGACGTACGACAACAAATGTCAGTTCATCTACGCCGCCTGCCAGGAAAACCTCAGCACGGACTCTTACCCCGGTGTCTGCTCGGAAGGTCAGTCTGACAGAACGTGTGTGCGCGTGTGTTTGTGTGTGTGTGTTTGTTTGTTTGTTTGTGTACTTGTTATAGCGCTCTTCAAGCGCTCAACTCAGAGGCGCTCCTGAGACTACAGAGTGGACACTGCATCGGAGTGCTCCTGTATGTGTGCGTGCCAGCGTGTTTGTGCTAGACGAGAGTTGATCATAAAGTGTTGTGCGTTTAGTTGGATTTTAACGGTGCTCTTCTTTTGAGCAGAGTAGACGACGATGATGATGATGATGATGATGATGATGATGATGATGATGATGATGATGACGATGACGATGACGATGACGATGACGATGGCGATGACGATGTTTGTGCTTAATTTTCCATTAAGTTAGAAATGAATCTGATTTCAGTTGATTAGTTTCGCGCATGCGCATATGAATGTATAATAATTGTATATGTAGTAAAGTAGGCCGATGTATGTATTAATGCATGTACGTAGATATTATTTGCATTGAGAATCGACAGCTGGCCAGAAAGACCAGCTATCGATTACATGGTTAATATTGTCTAGTCTCATGCTGAATCAAAGTTGATCTGCTGTTTTTTAGGATCTGACTGTCAAGGAATCTATTGTTCCTCTGGACAGCACTGTGACTCCCTGCATCAGCCAACACCAAAGTGTGTCTGCGACACGGTCTGTCCTAAGACGTACAGTCCAGTCTGCGGAAGCAACAACAAGACTTACAACAACTCCTGTGAACTCCTGAAGGACGCTTGCCTTAACAACAACAGGTTCATCTGGACTAATTTCAACGGAAGATGCGAGGATGGTAACTAATTAGCCTACACCACATGGTTTGAAATTTAGCAAAAAAAATTAACGGCGCATCTCTAGCTGGCCAGACAGACTTTTGCCATGGTTGTCAGTAGTAGTCTTTTGCGGCCTTTGCGGCACTTGACCAGAAAATAGGTCAATTTTTCGACAATTGACCACAACTTAGGGTCATCTCGACCTTTAACCCATACTTTGCCTTCATCTCGACCTTTAACCCATACTTTGCCTTCATCCCGACCTTTAACCCATACTTTGCCTTCATTTTCCGACCTTGACCATAACATAGGGTCATCCCGACCTTTGACCCCAATTTGCCTACATGTTTGACCTTTGACCCATAACTTAGGATCAATATTACGCATTTACCTACATGTTTGACCTTTGACCCATAACTTAGGACCAATATTTCACTTTACCCAGTACAAAGGTCAATTCCCGACCTTGAAAATATTTTCTTGTATCAGTATAAAGATAATATCATGTATATAAAATGAACTACGATACGTATAATCTGAAAGAATTGCGACAAATTCCAAAACAGAGAGGACAAAAAGGATACTCAAAATTAGGACAAGCGGATCTCATCGCGTTCATAAAGCGTGGAGATCTACTAGGCGCTCGGGCACCAGTCATCAAGACTCCAACGCGTACTCCGGGTACTATACGAGAATTGCGAGAAATTGCGAAACGGAGAGGCACACGAGGATACTCAAGATTAGGAAAAGAGGAACTTACAACACACGTGTCTACTATTTGGAAATTTGTGGGGAAAAATAAAGCTACTTTTTCGGATTGGTTGACTAGTGAGATTAGTCAGTTACCCGAAAGAATAAAACCACCCATTCATAGATTCAAACTTCGAGAGACAGCGACGGCTATCAAAGGGTTTACAAAAAGATACACGATCGAGGGTAACAATAGGGTCGATGTTGAATCTTTTCTCAAAGCTGTAAGATCGCAGGTAGTTAGGCTGTTAGCGAAAAATCGAGGGGTAAAAGTTCAACTCAATCTCATGTGCGTAATGGAGAAAGTAGACATGAAATCCGGCGAAATAGCAACGGCTGAGCCTAATTTCAAATCAAAGACTGATATTATTTTAGAAGCAACCGATGTGAAGGAAATATATACCAACGCAGTGGATAAAATTAAGGAGAGCATGGCTAGTTTTCAGATGCGAGGTAGCAATTGGCGATTCAGTGCTGTTGTGAAGTTGGATATCGATACGGTGGTATATAAGCCATTGAAAGGCAGTTCATATATTCCGCTTCCCAAGTATTTAGCAAATAAAAAGGCTATTATTAATATGAAAAACAACGACGATGAATGTTTTAAATGGTGCATCACTAGAGCCTTGAACCTAATAGGCGACGGTGACAACCCTGAAAGAATCACGCGATATCTAAAAGAACAATCTAAGAAACTCGATTGGAGTGGTATTGAATTCCCAGTCGCCGCCAATGCTAATATTATACAAAAGTTTGAGCGTCGTAATAACATTAGCGTCAGTGTATTCGGGTATGAGGATGCAGTATACCCATTATATATATCGACGTACGAAAGCGATGCCCGCGTAGATCTATTACTCATTTCCGAGGAAGAAAAGAAGCATTATTGTTGGATCAAGAACTTTAATAAATTGTTAGCGCGTCGAACCGAAACAAACCATAGGGCGATGCACTATTGCAGAAGATGTTTAATAGGCTACAGAACGAAAGAATCGCTTCATAAACACGGCGAGTACTGTTCGCGGCAGGACGCTCAACGAATAGAATTGCCGGAACCAGGAGCTATGTTGAGTTTCCAACATTATTACAGAAAAATGAGAGTACCGTTTATCGTCTTTGCGGATTTCGAGTCCTTCATTAAACCGATCGATACTTGCCAGCCTGATCCCAGCACGTCTTACACCAATAAATACCAGAAACACACGCCTAGCTCGTTTTGCTATCACATAAAATGTTTCGACGACGACATTTATTCTCAAGATCCGGTGGTGTTTACAGCTGAAAACGAAGACGACGATGTTGCCCAGATATTCGTAGATTCTCTTGTAGAAAATATAAAACGAATATATAATCAGTTCAGGTTCCCGAAGGATATGATATTCGGTAAAAATGAGAAAAAATGTTTCGATAAAGCTACCAACTGTCATATCTGTGGAGAAGAGTTAGGTGACGATCGTGTCAGAGATCATTGTCATTTGAGTGGTAAATTCAGAGGTGCCGCCCATAACAGCTGTAATTTGAAATATAAAGTCCCCAAATTTTTCCCCGTTGTATTCCATAATCTAACCGGCTACGATAGCCATCTATTCGTAAAGAAATTACGAGGTGGTGAAAATGAAAATATTAAATGCATACCCTGCAACGAAGAAAAGTATATATCATTTAGCCGAGAGATCGTAGTCGGCAAGTTTATTAACGAAGAAGGGAAAGAGAAAGAGGTCAAGCGCGAACTCCGCTTCATCGATAGTTTTAGATTCATGCCCTCGAGTCTCGACGCGTTATCGAAGAATCTCCGCAAAGATCAGTGTAAAAATTTAGGTTATTTTTTTAAAGGTGACGAGTTAGATCTTTTACTTAGAAAAGGTGTTTACCCATACGATTACGTCGACGGCGTTGAAAGATTAAATGAAACCGAATTACCCCCGAGGCAAAACTTCTATTCAAAACTAAACGATTCAGGGATCGGTGATGAAGATTACGAACACGCGAGAACGGTATGGAATAAATTTGGATGCAAAACGTTGCGAGATTATCACAACTTATACAACCTTTCAGATGTTTTGTTATTAGCCGATGTTTTCGAAAACTTTAGGGACGTATGTAACGAACATTATAAGCTCGACCCCGCATGGTATTACACTTCTCCTGGACTAGCATGGGATGCGGCGCTAAAGTTGACGGGTGTAAAGTTGGAGTTATTGAGCGACTATGATATGTTACTGATGATAAAGCAGGGAATAAGAGGAGGAGTCAGCACGATTTCGAACCGATACGGAAAAGCGAACAACAAGTACATGGGAGAAGCTTTTGACCCCACCCAGCCTTCGACATTCATTCCGTACTTAGACGCGAACAACTTGTACGGATGGGCAATGTGCAAACCGCTACCGACTCACGACTTCAAATGGATGACTGATACTGAGCTGAAAGATTGGAAAAGCATTACCTCGCGAGACGGGGTGGGGTGTATACTAGAAGTCGACTTGGAATATCCAGAAGAATTACACGACCTGCATAACGATTATCCACTGGCTCCTGAGAGTGTAAAACCGCCGGGATCAGTCGTGTCGAAACTAATCCCAAATTTGAACGATAAAATGAAGTACGTCGCTCATTACGAAAATTTGAAGTTGTACGAAAGTCTGGGTTTGAAAATCGTTAAAATTCATCGCGGGTTAATATTCGAAGAAAGCGCTTGGCTGAAAAAGTATATCGATCTGAATACGGATTTGAGAACGAAAGCTAATACTGATTTCGAGAAGGACTTTTTCAAGCTGATGAACAATAGCGTCTTTGGCAAAACAATTGAAGCTATCGAGAATCGAGTTGATGTTCGATTGGTGAGCGACGAGAAGGAGGCTATAAAACTCGCGGCAAAAACTAATTACGAAAGTCGGACTATATTTAACGAAAACCTAATCGCTGTTCACATGAAGAAGACCAAGCTGTTCTATAACAAGCCGATATATCTCGGTATGTGCATCCTAGACTTGAGCAAAACTCTAATGTATTCTTTTCATTACAATTACATCAAGACCAAGTATGGAGATAGAGCTAAACTGTTATTCACCGATACGGATTCGCTAGCCTATGAAATTAAAACCGAAGATTTCTATGCCGATATAGCTCCCGACATTAGAAATATGTTTGACACATCAGAATATCCAAAGGATCACCCATCATGCATCGAAACAGGGGTGAATAAGAAAGTTATCGGCATGTTTAAAGATGAAGCTTCGGGTAAACAGATCGAAGAATTCGTGGGTTTGAGGTCAAAACTGTATTCGTACAGGATGGCTGGGAAAGATCATAAGAAGTGCAAGGGCGTGAAGAAGAATGTCGTCAAAAAATCAATCACTCATGAAGACTACAAAGAATGCCTGTTTACGAGGAAAGAACAATCGAGAAAGATGAATGTTATTAGGTCCCATCTTCACGAAATTTACACCGAAGAGGTGAACAAGGTGGCGCTATCTGCTGGCGACGACAAGCGAGTGATAATGAACGATGGTATAAGCACGTTAGCATACGGTCACTTTTCACTTAAGGAATAAATATAATACAAAATGGAAGAAGTCACTAAAGTGTGTTCTCAATGTAAAATGGAAAAAAGCTTAATCGAATTTTATAAAGACAATCGTAGTAAGAGCGGGCATTATTCTAGCTGCAAAACGTGTAAAATTATCAAAACGAAGGAGCTTACACAAAAATATTCGAGACTAGAGAATAGGGAAACAAAAGATAAAAAAATTTGCAGTCAATGTGGGAAAGAAAAGAACATATTAGAATTTGTAAAAAATAATTCTAAAAAGAGCGGCTATGATTCTAGTTGTAAGGAATGTAAAAATAAATCTAATATCGCGTATTCTAAAGCTCGAAAGCTATATGATCCTGAGTTTAAACTACTCGGAAATATGAGGACCAGACTTAGTGATGCATTAAGAGGTAAGTCGAAATCACAAACGACGCGACAAATCATCGGCATTGACCATGAAATATTTATCAAATGGATCGAGTTCCAATTTGATGAAGATATGTCTATGGAGAATTACGGTTCAGTTTGGCATTTTGATCATGTTCTACCCTTATCATCGTTCAACTTACTCGATGAAGAAGAACTTCAAAAAGCTATGAATTGGATGAATATTCGGCCCTTGCTCCCGGTAAAAAATATGCAAAAAAAGAACAAAATAGATCCCTGGCTATATGTTATGCAGGAAGTAAAAGCGGATTATTTTATCAAACATTTAGATGAAATATAAAAAATGAGTTCAGCAACTGTGAAAAATATAAATGTCGAAGGTGTAGTTCTTCCAAATATCCCTCTGTCGAACATACAATTGATCGATGCCGCAAAGAAACTAAATATCAAAAACTTCCGTGGCGTATTTCTCAGAGATGAACTACCAAAGAAGCCAAGAACGAATGAGTGTGGGATACTGAATCTAGATGACTCGAAGGGATCCGGGACCCACTGGTGCGCCTTTTTAAAGAAGGGCAAGGATAAAATATATTTCGATAGTTACGGCCTACCACCACCCACAGAACTCGTCAAGTATTTACACAGTCCCATCTACTACAACAGTGAACGAATTCAACCGGATAATGAAGTCTTTTGCGGCCATCTATGCTTGTACGTTTTGAAAAAGACGATGAACGATGGTTGTAAATTTCAAGAAGTTATAAATGAATTGTACTAAAAATATTATCGCGTAATAAAATGCCTGTAAACATATTTGGACAAATGGTTAGCGAATCAACGCCACGAGTAATATCAGGCGGTGTCACACTTACTCAAGCCGATAATACTTTTCTAAGACGAGATGGAGCAAACCCTGTTACTGGAGATCTAGATATGAATGGCCATGTGATAAAAGGTCTACCTACAAGGAATAATCCGGATGCAGGAATGGATGAGGCTCTAAGTCAGGGGCAAGCTATAGATTTGATAATGAATCACGATTATGTACCGTCGAGCGATAATCATTTGACTAATAAGAAATACGTCGATGCAACGGCTGAAAAATATGTCGACACAAAAGCAATCGGACCTATGATTAGCATGTACACTTCAGCTACGCAACCAATAAGCGCCAATACATACACAAAAGTTTCTTTCGATATAGCAAGATTCGAAAGAGATATCCGTCATCGCGTAGGATGGAATAAGATCTCTCCTGACAAAGCCGGCTGCTATCTCGTTTCGACGCACATAGAATTTCGTTTATTCGGTGCTGCTACTTCGGGTTTCGTTTACCTGTATAAAAATGGAGGGGTGCATATGCAAATTGCGGGTGGAGTAGGTGCCTCAGGTTCAACTATCAATGCAACTGGTAGTACCATACTTTATCTAACCGAAAACGATTACCTCGAGATAGGCGTTTATTCACACGCCGCTGTGGGTATAGTAGCTAAGGATTTTTCCATCGCATTCCTTCGACAATAGCGACTGGGAAAAAATCTTAATTATATAAAATGCCTGTTGATATATTTGGACGAATGGGTGGTGTAACAGCGCCACGAGTAATAGCAGGGGGTATCACATTGTCCCAAGTCAACAATACTTTTCTAAGGGTAGATGGAGCAAACCCGGCTACTGGAGATCTAAATATGAATGGCTACTGCATCATAGGCCTTCCTATAACGAATAATCCAGATGCTGGAATGGATGAGGTTGTAAGTTACGGACAAACCATAGATTTGATAACGAATCACGATAATGTACCATCCAACGATAATCATTTGACAAATAAAAAATATGTTGACGGACAAATTGCTTCGGCAGTAACCACTACCAATCGATTCTTCGGCCCGGCGTTTAGTGCTTTCACCTCCGCTGCCCAGGCTATCCCCGCTAGCACCTCCACGACAGTAAATTTTAATACAAAAAGATTCGATCCGGATAATTGTTTCATCAATTTGCAACGATTCTTTCCTCAGAAAGCTGGATGTTATATGGTTTCGGTGTTTGTGGAATTTCACGCCGATACTGTTAGAACTTCTGGTAATGTTTCCTTGATCAAAAATGGGAGGGTGTACATGAAGATGCCCGGCGGTGGAGGTGATTTCGGTGGTGGGGGTACGGCTGGAGCGAATAATAATGTATCGGGTACTTGTCTAGTTCGATTAACTAATACCGACTACCTCGAGATAGCTGTTATAGCAAACGCTGCTGTAAACATTGAAGCCCATGACTTTTCTGCCGCATACTTACGACCCTAAATTCGAAACTACATTTAGTTTTGAATTTATATTTCCACGTCATCCTCCTTTCTCTCATGGACTTTAATTTCGTATCTATTTCTCCATACTCGCCCATCGAACGCTAAGATTGTTCGCGCTTCTTGCCCGTGTGCTTTACCCGCCTTGTAAAGCGATGTATACGAGTTTACTTTACCCGTTTCACGGTCTAATATATCTACTCGTCTTGGTTGGTTTCTGATATATTTCAATCTCTCATATTTTGGATCCGTGCTGGGCACCTTCATTTCTGCTATATCTCGCTCAAGTACGCCCTTCTCGCATAATAGATTGATAAGTTCGGACTTGTTGAGATAAGTTTTGATACCGTGCTCTTTCAACAACGTTTTCAATTCTATCAGTTTCATTTTTAGTACAAGATATTTTTTTAAATACCCAACGCTCATTTTATTACAGCGCTCATTTTATTACCATCCGACTGAAAATTGATTAACTTGTCACAAATTATCACTGCATAAGCTTGCGTTCGAGCTGGCACCACATCATTAAAAGTAGCTTTGATCGTGATATCGACTGTCGAGCCCTTCAAACGCTCTGATTGCTTGCTCACATCAAACACCATAATTGGGAACAGATCTTTGAAGTCTGCTGGAGTGATATTACTTTGCGTTATCAGTTCGCTCATTCCATAGAATTTTTTACTAAACGTGGACGCTTCTCGGTACGCTCGCGAGAACTGTTGATTCGGGAATGATAGGTTATAGTCGACGGCTGGGTATCGGTCCTGGTTCATCATCACATACATGTTCTTCAGATTACAATGATCGAAAACGGAAGGATTCATAGTTTGATTGCCGTCACGATCCGTTTGAAAACCTATAATTATGTACCTTGGTTTCTCAGATGATGCTTTGACGCCAAGTTTCCAGGTAAAAGTAGACGCGCGGTCAACGTTTATAGTATCGGATTGATGCGCCCTGTACCCAACCGACAGCGAAGCCTTCGATTCGATCGTTTTCATCAGTTCGAACTTCTCCATATCAGCCGGCTTTACATGCGGCATAAACCACGAGATTTTGTCTAGTCTGACTTTCCCAGCAGCCACAGCAGCGTCTCGAAAAATTGCGTCGTCGTCGGCTTTACGAACAAGAGTTAGCGTTTGTTTAAAACCATAAACAATCTTGTTGTAATCGTCACAAAATCCCAAAATATGCCTCAATGGAACGATAAAACTAAACGTGCCTTTAACACCCGGTTTTTGAATTAGATACGACTGTCTAACAGCGAAACCCGTATTATTAGCTATAGAGGCTGTCGCGCCACTGTCTTTATACCACAGCTGATTCAAACCTTGAGCTAGTTGAAAATCATTTGGGTATTTTAGTAATCCTAGCATCGTAGTTGCTTGACCCGGGTAAAATAACGATTCAATTACATCGTTTGATAAGGAATATGAAATCTGACTGAACAGATGCATGAGTCCATTGTTTGTAAGGGCTACAGCATCAGCATCGAGGGTGTACGCGGTGTTGTCCGCCTTCAACAACCTGCCCTCGAATAATAGATAAGATTCCGCTGGATGGTTGAAATTATCTTGAGTTTCGATGTTTATTCTAATCTCCCCAGCGGTGTTTAGATTCGCTCCCGTTATCGGTTCATACTCATGCCATTCGTAGCGCACGATACCCTCATCGATTAGAGGTTGTTCGGTAAAGTTTAGAATATCAGACTGCATTTTATTGTAGAATAATATTTTTTTTTAAACGACCTTCATTCCCGCGCCGTTTAACGTACGTGCTAAATCTTGGATCGACGGGGCATTTTTCAAACCATTCCCCATCATCAGATTATTGATATTAGTGTCCGCCACATTCGTCCCGATGCTACTAAGTCGAGCTAAAGTGTCTATATTTTTTTGCGTAAGTGGTTTCTTTGGAGCAGTAAACAGTTTTGCCGCAGCTTTGTCTACTAATCTTTTACCGGCGTCAGTTGCGGCTGTTTTTCCAACATCTATCGCCTTTTTCCCAATTTCTATCGCCACGTCTTTACTACCACTAAGAGCTCTCGCTGCTAACTGTTTGACGGCGTTCGATGTAGCTAGTCTTTTGACAAGTCCCGAAATAGTATCAAATATTCCAGATCCACCGATAACGTATTGCTTCCTGTAACTCCTTCTATTCACGATCGGCATTTTTATAATGTCGTCATTATATTTTTATAGGCATCCTTGCTCAACACCCCTTGTCTCAGTAACGCATCACACATCGCTACGATCTCGTTTCTTACCCCAGTATTGCCTGCCCTGAAGCTCTGAATTCTTAAATCCAGCTCTTCCACCAATACATTAGGGTCTTCGGATATGACGATTACACCGACGCCTTTACCCACTGTACTATGCGGTCTATTTTTCCATATCGGTTTGATAATGTCATTGTATTTGGTACCTGAAGACGCCCTAGGTTTGTTAGGATTTTTCGGCTGTGCTATAGCATTCGTCGCGTACAGAATCTCGGCGTAATCAGCCATGTCATTAACATCGTATATCGTTTTGTCCGGCTGTTTCAGCGTCAACAACTCCCAAAGCCCTGGTGTTCCTCTGTAAGTTTTATCCCCCACCGTCACATCGTCTCCTTGGATCGAAATCAGAGTGTCACCGATGTAGAATTGCTTATTTTTGTCTTTTATTCCAAACGTCGTGTCGGTGATTTTTTCATTGGAGGCGTATTGACGAAGGTACTTAGTCGCCATATCCCCTAATTCCAAAGTTCTAATGTCCTCTATCGGGTCGTTGCTATACGCTTCTATCGAGGGATACTGAGGAAATTTAACTCCTTGTAACGAAGCGGGAAGTGTTTGTAACGCGTTTGAAGTAGTTACCGAGGTTTCTTTGATAGCGGATAGTTAGGCATTTTGCTCTTTAGAAATTGCGGATTGGGAATCAACGATAGGCTTGTACAATTTGGTTAATTCTTGCTGCAGTCCTGAATCTCCTAATCTCTCCGATAAAAAGTTTTGTTGAATATTCTTCTTTGTTTTCAGAAACTCCCCGACGATAAACTCTCTTTTCGCGGGGTCGGTTATTTTTACAAACGACATTTTAAAATTAGAAACATAATGTTTTAAGACGTGTTTTCAGACATGTTCTAAAACATAAGTTAGATGTATTTTTAGACTTTCTTGTTATTGAATTTTTCAATCTCGCTCAGCATCAACTCAATCTCAACTGAAATGAGATCATCTATGCGAGCATCTGAAATAGGATCGTTGTTCGCGTCGAGTTTCACGTCAGCTAGCGATTTCATCGTTTCAAGCATCTCAGCTTTCGTCATCAGCCTTTTACCGATATAGCTATCGATTATATTTTGCAGCCCCGAATCACCTAATATCTCCGATAAAAAGTTTTGATGAATATTCTTCTTTGTTTTTAGAAATTCCGCAACGATAAACTCTCTTTTCGCGGGGTCACTGATTTTTAGAAACGACATTTTAATTAAGTAAAAAAAAAATGTTTTCAGACGTGTTTTAAAACATAAGTTGGACGTATTTCCAGACAGATTCGTTATTTTTCTCAAACATAGATTGCAAGTACCTCCTGACTTATTACTTGATTGCGTAACGATTCCGCTATGGTTGTAATCTTATTACCCCAAATTTCTTTAATATCGCTTAGAATCAGATAATATTCCTCAACCGAAATGATATCATCCAGGAGAGCTTTTGTAATATGGTCGCTGATCGTGTTGAGTTTCGCGACAGCTTGCGTTTTGATTTCTTCATACATCTCAGCTTTCATCATCTGATTTTTATAGCTGTCGATTAAACTTCCCATCTCCGAATCACCTATTAAACCCCATAAAATTTGTTGATTATGTTCATCGATTATTTTCAGATTTTCTACAACGAAATCGGCTCTTTTCGCGGGATCGGTTATTTTTTGAAACGACATTTTAAGTAAGTAAAAAATATAATGTTTTCAGACGTGTTTTTAGACGTGTGAAAAACATAAGTTGGACATATTTTCAGACGTAACGACATACGTCTACATGTTTTCACGTATGTTAGTCTTTTTTTGATACATTCTTTTTTCCTAAACATAGCCCCCATTGCAACTTTTTTCCCATTATATCCATCTCCAAATTAATATCTATCTCGTTCTGCGCCGACGAATATTCCTCATCTGAAATATTATCAGCTATGAGAGCTTTTGAAATATAATCATGGATCGTGAGGATTGTCTTGTCGGCTAGCTTTTTGATCTTTTCATCCATCTCAGCTTCCATCTGATGCTTTTTATCGATATAGTCGAGGATTATTCTTTGCGCCCAGAAATCTTCTATTAACTCCGATAAATAGCTTTGTTTAATATTCTCCCTGTTTTTCTGATATTTTGCTTTGTAATCGTCTCCTTTCGCGGAGTCCTTGATTATTATACATCGTAATTTATTTTTTATTATATCTATCTTGTTCTGCGCCAACGAATATTCCTCATCTGAAATATTATCGGCTATGAGAGCTTTTGAAATATAATCGTGGATCGTGAGGATTGTCTCATCAGTTAGCTTTTTGATCTTTTCATCCATCTCAGCTTTCATCTGATGCTTTTTATCGATATAGTCGAGGATTGTTCTTTGCACCCACGAATCATCTATTATCTCCGATAAATAGCTTTGATTAATATACCCCCTGTTTTTCTGATATTTTGTATCGTAATCGTTCATTTTCGCGGAGTCCTTGATTATTATACACGACATTTTAATTAAGTAAGAAAAAAAATTTAATGTTTTCAGACGTATTTTTAGACGTGTGAAAAAAACATAAGTTGGACGTATTTCCAGACGTAACAACATACGTCTACATGTTTTCACGTATGTTTGCGAATGTTAGACGTATTTCCAGACGTAACAACATACGTCTACATGTTTTCACGTATGTTTGCGTTAGTCTTTTTTTTTCTCAAACATAGATTGAAAGTACTGCCGGGCTTCATCTTTTCCACGATCGATGAGTGATTGTTTCGTCACCTCGTCCATCGCGTCTATCGCAACTTTAATATTACTCCTAATTTCTTCTTTCATGCCGTTGAATTTTTCAATCTCGCTCAGAATCAGGGAATATTCCTCGTTTGAAATGTTATCATCCATGAGAGCTTTTGAAATATGGTCGCTGATCGTGTTGAGTTTCGCATCGGCTAGCGTTTTGATCTTTTCATGCTTCTCACCCTTCAACGCAAGCTTCTTACTGATATAGACACCGATTAAACCTAGCAACCCCATACCTATTCCCACTCCCTCCATAGCAATAACGATGGGTGCAGCGATTATAGTGGATAATACTCCGATTCCTGCAGCGCCGAGCCCCGTCCCAACCACTACGAGGGCGCTGCCTACTGAGCTGATTACGCTTACACTTCTATGGTACTTTTTACTCAACGCCGCTCTTTTGTCGCGTTCTTGCTCGATTTCTTTCTTAATTTCGCCAATCTTTTGGAGCCGATACGTTTGCGCCGACCCTGTGACGATATGTATTTCTCCTTCCGGTGCTGATGGTAGCTTCGGATAGAGTGATTGTGTTGTTTTGATGCCTTCGTATTCCATTCGGTTTTATTTACGCTATATTTTTTTTAGATTAGATAATTTACATGACATAGCGAATCTCCCGCGTTAATGGTTACTACTGAATCGGAGTTGTTTTGAATAGTGACTATGATATCATCAACCACATCATCCGAAACCACTTCGTTTTGTAGACTGCATCTTTGTTCTTTGATACTCTGTTTGAGGGAAATGAGGCAAAGTCCTGCACTCATTTCTACCCCGAGTCCAAGAGTTAGCGTAGTTGTCGTCTTTGGTTGTATCGTTATAACATTTTGCGCAAAAATCTCCCATCTTACACCTTCTTGTAGTCTAATTGGATTGTGGGTAACGCCCCTCGTAATCTTCCAATGGACTTGCATGGGCTGCATTCTAACCTCGTCCTTCCTAGGTGGTTTAGTTCCAAATTTGTGTATCGGCATTCCGTATCTCGACATTTTATAAACACTAAATTAAAATATCATTTTGTACCCCGACCCTGTTTTCATATACAACCCGGATGCTGTTACCGAGGCGCCTTTTGGCCAAGGGGACATGTACAAACCAGACCCAGCTGATCTTATCTTACACCTCATATCGTCTTTCGCCACGTACATTACACCAGATCCGCTGATTTGATCGACAATCTTCGACGCGGCCGAGGAACCTACACCGCTTATTGCCCCCATCGCTAAACTAGGTAGCAATTTAGACACAAGGAATTTACCCGCTGTTGCTAGAAACGGAAGTATAGCGCCAATAAATCCTCCCTCGACTTTCTTATTATGCTCCAATTGCGTTTTACTCATTTTAATGACTACGCCCGTTCCTTTTTCATACGCCTTTGCCATTTTATTGATTTGCCCTTGCGTGAAAGCAAACATATGGTTGCCGTTAAAATCATCATGCGACAGTTTGATATTCACACCAGTTCCCGCTTGAAGAGATTTCTTAATTTTGTCTTGTTGCGCTTCCGAAATATTAACTTTATAGTCTATATACCGACTCATTTTATAAATTACAAAAAAACTTTCAAACTTCTCTGATGTGAAAACTAATCCCCAAGTCATCTCCTCTGATATTTAGCGGTTCCCCATTTTGATCCGTAAGCATCGTTGTCATCGTAGAAATGGTAGACGTTGTAAGGGGGAGATAAATTAAATTAGGCGGCACTTGGATAATCTTGAAACCCGGCCCTACGCTTGGGAAAAAAGAATATATTACGTTTACCGCCGTTCCGTTTAAGTACGAAGACCCGATAATGTCGTTGGTCACTAGTATTTTGCTAATACTCATTATATTTACCAAGTTCTTCGATTCGTTATATCCTTCAAGATAGATATATTTTGTAAAACCTAGAACCTTTCCAATCGAATTCCTAGGCGTAAAATCAACCGCATAGTTCTCTGCTATATTTAACACAGACTTCAGCGTATTGGTGTTTGGTTCTATTGAGACACAGTACTCTGAATTTACCCTGTCGTAATGCCCATTCTCCTTCATGATTTTCTGTATGTGACCGTTGATATCTGTTATTTCGTAGCACCCTTCAGGGATTGTTATGTTAAACCAAGGACTCACACCATTCGGCGAATACCTAAAGTTGTTGTTTGTAGCGTCGATATTTGGAAAGGAATAGTACGTTTCGAGATCTACTAAGGCCATTTCGTATTTTTTATTTTTTTCTAGTTCAAGAGGTGGATTAAACGTCATTCTGATTCGTGAGCTCTTTCCAGTCGGTAAAATGTAAAATGACGTTTTTGGTTCCGTGTTACGAGCCGTCTTTTCCGTATTATCAGCTATCTTTTTGAGTAGCGATGATTCCATTTTTATTTACAATATTTTTACTACAGCGGATCCTTGATTACATAAAATTGATCGAATCCGCAGCGATATTTACCATTGTACTTTTCGCTACTGTGGTCGATAACAAGGAATCCATGAGGTTGCTCCAACACCGTTTTGCATAGTTTTCTAAACTCATCTTTCGACATGTCTGTACTAGCATGATCGTAGTAAATATAGGCGATATTTTTCTGGTCCTGTTTGAACAGACAAATAAAGTTTGCATTCTCTCTGATCGTTTGCCGAGGTAGTTTGAAATAATTCTGTGCAAGGTAAAAAGAGTCCACGTTACTATGCCTTCCCCGAATATAATATGTTTCGCACTTGTTTTGTTTTTCCAATTGTAAATCGTCAAAAATCATCAGATTCTTCTTTTCACTACTCAAGTCTCTCGGGTCCGGTACGTCTTCAGCTTTTTCAAAAAACTTGGCAATTATATCGGACTTGGTTTTTTTTGAGATTTTAGCCATTTCTTCCATAACGAGGGGTGGTGGCAGATTTAGTTTGGTTATTTCGTCTTGAAGCCCGAATAATTCAACGATATCTTCTTTCGGTAATTTTTCTTCGAATGCTTTTTTAATAATACGATATTCCGGTTGAAACAGAGATTTACCGAATACCTGGAGGTTATTATAGTCTAGCCAGCCCGGCCTGAGTAATAGATTCAGAAGAAGTGTCGTTTTTCCACAGCCGGACTTCCCAACAATCAACCCCCTTATACTTTTAGGTAACAAGGGATTATTAAATCTTTTCGATAGCGCAGATCCCCAACTCATATCTTTGATTTCCATTTTTAATATATAGTAAAAAGCGAAATGTATTGCGTAAAGTGTAAAAAACAGACCGAAACGAGAGATGTACAAAACGTCGTGGCGAATAACGGAAGATCTATGCTTCGAGGTGTTTGCGTTGTATGCGGGAAAACTAAAACACAATTCGTAAAAGGCCCCACTACTAAGGGTGGAGATTTAGTTAGTTCATTGAACGCAGCTACTAGTAACATTAAGTTACCATGGGCTAAGTTTCCCGGTGAGATGCATTTACCTGGCCATCAGTTTTTAGGGCCTGGTACAAGGTTAGACAAGAGACTAAACCCTGACAGGACTCCTAAAGATTGGAGTCAGCCTATAAATCGGGTCGACAACGCGGCATATTATCACGATCTTGCTTACGATCAACACACCGATACTGCTTCTAGAAATATTGCGGATAGGGTAATGATTAATGATTTGAATAATATTACTAATCCTAGCTTCCGAGAACGAGTGGAGAGGGCTATAGTTAAGCCTATATTATCTACTAAAGCGAACCTGGGGTTGGGTTTAAAAAAAACTCTGAATTGAAATGGACTGATCAATTAGCTGATGAGTTGCATAAACCAGTTGTTAGACATTTTAGAAAAAGGAAGGTTTACGCTGGGGGTATAGATGAGATATGGGCTGCCGATTTGGTGGATATGCAGGCCTTTGCTAAAGATAACGATGGGGTGAAATACCTGTTAACCGTTTTAGATGTGTTTTCTAAATACGGGTGGATTGTACCATTGAAAGACAAGAGTGGGAAATCTACGGCTGATGGTTTCATGAAGATACTCGAGGGTGGACGTCGACCGGGAAAAGTTTGGGTGGACAAAGGGAAAGAATTTTATAATAAGGATGTACAAAAACTGATAAACTTGTATTCCACAGAAAATGAAGAAAAATCTTGCGTTGTTGAGCGATGGAACAGAACGATGAAAGACCGGATGTATAAATATTTCTCAGCTAATTCAACGAGAAAATATATCAATATATTAGATGAGATGGTTCATAATTATAATGAAACAAGACATTCTTCTATTAAGATGACCCCCAACAAGGCAAGTATGAAAGTGAATGAAAAGACTGTATTTATGAATTTATACGGTACGGAGATTTCGAAACCTATTGTTCCTAAATTCTCGATTGCAGACAAAGTCAGAATAACTAAGAAAAAGAATATTTTTGATAAGGGGTATTTACCTAGATGGACGGAAGAAACGTTTACCGTGTCGGAAGTACAATACACCGATCCTCCAACATACAAAATAACCGATTATAATGGGGAAGAAATTCAGGGATCTTTCTACGAGCAGGAGCTACAGAAGTCAACTCAGGAAATATTTAGAATCGAAAAAGTGATCAGGAAGCGTGGAAAGAAATCGCTTGTGAAGTGGTTAGGATACCCAGAGTCTTTTAATTCTTGGATTGAAAGTGAAACAATGACAAGTCTATAGGCTTAACGATGTGAGGCTGGGTGGGTAATAAACTGCTAGGTTGACCTAGGTCGTTGTTAATAATAATGGGGTGTTTGAGCTAGGTCATCCTTTTTCCTACTACTTACGATGTCAATCCTGGTTACGCCACTACGCGTCATATGCTGCCTAGAATTAGATCATCTCCGTCAATATCTGGGTGACTCTGCGTGAATATCTCGGCGAGTTTGTCACAACTGGGTTAGTTTGTCACAATTGGGTGAGCTCGTCACACAACCGGAACTGTGACGGAAGTGAGGTGTTGGATTTCTGCTATTCGTGTGATGATTGGTCGCGGCTTACTATAGAAGACCGCCTCCTTTCTAAATACGTCCTAGCATGCGATCATAGGCTTCAGCATCGCATGTGATGTTGAGTCATAGGAGGGCGCGTGATGTTGACAATACGATTTATTCGTCATTTAAAATGTTTCATCACGTAATGTAGGCCTATGTTGAGGTAAGTCATTTTAAATCGTACATGAGGACCTCTAGGGGGATTAAGATGATGATTATTACGGTGAAAACGAAAACGAAAGCGCTATGGTTGTTGTTGAGTTAGCTACGTAGTTTCCGATAATCAAGGCTCGCCTTTGTGTGCGCTGTGCGGTGAATTTTTTTAAACGCTGTCCTTGAATTAGGTTTCAACTTAGTTGGTCTCGGCAGTGGCGTAGCCAGGATAGCTTTTGCAGTCCCCAGTACATTGGTTACATCGTAGACACGTGGGGAACTGGTGGGAACTGGTGGGCAAAGGAACCCTGGCTTTGGTTAAATACGCGACAGGTTCCTAAGGTATGGGTCGACACGCGAGTGGGTCCTAAGTTCTACCTAAGTTATGGTTGTTTCAGGTATATGCTACCATATCTTGGGGTCGTGGGACCTGCGGCAAGCCAAGATATGGTTTCGGTTTCCTGGAATGATCCTAAGTTATGGGTCAAAGGTCAAACATGTAGGCAAATTGGGGTCAAAGGTCGGGATGACCCTATGTTATGGTCAAGGTCGGAAAATGAAGGCAAAGTATGGGTTAAAGGTCGGGATGAAGGCAAAGTATGGGTTAAAGGTCGAGATGAAGGCAAAGTATGGGTTAAAGGTCGAGATGACCCTAAGTTGTGGTCAATTGTCGAAAAATTGACCTATTTTCTGGTCAAGTGCCGCAAAGGCCGCAAAAGACTACTACTGTTGTCAATGTCAAATGACTAATACTACGTTTATAATCAGAGTTGGTTTGCTTTTTTTAAAGGAACTGGCTGTCGAGGAATCGATTGCCCTAATGGACAGAACTGTGTCTCCCAGAGTCAATCACAACCAAAGTGCGTCTGTAACACGGTCTGTCCTAAGACGTACAGTCCAGTATGCGGAAGCAACAACAGGACCTACAACAACTCCTGTGAACTCGTGAAGGACGCTTGTCTTAGCAACACCACCATTCGGTCCAATTTCAATAGACGATGCGAGGATGGTAACTAAGTATACACTGTGTGGTTCGAAGCTTAACAAAACCAGCATACTTGCCGTGAGGGGAAAGGATGCAATGAATCTAACCCTTCTGCTCTATGAATTCGGGATGGGCAACGCAATATTGATTCAAAAAGTAGGGTGTCACGCCAACTGGTCTACTTCTAGCGACAACTGGTCTACAGGCAACTGGTTTAACGGCCTACAGAAAACTGATCAAGCGCTTGAGATATAGACACTGGGTGAAGTTTTTTACAGGTCAAATGGAGTCTGGATTGATGAAAAACGCAAGAGGAATGAAAGCTGGATGATGGTTATTTTACAGGTGAAATAGCAGCTGGAGTGACGAAAATAACGAATGAGAAATAGAACCTGGATCAAGGCATTTGTAGATCTGAAATAGAAGCTGGATGCATGCTGAAATACATGAATGAAAATCATCAGTCCAACTTTCATTTAAGCTTGAAAACCATTTGACGTTTTCCCATAAATCCGGCTTCTACTTCGTCAATACGAGCTGTCTGTAGACCAGTTGTTGTTAGACCAGTTGTCTGTAGACCAGTTGTCTGTAAACCAGTTGTCGTGGAACCCAAGACTAGGTAAACTTGTAAAGGGAATCAGAGCTAAGCTAAGAAATTCTTGGCACCCTGGACGGCGTAATCGCTGGTACCTAAACTATCATGAGAATAATATTTTTAAACAGAAATTGTAATAGCAAATTTTTCTGGTATGAGATATGATTTCATAATTTATTATTAATAGAATATGGTTTTATTTAATTGCTAATTTGAAGTTTAAACGGATTTTGATTAATTCTCTGTAATATTAGGCCTATATGAAGAAAGGCATAGGCGTAAATCATGAACTTTGTATAATAGCTGCCTAGCCAGGTCTAAAGCCTTCAAGTTAGCCTACTTCACCCAGTGACACCCACATTTAAGTTAGCCCCCGGTGATCTGAAGTCGATTTTAGATTTCAAATAGATTGAAGAAAACAATTTCACCTTAAGTAGAAGATTGAGTAGAATAAGTCTGCTTCAAATAGAAGTTGGATTGATAGCAACTCTTCAATATATAAAAGTTGGGTTGATTTAGCGAACTTTTGTTGAATGGAAGGTGGATTGAGGAATTCTTTTAAATACATATAGAATGGAATGACTAAGAGGACACTTGATAAATGGACGCTGGGTTATCAAAAATGATGGCTGTAGACCTAGGCAGGAAATCTTCCATCAGTCCAAATTCTAGTTTAACAAGACTTTATTTTCATTAATCCAACTTCCATTTGTCAAGCGCCAATTTTCATCAGTCCAGCTTCTGTCTCCGCATGAATGTTTTCACCAATTCTACTTCATCTAAAAGAAAAATTATTCTCTTCAGTCCAATTTCAAGTTTCACAAGAATCGTTTTCATCGTTCCACTCTCAACTTATCAAAAGTTCCATTCATCAATCCAGAATCATAATTATATTTACTAGAACAGCTTTCATGTAAAGCAAAATTGTTTCCTCTTTCTAACTTCCGTTTAAAAGGATTTATGCCTCCGTTTATAAGGATTATTTTTTTTCTTTTTCAACTTATATTTCTTTCTTTTATTCATAATTTATTTATTACTGTTGTCATTATTATCTGTTGTTTTTAGTTTATTTGTGTTTGTGCATGATGTGAATTATATAAAAAAAAAAACTATACAGATAAGAAACTGTCTTGAGGGGTAATCCGAAATCGTCGGTGGTAGGATGAACTCCATTTAAAGTTTCCGCGGGGCGGGTAATTTGAAGTCGAAGTAATCTGAAATCGCTACACTGGGCCATTAAAACTTGACGGACTTCTGGGAATTTGCTCCCACCCTTCTGGAGTCCTCGAAGAGAGGATGGTGTGAGATTATAATCGAACAAGTTAGAAATGTAATATGCGGTGAAGGTCAACCATGGAAATAATTTCTTGTTGCTCTGCCCGGAGGACGTGCGGAAGTCTCAGGGAGTTTGCAGGTTGTTAATTTTTTTATAAAAAACGTTAAGTCACCCTAAGATAATTTGGCGACAGACGAGTTTCTACGTAATCTGAAATAAGTATTGCCGTTATTCTTGAAGGTCCGGAATGCACCCAAAGCTTTTGTCCCTACGGTCAAACTTGCGCAATGGATGAGCGCAATCAACGAATTTGCGTCTGTTCTCAAGACTGCAGCGCTGGATCAACCGAGGTCTGTGGAACGGATAACAAGACTTACAGCAGCGAATGTTTCCTCAGATCTGCTGCTTGTATGACCAACAAAACCATCGCAGTGCAGCGACATGAACCGTGCAGAAAAGGTGAACTATAACTGTCAAGAACATTTCTGTATGATTATGTTACATAAATAGAAAGATTTTTTATGACTTCAAGAAACATGTCAGTTTCTTTTGAATTTATCGTCGCATCCATTATTCTAAAGACGAATTAAGTAAATTTAATAGTTGTATTGATTGAGCTTCATGGAACTGGCGCCTCCCGTAAAAAATTAATGCACTGCACGAAGCCACGAACATCGGAAAATAGCAATATAAGAGTTTACAGCCACGTGTCATAATATATACTCGTTATACAAAGTAGAACGCTAAGAGACGTCTTTGGAGCCATGAAAGAATCACCTGGTCACCTGGTGCCGTCAGCTCTTGGAGCTCTGGCGACATTCATGATGTATCCTCTCCAGTGTCTCCTCTCTCTTGTCGCCTCTCTCAGCTCCTCCAGTCTCATCCCAGACTTTTCAATTATATGAAAGAATAATGAGAAAAAAAATCAGTAATAAAGTAATTTGAATAACAACCGTGTGGTAAGATCACAACCGGTTTCATAATAATAATAACATTGACGATTTCTATGACGCCGTGACTCCGCCATGCCGTTACAACGGCGCCTCATACCATACATACCTTATCATGCCATGCTCACCTCGCATAGACCTCGCAAAAAATAAATAAGTCTTGAGTATAATAGATTTAAGGGAGTCAACAGAGTCAGCCGCTAGCAGGGCGAGAGGGAGACTGTCCCATTGTTAATGCCTATCACGGTCGGAGGGAGTAGGTAGCATTCTTTATTGGATGCAATCGACAATCTCAACCTACGATAATGGCTGGACTTATGAAGTAGAGAGGGTAAAGGCATGAATTAGTTTGTACACAAAAGCCATAGAATAAAGAATGCCTTCTGGCCGACAGGCGAAATCTGAAACTGTGTCACTTTTCGTATTATTGCAATCGTCCACTGACCAGCATTAGCAAAATTAAACGACTCGTGCTTTGTGGGTGAAGTATCGAGAAGACGATCTTGGCCTAAGCATCAGTGAGGCGAGTCCCATAATATTATGGGTAACGAGGCCACCTATTATAAAGGGTGATTGGCTAACTTTAATACAGATCCGTTCAATGTGGGGTGGGAAGTCAAACTATAGATTAACAAACAGATTAGGCCTACAAGCCATTCCTGGTGTAGGAGGAGAGTACTACGGAAGCCTAAATTTTACAATCTCTTTTGATTTAGTGCTATTGAATATAAGATTGCAAGTACATTGTAATTACCAAGTTAGATGGAAGATGTGGGTACGTTGAAATCAGAATGAAACAATCATCCGCACGTTTAAACAAGCTATTGCTGCAGTGTACCGGTGCATCTAAGGCTGTGGAAGACCATTACAAAGTGAACAAACCCACATGTAAGTTCAGAGCCTTTAAATAACGCTTGCATTTTATGAGACCAGGACAGGCCGTAATTGCAATTGACTTAGTGAAAATTAATTGACTCAGTTCCCGATTTCTACAAATAGAGACAACTGCAGATGCTCTTCTGTTTTCAGCAATTCTGTTTATCTTCGTGTCGCCTAAACGCTTTTCTTTGTGTTTGTTCTTTTGCAGATGACCCGTGCAACGGAGTCGTTTGCTCATCGGACAGACATTGCCAGGCTGACGAGAAAGGTCGAGCGATTTGTGTTTGTAACGATCAATGCAAGATATTCGGCTTATATCCCGTCTGTGGCAGCGACAATAAGACGTACACTAGCATCTGTTATCTTCAGAAGAGGGCCTGCAACAGCAACTCAGATATCCACTTGCTCTACTATGGCGCATGCGTAGAAGGTAAATAATAACGCGATGCTTAATTAGCAATCATAACTGGCCTAGTTGGCTTCCCCGTATGTGGGGAAGGCAAGGGGAAACCACTTCACTCATTTCGTCCCCAGGGGCGTAAAGCCAATGAACCTGCATTAGGGCAGAGAACCATCATCATCGTCATCATAACCTGCAGCAATTAGATAAAGTAGTTATTCAATCAAGAGGAAACATGTCCGATTCATCACAGTGTCGCTATAATAATCCATAGCTTGAAATTTCTTCTCAATTAATACGTGATATTAATTTTGTAACTAGCCGAACGATAACAATTTTATTATCATTATTGCGGTAGGTCGAGTTCAGTTCTTGTGCACCGTAAAAGCTATTTCTCCAAAGGACGCTTGAATCTTTCTAATATTTGTCTAATAGATGAGCTTTCCATTTTAGCCTCCATTTGCGACAAATTCACCTGTCCACAACACAAACGATGTACCCTCGATGAGCGCAATCGCCCAACGTGTGTCTGCATTGATCAGCGCCTCAGTGCTCAAGCTCCGGTCTGTGGAGGCGATGGTCGCACCTACAGCAGTGAATGGGAGATGCAGAAGATTGCTTGTCTTTCCAACAGTAATATCACGATGAAATACAGAGGAGTATGCGATAAAGGTATGTAGTGCAGCAAGACATCAACCGACCATAAGATAGACTCGTGGCATTAAACCTATCCATGATTGAGAAAAAATAAGCTATATAATAGTGAGTAATAGTTGGTAGACTGATAATCACTGCCAAGATGTAAAAAGCGATGGAGCGGAATAAAAAAAGTGAAAAGCCATTTAATTCGAGAGAAAAAGAAAATAATTTGACATTGTTACATCTGAAATTGCATTTTAAACTTTAAAACCGAGTTTCAGCAATTTTGTCTTATTCGGCAAATTACACAACTTTTTAGTAGGCCGTATTTAATAATAATTTAAATCAATCAAAAACAATTATTTTGTGTTGTAACTTTTGGTTTAATAAGAAATTGAGAAAAAAGTAAAGGTGTTGAAAACTTTTCAAATTTAAATTGTAAACATAAATCCTCAAATGTTCATTGCGATCGGCATAACGCAATTAAAATCCAATGGGAAATAAATACTAGACTATAATGTGCAGGCCCTAGTCCTACTAAAGTAGCCTATGCATTTCACTTCAATATTTTCCATTTTGGTCTAAGACTCTAAGACGTTTTATATTATATTATTGTAAATATCATATCTTGGAGGGACCTGCTATCAGTGGTATGTATTACTCAAAATGATTATGACGTTAAAATTTTAAAAAATGACATTAATTAGCGGAGTCCTTGAGATTGTGGTGAAAACCTAAGGAATAGCCTATCAGAAAAATGTAATTAAGGGAAAAAACAGATAGCAAATGAATTAATAAAGTTATATATAAAAATTTAAAAAACCGAATAAAACGATGAGCAGAAAAGAAAAACGACGTTTTTGGCAAATAATACAACTGAAAAAACCTGTAACAACGATGGTTTAGGGCAATCTCGCATAGATTTCGCATGCTGACCGATTCCCCAGCAACTTTGATCATGTGAAATTGATTTAATAATGGTACCTCTTGGCCTATGACGTTTAATGAAGCTTCCATGATGATATAATGGCTGTTTTAGGGTATTATATCTATCAATATAATATCTGCAGCGACTGGACCTCATTGCTTTCATTCCTAGGTCTGACTTGTAGCGACATCTCTTGTCCATCTGGTCGGGTGTGCGCCCTGAATGAAGAGAATCAGCCGATCTGTGTCTGCAACACTGATTGTCCATCCTTCGATCAAAGTTCTTCGGTCTGTGGAAGCGATGGAAAGACCTACGCCAGCATCTGTTATCTCCAGAGGGAAGCATGCACGAAAAACAAAAACATTCAAATGGGTTCATGCACAAACGGTAAAGCCAATTCAATTTATGTATATAATAATACCCTATGCAACGCAAGACATGTATAATGTAGCAGAATTCATATCCAAATATTACGTTGGGTTCACTCTCAGTTCTCCTTTTTGTCATAATAGGCCCATACAAGTATTCTTTAGGTTCACTGTGGCCTATAGACCGACTTGTAGGCTTACACTGTTGACAGCTATTGATGCTGCTATTAAATGTAGGCTTATAGGCCTACCCTAGATAATAGATTCGATTTTTATCTGACTGTTATAGAACATTAATTTCATATCCATCTAAATGGAAAAATATTCCGAAAGCGCAGCAAATTGCTTCTGTTTGCTATCATACTATTAAGCATTTAAAACATAATTTTTTGGTAGTGTCGGAAATCATAGGCCTACATAATTAAATTTCGTATCTTAAACATTGATCAATATTTTCATGTTATATATGTGCTTAATTATGCTGTTCGATGGCCTAAGTATAATTAACTTGAATATTTTGTGTCTTTCCCGGACAAGATTTCATGATGATTTAGCTTGACTTTAATGATTTTTTATTATTAAATTAAACACTGTATCTTTTTGCCGTGCTAGAGTCGGGAGCGCTTCCGAGTACTCTCCCTTGAAAAAGCGCTATATAAATTCTTGAGTGAATGAAGGAGCGAATGAGTTAATGAACGAATGAGTGAATAAGCGAATGAGTGAATAAGCGAATGAATGAATGAGTGAATGAATGAATGAACGAATGAATGATTGAATGAATGAGTGAATGAGTGAGTGAGTGAATGAGTGAAGGAATGTATGGGTGAGTGAATGAATGAGTGAATGAATGAGTGAGTGAATGAGTGAGTGAATGAGTGAAGGAATGTATGGGTGAGTGAATGAATGAGTGAATGAATGAGTGAGTGAATGAGCGAATGAATGAGTGAATGAATGAATGAATGAATAGTGTATTTCATTAGGTTGCTGTATTCGTGTATGTTCAGCAGCGTCGCAGCAGAGCTCCTCTGACAACAACAACAACAACAACAACAACTGCGCCAACAGTGAGGACCTGATCGGCTTCGACCCGTATCCTGCCAGTCAAGTCGTTCGGGAGGGCGACGACGTGTTGATCCGCTGTGGCGTTTCCAATCGCCATCAGATCATCTTCTCCTGGATACTTGATGGAAAGAGACTGGCGAACACGAGTCGTCGTTTCCAGGAGGACAGTGACCTCCGCATCCTCAACGTCACCAGGAGCCTTGACTCCGGTGGATTCCAGTGTGATGCCCTCAATTTATGCATGGGGGTCTCTATAACCAGCGCCGAGGTCAAGCTAACCATCCAGGGTGAGTCTATCGTGGACATCTATCTATCTGTAGGTGTTGTGCAATGAAAGACACGTTGTCGTTTGTATATAGATATTTGTTTAATTCGATGTTGTTTCTGTTGCAGCCTGATGAATTATTATCGTTTGTTATGAGTAACTTGTGTGTATGATTTTTATACTTTTTGGATATGCTGTACGAGAATTGTAAGAAATAACTGAGGGGTTGGACTATCATCCGCGTAGGGTTTGGGTGTGAACGGAAGACTTAACTATGGGACCCTAAGGAAGGTTAGAGACAGAGGTGAAGCCCTTAGTAAGTTAGTACCCCTTGCACTCTAAACATACGATAATGTTCCCTAAACTCATGACGTCATTATTTTGAGCTCAATTCTTGACGTCACATCTGACCGAAGCGCAAATAAGTATGATCGCGGAGCAAAAATATGATGTTCTGGAAGTAAATAAAGCCAATATGACTGCAAATAATTGGAATAAAGAAGCGTAGATTTCAAAAACTTCCTTTATCTAAGTGGGCTACAATGGTAACACAGAACAATTTATAAAAAAAATAACGTTGCTGTGAATGGTAGTGACTTTTCAAAAAAGTCGTTTTTCTCGGTTAGGCCTACATGTCGAATGGACTTTACAGGTTTCGGAAATAAGCCCTTCAATTGTTTATCTTTAGCATTTAATGCGCTTTCGGTAACGAGATGTGAATTACTAAAATCGTTTTTGTTACTTTTTGTTGCGTTACGTTTTTGGATCGTCAAAAACGTTGTGTGGACTCACTAAAAGTGATATAGGCCTAACTTTTGTTCTGTTTCAAAAATTTCTATGAAATTTGGCTAATTTACGTAGATATGAATTACCTTTAAGCTAGCAAAACTTTATTCGAAAATTCTTATTTTTTGGCTAAGACATATATATATATATATATTTATGTTTGTGTATTGTGGGGCACGGTGTTGGAGTGCCTTTCGTTGCCTTTCAGCCGGAGGGTTGCAGGATCGAATCCACCTTAAGTCGCCACGTAGGGTTCTTGGGCAGGTCCTTCACTCGCAATAATATTCCTCAGCGCTCCGGCGTGAAACTCCGGCGTGAAACTCCGACGCAGTGTCCACGCTGCAGACGGGAGCGCCACTGAGTAGAGAGCTTGAAGGGGCGCTATAACAAGTGAACATATATATATATATATATATATATATATATATATATCTTAAACTAAGAAAAGTTCAATCTGTAGTAATGTCGCGTTGAGTGTATGTCTGTCCGGAGAAAGACTTTGAAACTGAATGGATCTCATTGACTAAACAATCTTCTTATGCGAATTTGGAAGTCATCGCGACTATTTTGAGCACTCCTTGCACTTTAAAACCAGAGGTTGAACCTCCACTATGCGGACATGCTTTGTTGGCTGCTATTAGCGCCATGCACGAAAAACAAAAACATTCAAATTGACTGTTCTGGTTCATGCGCAAACGGTAATACCACTTCCGTTTATGTACATGTATTTACATGGATTAATGAAAAAGATAATGATGCCCTTCTTGTCCGAGTTTAAATTAATCCGTTCATTGATTTCACTTTCTGGAAATAATTTTATGCTGTTCATATCAATACGTAATCGGAGACGTTCTTTGAACAGGCTAAAGTGATACTTAAATGCTATTAGGAACAGAATATTCGTCATTTAAAAAGCATCAGTTCATGCTTTCTGGGGATAAAGATCCACTTTGGTGCCATGAATAATATTCATGATACCATATGGGTCTTAATCTTTATCTTTTATCTACATTTTAGCTCTGCATTACGAGGGCATTTAGCCTAATCAATTGATTCATTCTATATTTAGGTCGCCTAAATGTCAAACAACAGTAGGCCTAGTTGTTAGTAGACCTAGTGTGTTTTGTTTGTGAGTTTTTGTACTTCTTTGACTGATCTTTTGTGGATTTTGTTTGTCCAGATGCAAGTTCGACCACATCGAAGAGACCATGCGTCGGTCCTTCCTGCACAACCAAGACAACAACTCTGATACCATGAAATCTTCCAGGTATGCCTAGTTAGAAAATTCTGAAGGTTGACTTTTTGTTTCTATGTTTGCTTATTCATTTGTCTCTACAAACTAATGGCTCGAAAAACGAGCGCTCTAACGACATGAGAATTCTATGAAAGTTCGAATGAAATAATTATTTATAAAAGTAACGCAACTATTTTCAGCGCTATTACATGTAAATACTAAGATGCGGATAGTTTAAGATTCGTACTCGAGACTACAATTACAAGATTTCGGCGCTAGTTCTCCTGAGCCCTGATCAAGGACACCCCTCGCAGCTTTTTCAACCATATCTCAGTCTTTTCACTCTTGTCTATAGGTCACTTGGTACTTTTCTCGAGCTCTAGCTTTTTCCACGGAGGTTTATTCACGTTAAAAATGTGAATCAGCAGCAATTTTGGAAACATTGCTTAAACTTATTTCATGAATTTTCACCATATAGGCTAAAAACTCCACCCTCTCAACTTCACTAAAGCCAATATATTTTGGCGATAATTAGGATCCTTTGTAATCATCTGCGGTCTGGAACTATATTGATGCAGACTTCTGTGATCCAAATACGGCATGATTGTCTATGGAAGGCAATTGTGGATAGACAATGTTTTGAAATGTTCGGTTTTCATTTGTTTTTTTTATTATATACTAGCTGTACCCGGCCACGCGTTGCTGTGGCTGAAAAAGACCGTCCAACCCTCCCTCCTTACTTCCCTTCCCCTGCCTCCCTTCCTTACCCTGCCTCCCTCCCTCCGTTCCTCTGTCCCTCCCTACCTCCATTCCCCTCCCGCTCCCCTTCCCTCCCCTCCTTCCCTCCCTCCCGTTTCTTCTCCTCCCTCCCTCCCCTCCGTCCCTCCCCCTCCATCCCTCTCCATCCCGTCCGCTCCCTCCCCTCCCCCTTCCTCCCGCTCCCTTCCTCCCACACGGCCGCATTCAAATGCAAATAAATTGAATTCGCTGAAATCGAATGCAATGTTGTGTTTTTTCGAGAAAAGCATATAAAAACCCGTCCGCTCGGACGTTGTGTGAAAATTGTCAATCTAGCCTTTTTTCGACCGGATCTGACCTTTTTCAAAATTCAGAGTGGCATCCCTGACCTTATTCAAAATTCAGAGTGGCATCCCTGTACGTTATAAATACACGGGCCAAAATGGCGGACAACTGCGTGAACGTCAAAATGTATAAACGTGTCAAATCGATGAGTAAGTTGTGTTTTTTGGGTCTAAAGGATTTGTTTCTTTCCAGGATATCCTTTTACAAACACGATCGTGTTCGAATGGAGCGTTTTGCGAAAAATTTCAAAAGAATCGGTGATGAAGTTTCCGAGATAACCCATTAGGACCAAACGTTTTACATTTTTATTTATATAGATTTATGTAGCAGATGCATATTTTTCTTTATTTCAGTAGAACTTCTGACAAATTCCATGTATTTATTATCTAAAACAGCTTTAGCTTTTTCTAGCCTTTTTTGAACCGGATCTGCTCCTTTTCTTTAGGGAATTCAGAGTGGTCCTGATTCATTTTCCCACAATGAATATCCTATGTTCGCCGAACTTCAGGCAACTCGGAAGATTTGCAAAACAATTTCTGCTGTTTTGCATTTTGAGCTTAAATTTTATTGACTTGAAAAATCTCCCGACGAAGATGAATATGAATGTCCGGAACAATAAAAAAATATATAGAATGGTTTTCTCTTTGTTTCAGGAGGTATACAAACTGCGAATCGAAGAGCAGACAAGAGTTGCTTCAATCTGTGAATGGAATCGTACATTGGCTTTTCTTCCTCGCTTAATCTTCGAGCGATCAACTGACGAAATAATTTCTGTTGTTTGACATTTTGGCGACTTAACTATAAACATAATTGACAGCATTATTTTATATAGCGCCTACTCTCTTCATATCAAAATCATTCAATCAACGTGATACCACGATGCTTCGAATAAAATAGACCTAGACCTACAACACGCATTGTGGACCGATCTTCATAGCATCGTCTGCCCTTCATTCATTCATTCATTGCATATCACTGATAGAGAATGCTTTTCTTCGTAGCCTAATGTTCTGTTATGAACATGACAAGCACTGCAACATGTTTTTCTATTCGCTGCTATTGCAAAATGTCTTTTCATCATTGTTCTAATCTTGCATTTACTGATCATGACTATTCTTCTCTAGATAAAGCTTCTACATAAAAAGGTTTGTAGTATAATAGTCGAACATTCGGAAAGACTTTATTAACCTTTATGAACACGTATGTTTCGCGATTAATAAAGAAATGTGCATGGTAGGATTGATTTTGGATTCAATCGTGAAAGATCATAACTGCTGGTACTACATGTATGTAGGCTACGTCATAGAAAAACTAAGACGAGGACATTCAGGAAAATGTTAAAGGTATACTTTCCAGTCGAATACTTTCGTCAATCGTTATGTTTCCCAAGGGCGTAACTTTCCCCATATAGTGGTAGTAACTATGAACAATTGACGAATATAGAACGGCTAAGATGATTGAAGTGTAGGCCTATTGTAAGTAAGTGACAGCACTTTCTATTCTGTGCGTTCAGGTATTTTCAGCCAGTGAAGTGATCTCAGGACAGGTGTGATGCGGTGACGTTTGGGATTTTTAGTGACATCACGGCGAGAGCATTCTGGATAGCACATAGATCTAATTATATATACACATTGAAACTGCACATTTGGCGCCAGTGGTCGTATTCTTTAATTAACCAATTCTATATATCGTTCAGTGAAAGTTAATTGAAATTCTGCTTCATTTGCCTTATGTCAATGGTTAAAAAAGTGGTCGTCGTCTGGTTATTTAACTGAGGTTGAAGGCTGTGGCAAAATGATAAAGTTGAGTTTCATCTTAGTTGCTGTGATAGCCGTACTGTTCGCGAGTGTCGTTCTTTGCAAGAAAGGCGAGTTCTACCCAACAGTTCTCTAGAATTCTGTCTCGGCCTGTCTCTGTCTCTGTCTGTGGTTTTCACTTTCTTGACACACTTTCTTGACACACATCCTGTTCTAGTCGCTCATACACTTGTGAGCATCTAAATATAGCGATGGCTCAATTTATTCTTACTGACTAGAAATTGATATGTGTCGGTTTCTGAGATCAGCCAGCTATGTAGATAGCAGTGGCGGCGCCAGGATTCCAGCTTGAGGGGCTAAATCCTCGCGGAGGAAAATTTCCATTTTCGTTCGCCAAAACTTCTGAGGACCTTTTGTAGTTATTTGGTCAAAATCTCATGCATGCATTTCAGTTTTTAGGTGGGGGGGGGGGGTAAATCATGGAAATATTTCATTTTACATCTAAAAAACCGGATGGCCTTTTTTAGTGGGGGCTTAGCCCCTAGCCCTCCCTGGTGCTGCTACTGGTAGATATTCGAGAGATAGACGCCTATGCAATGAATGGCTTAATTTGAGATAGGTCAGTTGATTGGTCGTCGATCTTTGCTTCTCTTCTCTATATATGGGTGGCGAGTTCGCATTTTTAGTGGCTGGTTGGACTCCAATCGCTCCTACGAGATCTGAGTCCGAGGAGCGAAGTCGATAGTTTTGTATGCTCCTCTGCGTTGAACATTGATGAACTGTAAAGGTCCAGCCTTTTTAGCCTCACGTATCACGTGAATGCGGCCCAAACGGTAACAAGCCAATCGCTGTGTTCTAGCGGGCGCGAGTTAATTGCCCATAGCGACCGACTGGTAATTAACGTTTAAGGAGTTAAGTCCTTCCCTTTTTACGTTCTGAGTTATGGCGACAGGTCGTCACATGGACAGTTTTAGTTAATTATAGTGAAATCTGACTGTTTGTTTGCGAGTTTTAAGTAATTACATACACTGCGAGTGGTGTTTAAGTTGCGTGTGTTGAATTTCGGTGTTGAATTGAACAAGCCAAAAATGGCAACACATCAAAACAATTCCCTCAATGAAACAACACTTAATATCGACCCCGCGTGCATGTACATTAATGATTCTGCCTACGACCGCGTAGAAGTTGCATCCAATCACGTAGAGATAGAGCCTATAATTACATCTGTGCCTGACGAAGAAACACGAGCGGCAGCCCAATTAGGACTCATGCAATTGTGGCACGCGGCCGTCGTGTCGGACCAAATAGAACCAGACGGGGGCAGGGAGCTGTCGAACGCAGCTCGACCCATGGCGGCGGGCGTTCTCGGACAGAGAACCGTTGACTACATGTCCCTTAGACCACTCGAGCGGCATCCTGGTACGATATCTGAAATTCCTCCAATATCTGACTTCCATTCAATGAATTGTTCTGTTCCAAGCGCTGTACTGCATACTGACGGTCTAAATTATCAGGCTTTGGCTCCTGTTCACATTCATCAGTCTTTAGCTCCCTGGGACTTCTCGTTCGGTGGGGCAGCGGAGCACACGCGAGGGAAGCGACCCGTTACAGAAAGACCTTCATACACTTTCTGCTGTGTTTTGAGACACCTGTGCGTGTAGGAAAAACACATGTGCGTTTGTTCATTCCCGCTAACTTGTTTGCTTTTCGCTTAGAACACTTAGAACGTTTAAAACGCCTAAGAACATCTACAGTCACTAAATAAATTCTAGTTGCCTTGCTTTGAACATTGCTTAGTGCACTAAAACAAGTAGAATCCTTTTAACTGTTTACCATCATAGCATAAATTCAAATATAATTAGTGTTCCCTCCTCCTCCTCTATCCAGACTTGGGACTGGCACTGGCAGAGTGCGACCAGTGGCACAGTCTCCGTATACAAGCCGTGCAGCCGAAGACTTACATGTATAATCTCTGAGATAACCACATTAACCAGTCGTCGATTTTCGCACCTGCTTCACACGCGCAAAGGAGCATGGGACGCACGCCTATGTAGGGAACTGGACCAGCGGGCAATGGTTCATTGGGACTTTGGTACAATGGTAGTACCATTGTACCATTATGGTACAATGGTACATTGTCAGTCAAAGCCGATTCGCTTGGAATTCCATTCGCTTGTTCCATGCAATGTCAGTTCTGTATGCATCAGTGAAAACTGGGACAGAATTCTTATTCCACAAAGCGAAGACCCTTGTCAACTGGACCATGGACGAAAACCACAAAATAATAAACACCAAATAGTCGATTTTCATTGGCCTTTGCGTCTGACGGAACCAGTCTGCTTCGACCCATACGCGACCTTTACGTCTGTCTTCTTGCCCAGTTGTCGTGCACAAGCCTGCGGGCAAAGCAGAAGCAACAATGCGTGTCAATCGTTATTAAATGGTCGTCCTCTGGTTGTTTGAGTGAGGCTGAAGACTGTGGCAAGATGGCAAAGTTGAGCTTCATCATAGCTTTTGTGATTGTCGCTCTGTTCACGAGTGTCGTCCTGTGTGCGAACGGTGAGTTCTATCAAAATAAGTTCTCTTGAACTCTGTCTCGGTCTGTCTCTGTCTTTCTCTTTTCTAATCGCTAATGCATTATACACATCTGAGCATCCAAATCGGGTATACCCCGCAGTCGATCGAGTCGTGTGCTACGATCGACTTGGCTCGCCCGACGATCGACTCGATCGACTTCGTCGACTTGGACTGCGACTTTCTGAATGAAATTGCTAACGACAGCCGCATTCTTATATCCCGGTGCCCCGTCAAAAGCGCGCAGACAAATGCGCGCAGACAAGTGCGCGCAGTCACAAAAGCGCCCACGACAAATGCGCGCAGACAAATACGCGCAGACAAATACGCGCAAGAAGAACAAATGGGCCAAATATTGCTCTTATAAGCGGATCGCTTTGACTTGCCGGCGAATATCATGAAAGACTACGATGAGATAATAAACAATATCAAGGACAGACTACATCAAATAAGTGGGGCCGAAAATATGCGAAGTCATAGACTCAGAACAGAGAGTGTATGAAACATTCTAAGGCGAGAATACACCGAAGATGGGAATTCATTTCGAATGAGTTCGGAATAATTATGTGTAATTAGGCGCTAATTGGACAATATTTGTGTTTAAATACATGTTCCTGTTCTATAAGGTATTAGCATACACAATAATTTAGCCTGAGGCGGTAGGCGGTACGTTATTAATCATTATTAGTCAACATTAAATACTCGTCCGGGTAGTTGCGTGCTTTGGTTGCGCGATTTGGTTGCGCGCTTTTGCCTGCGCGCTTTTGTCGGGGAAAGTTCCTGCTGCACGCTTTGCGCGCAATTGTCTGCGCGCATTTGTCTGCTGCACTTTTGCCCTGCGCGCTTTTGAATCATGAATTTCATAAATGCACATGTGCGCCAATGTGTCAGCTTAACCCTCGTAGTATGTCGCTAAGCTAGTCACACTTAGGGTGTTGGGGTCCATATGGACCCCAGTGTTAATATCAACTGCTTTTTGATAAAGAGTTGTGCAGAAACAATTGCACAAGCGGCCGTGGGCTCCCGGACAATTCGGAGCCGAACAATTTGGAACCGGACAATTCGGAGCTGACAATTCGGAGCTGGATAATTCGGAGCTGGACATTTGGGAAGGCACAATTAATCCGTAGCGGCCAATTCGAATAGGTCGTTTCGAGCAAAATTTTGGCGCGGACAATTTGAACCAAGACAATTCGGAGTGGACAATTCGGAGTGGACAATTTGTAGCGGAAATTCGGAGCTGGACAATTCGAAGCCGGATAATTCGGATCTGGCCATTTCGGAAGGCACAACTCGTAGTGGCCAATTTGAAGACAGTCATTTCGGGTAAAATTCTGGCGTGGACAATTTGGACCTGGACAATTCGGAGTGTGCAATTCGGAGCGGAAATTCGGAGCTGTACAATTTGGTGCCGGATAATTCGGATCTGGACATTTCGGAAGGCACAATTCGTAGCGGCCAATTCGAAGACGGTCATTTCGGATAAAATTCGGTCGCAGACAATTTGGACTTGGACAATTCATAGTGGACAATTCGGATAGCACAATTCGTAGCTGCCAAAATTGGTGATGGGATTGCACTTTTAAGCCAAATTTTCATACCTATCTCCATCACCCAGATGTATTATTATGTTGAATTATCCGAATTGTCCGGCCACCCGGACAGAGATTGTTGCTTTGCTTTCTAACAAAAAAAATCACAATTCCTGTGACTTTGTTGAATGTTACAATGAGGTGAAAATTTTATTTTCCTTACTATTCCTACAAACATCAATTCTTCCACAGTTGGTCTAATTGTCGAGCTATCAGCTAGAGGGACTGATGTGAAGAAGTTGTCAGAAGTCACATTATACGCCACGGATATTATGACATCAACTAGATCACGGATAATTCTTTCACCCTGTTTTTCTGGTTGATTGCAAACTTTACCAGTGTAATCTATACTTGAATATTGAGTAATAACCTGTAGATGAGTCACAAGGCACCCACACTTTCAATCCATAGGCTACCTAGCCGGCAGGTCTAGACTTCATATACTGACGAAATGAGCATCGTCCTCTAAAAACACCAACTGCTCATCGACTGTAACGTCTTGGTATTGCATAAAGCGCCGAGTGCCACCGATATAGTCTTTGAATCCATTTTGTCCCAGACGTCATGAATTGGTGCTATAATGTGTTTTACAGTGCGTGCATTCTTGTCATCAAAGCAATGATTTCAAGAATTTATATAATTATAGCGAGAGAAAACGATTCAATAAGCCGTAATGAGTGTTGTCATTACGTGCAGCAATAATCCAATTGGACTAGCAAGCTATTTCAGCACATTTTGAAAGCCCTGTCTTCCCATAGCATACCAATACCTACATATGCATACAATTAACAATAATAAAACAATAAAATTATACTCGGAGCTTAAAGTGTGGGAAAATAAGTGCTTGGACGCCTCTTACCTTTCCAAAAGAAGTACCTGGACGCCCCTTACATTTCCAGACTGTGCTGACCAATAAGCGGCGGGACAACGCTCAGATTTTAAAATAAGTGCATGGACGCCGTCCATGACCGTCCAGGCACACTTTAAGCCCTGAATATAGTCTTATAAAGCATGACATAAATTGAACCAACGACACTGCAATGTAAAATATCACGAATTAAGCTGCAAAATAGAACTTTGCGCAGTATCCAATTGCATTATTACCATTGGGGTCCATATGGACCCCAATCCCCCTATGT